>JAOTIZ010000003.1:1359908-1370021 GCA_027123425.1 Erythroxylum panamense
CTTATTTCAGAACGAACTTGAGACATAAAGCTACAACTTATATGAATAAGTCAACCCATGATTTTAGTGTTTACATACTATGCGCTCGTCATGAATGTGGAGTTATAGTTATGGACCCAGCAAGGTTATAAGCACAAGGTTTCAGGACTACGAAAGTTGGGCTCCGGGAACGAGGTCCGACATATAGACCCATTTGCAACCAACCACATATTTTTCCATATATAAGTAAATTAACAAAATCCCATATATGAGCAAATGTAAGTGTATTAAGTTCTTTTTTTATTGCTATGTAGCATAAAGGAATAGTGCTAAACTTATTATAAGTTTGAGTTTTATAAAGAGTAACAAGGGCAAAATAACAATGATAATCATGAAGAGTGACATTAGGTTAACTTACACAAGAAGAATGTCAAAGTGGGCAATTAGAAGAAGATTGAACAGTAGAAGAAGAAGCTTAAGGATCCATAGGAGAAAGATCATCAGGTGCGAGCGGAGGTTGATTAGAGCTATTTGAGCAATTAGGACTTACAAGAGAGCCATCATAAATAAAAGTAATATTAGGATTAGCAAGGAAGGCAGGAGATTAAGTGATTTTAAGGGAAGATAAGGAAGATAACATCTTAAGTTCCCAAAAAAGTGAAAGGATAGAAAATATAAAGACACTAAAAAAGAAAATATCCCAACACTAATAACCTCTATAATCAATGTCATATCCCAAGAAATAGTACAATAAAGCTCGAGATTTTAATTTGTTGTGTTTATGTAACTAAAGATGGGCAAAACAAGAAAACCCAAAAACTTGAAGATTGTTATAATTAGGATAGTCGTTCATAAGGGAAAATATTATTTATGACAAAGGATAAAATTAATTGTATAAACTATTGTAAGAGTGGCTTCACCCCTAAAAAGATTAGGATAATAAGATGACATAAGAAGAGATCATACAATTTCTAAATTGTGTCTATTTTTGCATTCTACACGACCATTCTATTGAGAGTAATTAAGATAAGAATGTTGAACGACAGTGCCACGAGTAGTTTAAAATTGACAAAAGGTAGTGTCTCGATATTCTATAGTTTGTATAAAAAGTTTTGATATCGTTAAAAAATTTGAATTTTAATTATATTAACAAATTGAATAGAAATTGAAAACAACTCAAAATCATTTTTCGTAAGATAAATCCATGTATACAGAGAATAATAATTAATATAGATAACAAAATATCAAGAATATCTATGATAATATTAGGAGCAAGACCCCAAATATTATAATGAATAAGATCAACTGGTGCAAAGGAAATAAAGCCACTAATTTTAAATGGCAAAGCATGATATTTTGAAAGTTTACATGAAACATAATCAAATTGATAATGTTTAACAATTTATAGAAATCCACTGGAAATCAAAGGTTGTAATTTAGAAGGGAAAATATAACTAAAACGTAAGTGCCAAATATTACAAAAGTGATAGTGATAACGACTCCATATGGCAATTGGAGAGAAACAAGCTCAAACAATCAACAAACCCTACGCACTATCCCAAGAACCTTAGTCATTTATGAATCTTGCACAATAAAATTATGACTCAGAAAGATTACATTACATTAAAGTTTACATAACTGACCAATAAAAATAAGATTGAGATATAGTTTTGGCATATAAAATACATCGAATAAGGATAAATAAGATTAAAAAACATTGTATATATATTGAATGGGCAAAATAGAACTAAATGACTTAGAATCATTAATCATATAATGACAACATGTAGAATCAAAGGACCAAGAAGTAGATTTACCTAGAGCGAAAGACATGACAGGAGAAATAGGAATGCCATTATTAAGTTGTATCTATGAAAGAATAACCTGGATTTCTTGCAAGAAAAAAGAGGGGTAGTGTCCTCAGAAGTAGAACCTTCAGTAGTAGCAGCAATAGTAGAAGTAATCAAGAATTGAGACTTATTATGAGAGTTGATTAATTAGCTTTTTATTCTTACCTTTAAGTTTGGGACAAGCAAAAATATAGCCCAGAGTTTTTTTTTTGCAATATCTAAAAAATCGCCTAGAAGAAGTAAAAGTGGTTGAAGTAGTAGGATCAATAAAATTATAATTAAAATGATTTTATTCAAATCATTAATTTCTATAAATTACTAAATTTAGCTACATGACATTTGCATCCAATTTGATTTATGATGATAATAAACTTATAAAAATATTTAATAGTTTGAAAGCTACGTATTTAATAATTTACATAATAAATTTATAATTTTAAATTAAATAAAAAATTTAACTATAATGAATTTGAACATAAATTTATATCTTTATTGCAATTAATAAAAGGGGAATTATTTCTTGCAACTCCAACAGTCTAGGGACTTCTTATGGATTTTTAATCATATGCTTAGCTTACGCGACATGATTTATCCATGTCAAACATAGGTAGGGTGACGGAGAGAATATTTTTTTCCATAGTATGATAATTTGACCAACTTTAGTCCTCTTATTCAACGAATTGAGTTTTCTGGAGTTAGAATTGAGTCCCTGATTATGCTATAATGTCTATGCTTCTTCTTCTTTTTTTGTATGAAGGGTAAAGGAAATAACATAGATTACATGACGAGACGGGAGAAACAAGTCCCCGAAAGGTCCTCATACAGGAGGCGTTGGCACCCAACAGGGGTGGTAGCAAGAACTGTGAGACCGACTGAATTAGGATCTGCAAGAGTAGCAAGCCAGTCTGCGCATCTGTTACTCTCTCGGTAAACGTGCCGATGTGCAACAGTCCAATTCCTGGTGAGAAGCTCATGGACTCCAAAGGCAATGGGGTTGAGTGCCTGAGAACGATGATCCGCGGCTGAGAGGAAAAGATGCACCGCGAGAGAATCCAACTCGAGCTCTACACGGAGAAAGCCCAGATCCCAGGCTAAGGTAAGCCCGGTATAAACGCCCCAAAGCTCAGCCGACACCGTATCGTACCAACTGAGGTTCTGGGAGAATCCGCTAAGCCAGTGTCCATCACTATCACGCAGGAGGCCACCCGCGGAAGCCGAGGAGCGATTACATGCACCATCTGTGTTGAGTTTGACCCAACCAGGAGGCGGTTTGGACCAACTAAGGAGACACTGGTGCCGCGGCCGAGGGCCGGTAGCTGCCTGGCTGGCCCACCGAGAGGCTTGGAGGATCTGACCTGCAAAAGACAAAATAATACAATTAGGAGACATAGGCCAAGAGAAAGCAGTATCAAAGAGCGACTTATTCCGCCACGACCAAAGGAACCAGCAGGTCGTGTCGAAAAGAATCGCCCAATCATGTCCCAAGACGCGGCGATGAAGATGGAGGTTCGTGAGGATCCACTGACGAGTCGACATAGCATAGAAATCGGGAGGGGTGAGGTCCACAGGAAAGGTAGCCCACACTCGACGAGCTCGGAGGCAGTCCCAGACAGCATGAAGGGGGGATTCTTCCAAATGACAGTGAGGACTCACGGATAGGAATTGCTAAATAATTGTGAAACTATGACTATCATCATGTAAGTTATATAATAATTTGTAAATCAGTGTTATACTTGAGGGCTATTTGTCCGATAATTAAAAAATTTAATCAATTTTGTTTTTTAAAAGTTCAATTTTTGATTTTTTTAGTTTAAATTGCATTAATAATTTTTATTGTTAAAAATGATCATGATCATCATCGTCATCACACTTAGTTTGAAGTTTCACAATGAAGCGAGATCTGGGAAGATATGATAGTACGCAACCTTACTCTTATATAATAAAGAGACTATTTTTTATAGACTCACATAGAGATGAGATAATAAAAGAATGATGCAAAGTTCATTTTATTAATTAATCAGTCAATTAATTTTTAATTAAAATTTAAATTCTTAAGATAATTTTTTAATCATATTTATAATTTTATTCAATTTTTAGTTCATTTTTAAGAGGTCTAATATTGATTAACCTTTTTAAACCTTATTTAATAATAAAATTGCGTGTTATTAGATTTGTGAGTCTTTGCTATATTTAAGGGTGTTTTGCCAACTTCTTTTTTTTTCTTTTTGGAAAAAAATGTGACTTGTTTTTCAATATTTCACAAAAAAATCTATTAGTGATATTTTTATATTCTAAAATTATTACATTGATATTTATTGTACTATTAATAAAATCTAAAAGTAGTATTAAAGATAATTATAAATTTATTTATAATTAAATGGTATTATAAATAAATAATTAATTAACTCTTTTATAAAATGTATATCATGCTAATATGAATTCAAAATGTTTATTTATAACTAGTTATAAATTAAATTAATAAAAATATTTTACCAACGCATAATCCTTCAAAGTAACATTTACTATTTTTTTATTATCCTAAACATTTTTCTTTAATTTGATCTAGCGAATGTAATTACACAAAAAATTAAAAAAAAATCTTTTTTTTATTACCCACGAGGTGTTTTAGGAGAGTTCTAATTATGGTAAGATATCTTTAAGCCATTCACACCCAGATTAATCTCTACTCGAGCCGGGTAGATTCCTTGCGGAAGGCAAAGCTCTGACTCCAAGTTTTAAACAGCTGCATACATAAGAACGATTCGAATTCGTAACCTCATTTAAGTTAGAAAAGTCCCTTATTAACTCACCTGCGCCCTACGTAAAAAGAAAAAAAAAGAAAGCCTATTTAATGGAAGAAGAAAGTTTCGTTTTTCCTTTTGTCTTTTCTTGACTCTAACAACATTTACAAAGTGAGACTAACCTAACAACTTTTCTTTTTCCCCATTGCGTGTGGTTCGTGCAATTTGATATTTGAAAGCGAAAGAATAGTTAAATTAAATGAAAAGAAAAGGAAGTTTCCATGAAGTAATGCAAAGCATGTCTTCTTTTTCCTATCCACCAAAATTGGGAATACCCATTTTTCTTGTGTCCCATATGGTTTGGTCGGCAGATTTTTCTAAGTTCTATGTGAATGTGATGTGATGGAATCCCCACTCACTCGCTCTTCCTTCTTTTTGAGTCACACTTGGTTCTATGTGATTCACTCTCCACTTTGAGTGAAGGGTATGTTTTCGTGCGATCTTAGAAATGATCTAAGTACTTCATTGAATTTCTTATGTCATAATTCCTTGTTCTTGGAGGGGTTTATGCAGGAAAGAACCATAGAATCACATTTCTGTAAGAGGAAGAAGAAGAAGAAGATAAACAAGGGGAATCACATTCTCATTGTGGTTCATCACTTGAACCTTAGTAACGAAATCAGCGTAGAAATAAGTACCAAATCACTTATATTCCATCTTTTTGAGATATTTTAATGGATATTCTTGGTTTAATGCTCTAGAAGTTTCCAGTTTGACTATATTCTATAAATATAAACATTACAGCAGCCGATTCAAAGGGGTTGTTGAGAGTTGAACATTTGGAAGCTCAATTCATTTGATAAGCATTTACTATGTTCTCATAATTACACAACAAACCCTAATGTAAAAAATAATTATAATATTCATCTTGCCAGGCAATATCCAATTAAAAATGAAAATGATTCCCCTCTTGATATTCATTTATTATATAATAAAGATTAATATTTATTATAAATGCTTGTTCCATAAGTCTTAGAATTAATAATAATAATAACAACAATAATAATAATATTTAATTTAATTGTTTTTGCATACTTAGATAAAAAAGAAAACAAACAAGACAATGTTCCATATCGGACAGAGAGAAAACCAAGTTGATTCGTCTGGCTTGTTTTTTCCAATGTTTCAATCTTTGCCCTCTTTCCAAGGCCTGGCAATTTCCCGGGAAGCTTCCTTCATGTTTCGATATCAGGTAATGAAAGTTGGCAAGACTAGACTTGCTGGCTCTGACTAGGAATCTGTACCTTGATTTAGACTTTGCCTCCTGAAATGGCCAATCCATACAAAACTACAAAAACCCTTCTGGCAGCTACGAGCCTGCATTACGTCTCTTCCTTTTCTGTCATTAAAAAATGGCATTGTGCTTCCAAGTTCAATGATCTAAAGAAGCATCGCACAAGAAATATTTCTGCAGAAGAGTAAGCATTGACCTGATAAATTTCTGTTGCAGAAGAGCTCCGCTGTCTATTGTGGAGCTCGTCTAACGGGATAAATAAGGAGCTTTGTACTGCAGAGCATTGCGATAGTTGGACTTTTTCGGGTTTGAATTTTCTTTGTTAAAAAAAAAAAAAACTATTGACAAGAGATGTGATAAACATGAGTGTTCAGCAATGGCAGGAGAGTAGACTGAAAAACAACGAATAAGACAAGCTCTAGTGTAGTTGTTGCTATGTCCGTTTCTTAAACCAGTTCACTGTCAGGATTCAGGAGTTCCTGTCCTCTTGCTTCAACGTCTGAACTACTAAATTCACTCGCCCTTTGCATTAATGTACACTTGTCTGTATGAATTATTGTTGAATGAGACTAATATTATAACAATGCATGACTTTAAGTTACTGTGATTATTTTTTGTAATTGCGTTAATTATAAATAATTGATTAAGAAATTTTAATTTGGTCAATTCAACGGTAAAAATTTTGAACTGTCTAATTTTTTCTTTAGTTTTTAACTTTTTGGATTTTTTTAATAACTATTGTTGTTAAAACTAATCAATTTATTAATTAAACATTTAATTTGATTAATTAATAATTTTTATAAATTAAAATAAATCAATTTATTTTTATTTAATAATTTCTTTTTTAATCAAACTTTAAAAATTTTCAATCTTTAACCAATTTTATGATAGTTTAATACTTTTTAAATTTTTTAAACCTTAAATTTTTATTTGATTAGTGTAACTTCTAATCCAATTTTAAAAATATTGGATATAACCTCAACAGTACTCAGAAAGTGATTCAATGTAAAGAGGATGCAGATGGATCATATTTGACAAAGCCAGGCTTAATGTATTGGGCTTGTCTGCCTCTTGTTTTTAGCTTTCTAAAGTTCATGGCATCTATGTATGATATGAGCACCTAACCCATATCGAAAGCATGCAATCTAGAATTTACGTTTTTAAAGGACTATGTGAGTCAACTCGGCCACGACCTTACTTGAACAGGATCTGTTCTATAGGCTCGTACAACTGTGTACTTAAACACAAAGGAGACAGGAAACCAAGTCTGGTGGATGAAATATGACCGTTCGATCAGAGCGTGATTAACGGTTGCGACGGGCCTTCCAAGTCTGTCCAAGCTGTAGAGGATCGTTCTTAGCAACCTCGTGCTGCTGAGATGGTCGATCGGTTGTCTGACAGACTTAAACCTTTTTGCCCCAATCTCGACGCTTCCTTCGTAATTTAACGTGAACCGTATTATACTCTCCACCATTTTCGTCAATCTCGATGCCTCTCTCCTTCTCCGTCCTTTTCTATCTCAAAGTTCAGTTTTCCTTTTCGGAAATGAAGTTTGTGCTTGCGTAGAAATTTTCTACTTTCCCTATATTACGCGGTTGACCGTAAGGCGTTCGATGACATGTCTCGGAGATTATGTACGTAAGGTGTTCGATGATATGTCTCAGAGATTTTACATAATGGAACTTGATGGTTTCTTTGGGAACTCGATTTATCTGCAATTTTTGTTTGGTTGGATAAAATGAAATTGGAGATGAAACAGAAAATCTGCAACTTTGGTTGTTACAGGTGCTTCTTTGTTTATTTGTGTAGAGGAAGCCGTGTTCATGGGAGAGCAATTTTACTGGTGAGTTTCATTCCCTTCAATGGGCTTGGATCACTACTGTTTTCTGATGATTGGAGCCCAATAGACTACAAAAATTCTCTGTTCTTTCACATTTTCTGTGCACATCGGCTTTGATTCGGGTCGGGCTCAAATCATTTCGCGTAGTATGCCATTCCCCATTCCCGAGAATTGCATTTAGGTTGAGTTTGAACAAAAGCCATTCACTCCAAAGTCATAGAGAATACAATTTACTTATAAAATTGTAGTTTGAGGGTGATCATCTAACATTTTCTGATTGTAAAATCAACTTCAATGACTCTCAAATAGATAAAATTGCTTTTTTTAAAAAAATAAAAGAGAACGTTTTTATTGTAAGCATTTAAAGTTCGGATTAAAAAACATTCTCTTTTTAATGTTTATAATTAACTCCAATTACTAATCGATGGGCTCATAATTAAAAATGTTGGTGTTACACAAATTAAAATTAACAAAATTTTGATTAGAGTTATTAAGTTTTTTTATTTAGAGGTAAACTAAAATATTTTTTTAAAGCACCTTTCCAACAAAACACCATAAAAATTAATGTTTTAAAAATCTGACCAAAAATTGAACCGGCAAGATAAAACGTTTAAGATTTAAGAGGTTCAACTAGTATTAAACCGTTATAAAATCGGTTAAAGATTTAATAAAATTGAAGAATTTGAAATAGATTGAAAAAGACTGTCCTTAATTTAAAATTTATTTATATAAAATTGATCAATTTATAAAAATGGATAAATTAGTAATTTTTTAATAATAAAAATTATTAAATTAAATTGAATTGAAAACTAAGAGATAGACTCATAGGCAAGGTTTTTAACTCACCCATCTTACTACAGTCAAGTTAGTGTATGGTGTGGTAAGAGGAAAAAACAAATGTTCACTAAAAGTCTAACACCAATTTGATATGACAAGACAACTGCACGCTTGTGGGGTCCCTTTATTTGTTTTTGGCAGGTTTACTGCTTTGTTGCTCTCTTCACTCCAACAATAATTGCTTAATATGTCCCGTTTCTGGCATTACATAAATAAATACGAGATGACAAATAGATAAGATTAGACTTAATCTAATTCAAAATTAATATTTTAGATTGAAATTGTTCAAGTTAAGAATCGAATTTGAATATTAAAAACCATAAACACTCACTTGGTGATGTCAAAAAGTTAAATTAGACATAACTTAAGATTCGAGTGTAAGAGAAAATAGTAAATTTAATTTAAGGACAACGAAATACATTTGAATTGATTAAATTTAGAATTGAATTCAAGATCTAAAATGTTAGTTGATATAAGTTAAAACAATGACCACTCAAATAATATACAAAGAGCTAAATTAGATATAAATTAAGATTTCGGAATAGAAAAGAACAACATATTTAATTTAAGAACAACAAATTAAGTTTAAATAGATTGAATTTAGAATCGAATTCAATACCTAAAATATTAGTTAATCCGATATAAAGTCATGACCAAAACATAATGTATAAGGAGCTTGAAGAAGGTTCAAAACATATCAACTGCAAATTTTATCAATGTAATAAAAGAGATAAGTATATATAATGAGCAAATCAAATAAAATTATGATATGGTGGTATAGTGGAAAACCTAAAAAGCACTAATATGCATTAGTGGATAAGTCTTTTTATGTCACTCTAAAAATAGTTTTGGATTTTTTTTCTGTTCTTTTCTTCAATTTGGTTCCTAGTCAACTGGATTGATATGCATATTTGTATCACTTCTTTATATGATGATAGATTAGGTAAAAGAGACCATATGTTGTCTCAAAAGCTTAGTGCAAGCTCCTAACATGGGTGCAGATCATCTTTCCCACTTGGCTAATTTTGTGAATCCTTTTTATCTCTTTGTTTCTTCTTTAGCTTTGAAAGGACATATCATAAAACTTCCAATTTCAGGCACTAGATAAGCACAGGACATCATTGTAACACAAATCCTAATCCCTAAAGTATAGCAAGTGATAAGATCTAATTAATTAGAATGGGAAAATTGTCTAAAAATTAATAGTAAAATCTTATTTTATTAAATTTAAATTTAAGAAATTGTTTTTGAATTTTGAGGTACTAAATCTTACGTAATTGATTAAATATGAATTCATTCAAATCCCTAATTAAATTTATTTAAACCAAAGTTTAATCAAAATTCAGCAGTAATTCAAGGCAAATTCAAATTCATTTTAAAAAATTTGAGCTCGGACCTTATGAAACCTAATCTTGATTCATATATAATGTTCAATGTATGTTTTTATATTCAAGCAATTATGCCTATATACATCTTATTGTCATGTCAAATTCAATATACATTTATGTGTTCCAGCAATTATACTTATATGGTATATCTTATTGTCACGTCAAGTCCTTAATTATAGAACCT
>JAOTIZ010000003.1:1388177-1407884 GCA_027123425.1 Erythroxylum panamense
TAAATTATGATTGGCATATGAGGGTTTATAATGAATTTAGTTTTGGATTTGAGGATGAATTTTCCAAAAGGGAAATTTTATTGTTTTGATTTGTATAAGATTGAATAAAGATGAAAAGAATGAAAAAAAATTTATACCAGTTTCGGATTGGTTTAGTCTTATGGTTTCCAATGCGCGTTTTTATAAAGATACACGTTTTCGGATGTCAGATCCACTTTAGAATTGTTTCCGCTTTATGATTTGATGGAACCGTTTTGTTTACTTTTGTTTCCGAGCCATTCGATTCGTTTGCCTTTTGATCCGATTTGTTTGCTTTGACTTTCTCCTTATGTTCCGTTCTTTCGAATTCGCTTTTGCTTTTGATTTCGCTTTCTGCCACTTTGTTTTTCGATTTATGTTTCCGTTTCGGATACTTTCGGTTTGAGAATCCATTCCTCCGGTTCCGCTTTTGGATTTTGTTTCCGCTTTTTGACTTCCGATTCAGTTTGATTCGTTTCTGCCGTTTTGTTCATCGGTCGATGATTTTCATTTTCCGGTTAGGGTCCGGTTTCGAAATCGGGTCCCAACAATAACTTAATTTAAGAATCTGAAAATAACATATTTCTATTTTCTAAGACAAGTTTGTTGGATTTTAAGGAATGACATAAGGTTATATTCTAGATTCCTTAGAGAAGTTTCAACAACATGGTCTTTACTACTTCCGAAGCATTATGATTCCGACCTGATAAAAGAATTTTACTGCAATTTATCTTGTGATATTCTGAGTGAGAATCCAATGAGTTATAGAGCAGTATATATGCAGGGTTGGGTATTCCATTTTGATGCTACTCATTTAAATATGTTTTTGGGATTTGATAATTTGATTGGTGATCTCCTTTATGATGATGATTGGAATGTGTCAAATGACTTAATTGCTACAGTACTAATTGGTGAAAAGTTGACTGCATGGTCGTCTAGCTATGAACTTCGTTCTTCAATGCTTACTCAAAAGTATTTCGTGCTCTTTAAATTAATCTAGGCCAAATTGATTTATGTGATCGGTACTAAGGTATGATTTAATCTTGGACGCCTCATCATTGAAGTTATGTTGGCCATTGAGAGTAAGCTACATTTTTATTATACTTTCCATGCTTAATCTCATAATTTTTATATGCCAATGAAGTATACCTGAGTTGGTGGCCTTGATGAATATTTCTCAAAGAATTTTTTGTCAACCTCGGCTAGTGAATTTGTAGTATACCACCGGTCCCTCGAATGTCTCGAGGACGACTTCTGTCAATCCTCATGCAGCTCTCTTTATTAAATTTGAGATGATTAAAGGTATCATTCAAGTGGCTATCGATGCTCTTCGCCACATAAAGCAACGAGTTTTACGCTTGCCTAGCACTCCTTGAATTAGTCTTTTTGGCATATGTTGTCCCAAAGGGGGAGAAGATAAGACTTGATTGAAGTTGTTTGCTTTAATCTTCTATGATTTGTAGTTTGTGCTTGACGTGTGCTTGTGTTATTGAATCTTAAATTTAGGGGGAGTATTGTGGATTCAATATTTATATATCCAATTATGTTATTTATAGAGAACTTAAGAGTTGTGATAAAAATGCCAAAAAGTGAGAAATTGTTAAGATATATAGTATATATCTTTTTTTTTAGTTTTGACATCTTATTTATTAATTGGACATATAAGATATTAATAACTTTGATTTAAAAAGTTATTGATAATAATCTTTTAGTTGTGATAGAGTCACATCCTTAATTAATGTATATCTTGACAAGAAGTATGATGGATTACGTGGGTGAGGTAAAAAGGTGTACTGCTGGAATTTCAATATAGTAGAAAAAGTTTTTTTTTTATGTATGGATTTTGTGTCTTGCCATGGGTGTGTTTTGGGTGTTAATTGACTACAATCTTTAGTACTTTTGTGGTCTCTTAAGTCTATAGCTTTTGTCTACTGTCAAAAACGTCTATGTGAGCTGGGTTTCTATTAGGTTTCTTGCGTAACCCAAGGTTATCTGTGTGAGGGCTACACTTTATCATGAGTTACAGCTGTTGGTTGCAAAAAGAAAAGATCATCTTGAGTGGATGATGTGTCTTTGTCTTGGGATTGTTATCGTTAATGTTTTTCTTGTTGCTCTGAACATTGCTCTTCAATTCTTCAACGTCAATCTTTTGCTATATTTGTTGGTCATCCTTGATGATTCATGGTTGAAAGTAAGGCAAAAAAATTCCGACAGCTAACTACAAGAATTTAGTTGGTGAACAACTTTCAGATCGGTCTTGGAGGGAGTTGAATTTATCAGAAAATTGTTTCTCTCTATCTCAAGTATTTTCGTTTTTGTTTCTAGTTATTTTAATCACTTAATTTATTCGCTTAATTGTCTTTATTATTAAACTGTGTGTGTAAATCCTTTATCAAGGTTAGTACGAGGTAGTCGTACTATTTGGTATAAAATATTTTCACAAGAAGTGAAGTTGAGATAATGTCAAGGGTTGAGTGATATTGGCTTAGTAAAGACTTGGGTAAATCTATTGTACTTTCATGAAAATATTAAGCTAGTTGAGAGTCCCGCAAACGTAAGCAAGGTATGTCAAACTGCATTATCAAATTTCTGGTTTTTTGTTATTTCACTTTTAATTACTTTTGTTTTTGTTTGTGCTAAAGATGTCTACGATAAAATTGGAAAGTTTTTAAAACTATTACCCTTACGATTTTTTTAAGTACAAATGAGAATCTCTAGATAACTGCTCAGTCCATCTTATACTCCCTTCAATTATGTGTAATACGCTATTACAAACATACTCTATTATTAAAGTGAGGAGACCTCGCTTTTGAGTTCATAAACGTGTAATGCGTTTCTCATTAAGAAACATGAAGGAAAGTCATGTTAAGTTGCTTTCAGTCTCCATGCACACCATGCTCAGCTTTATAGATTTTCGGATCAAAGTTGAAAATCCACGAAAACGACATTGAATTGCATGCTTTTTTTTAGCTGTCAGCTTGCGCTTCCGCCGTAGAGTTCATCAAAGTTCTATGGATGAAACCCAACTTTTTATTGGCTTTGAAAGCATTGACCATCGCCTTAACCCACATGTTGTAATTTTCTCCATTAGGTGAACATGATGTTCTTCGATTTAGAGTTTTGTGTTCAAATAATTAAACTTTGTATCTAAAGACTATAACTTAATTTAAGAATCTGAAAATCTACAACTTATAAGCAATATATTTCTATTTTCTAAGACAAGTTTGTTGGATTTTAAGGAATGACATAAGGTTATATTCTGGGGAATCCAATCATTAGGTGAGATAACTTAGAATAGTAAATGTTTGGTGCGAGTTGTTAGAGCGCTGCTTGAGAGCTGAAGACCAAACTCACATTTTATTAGCTCATCTATCAATCTATGAAAAATTATTGGTTCAAGTGAAGTATCTCACATATATAATATTCAAACACTCTTGTATAAGATTTGTTCATTGAAATTGAAAAAATGAGAAAAAGTCAACTCAATTTGATTCTCTCGGAAGAACAAAATACAATTTTGATCTTTTAAAATATGTGAATAATTGATCAAATATTACCAATTAAGACGAGGGAATACCATCTAAACTATTGCCAAATTGGTCAATCCCACGTGTTTTGATACTCTTTTTCTCCTCAAAAAAGTGATGAACACGTGAAATGTATTATTTAAATATTTTTAAAAGTGTTAGATGTTTAATTATTTGAGTAGAATTTATTATTTAATTTACCCATCTACCTTTATTAAAGCTTATATAATATACATTATAGATTCAATCTTTTACAACGAGTATTCGCTCCTTAATTTTCACGCATAGACTTCAACCTAAAGAGTTAGTTCAAGGATTTAGAATAGATCAATATGGTCTAAAATCTACTTCCTTTGGTATAAGAAACTTGTAATCAATAACTAACTTCCTTTTTTCACTTTTTTTTAATATAAAAAGGCTTGAAATGCTCAATCTAATTTGGTTGGCTCAATTAGTCTTTATTTCAAAAGTATAGCATATTGACATGCCCAATCTGATTTGATTGGCTCGATTAGCCGTTGTTTTAGAAATATAATATATTCTTCTTATGCTATCTTTAAGTCATCTAAATTTATTCTTATATGAGTGACCTTCGTTGAATTAATGTCCTCATTCTTTTTAAATAATAATTAGACTTTTAGAAAAAATATCACAAATCAGTCTCGGTTACATGAATATAGGCTCTTGTATTGTACAAGTGTAACAAAACTACATATTCTCCTGGTAGAAGAATGGCAACCCTAATTTGTTTAAATTAGTTTAAATAAATTAATAACTAAAGAAGTGCAATTTTATTTAATCTACATTTATATAAAAGATAACAACCGTTATATTAAAAATGTTGTATTCACGTTTCTCGGGTGACACAGAGAAACTTGCTGGTCTTGCCTTTTCTTGACAACAACATTCCCCAACTTTAGCTCAAAGCATCAAGGCATACATGGGTTAATCATGTGACCCCTTAATTCCCTTCTAAAGTTTAACAATATTACGCAAGAACCTACCAGAAAACCACGAGCCAAAGACAAAAACGGACGGCGGATGGACACAACACAGGCCGCTTTCATACATAAATTATACAATCCGTTCCAGTTGTAATAATACTCAAAAACTTCAACCATAAGGTGTAGCTGAGTTCGAATCCTCCTTAAGGGACTCTCCTAGCTTAAGTAAGGGACTTCAATTATAAGGGACTCTTCTAGTTTAAGTAAGATCGTGGGTTCGAATCTTCCTTATGCATGCAGTTGTTTAAAACTTGAAACTAGAACTTTACCTCTCGCAAGGGACCTATCTGATTCGAGCGGGGATTAGTCTGAATGTGAATGGCTTAAATGTGTTTTCTCATAGTTAGCACCTACCCAAGACACTTCATGGTAACAAAAAAAAATCAAAAACTTCCTTGGCTAGTTCATTAGATAGGTTCACATTTGATGAGATAAAGACTGTTCCTATTATGTTTGCTGTAGTTTAATTCAGAAAATGACCCCACTTTATCTTTAAATTAAAGATTACTTAATACTTTAAACTTTAGTTTTGTTAAATAAACTCTGTAATATAATTTAAAAATTAAACTCAATTTTTTTTTAATTTTGTTATTAAAAGTTATTTAATAATTTTAATTTATTTTTATAATTTAATAAGACGTCCGTATGTCTTCTAAATTTAGTGATATGTTTAGTTATAATTATAAGTTTAATTCAAGGAATCTTAGGTAGGAAAAATAAAGAACTGTACTACCATGTTTTAGGCACGGCAAGCACGTACTACTTGCCATTCCTATCAAAGGTTTTCCATGGCCGTGGCCCCAAAAGAATCAGACAAGCTTTGGAGTCAAACCAAATTTATTATCTCAAACCAACCACATAAAATAAGAAGTTAATACGAACTTACATGCTTCCCTTTTAATCTATAAAGATACAAAGCGATTTTAATCCAATCACTTTGGTTTTTAATTTTTCAGTTTAATTTACATTAATAACTCTTGTTGTTAAAAATAGATCAATTTTTATAAATTAATAAGTTCTTAAAAATTAAAATAAATAAATAAATTTTTATTTAATAATATATTTTTAATTAAATTTTAAATTCTTCAATAATTAAAAATAATCTCTTTCAATCGTATTTTAAATTTTAATTTTATTTATTTATTAGTTAATTTTACGATAATCTAATTAATCACATTTGAACTTTTTAAAGCTTAACTCTCTGTCTTATTTATCTAAATTTTGGTCAAGTTTTCCCAACATAAGATAGTTGAACTATTTGTTTCTTCAATAGGCTACTCTTTTTTTTTGTTGTCGTGAACCCAACAGAATTTGATATAATTTGTAAGAGTGCCAATCAAATCATTGCAAGAACATAAGGAAATGAGTTTGATTATCTAATAACAGTTTAGGAAGTGAAAGGACAAAATGACATTATAGTTAATACTTAATTCTAGTATATTAATATATAATCATGTATTATAAACTTGGACGGATACAACTAAAATTCTTCATTGTCTCTATTTTCATAATCCTTGTCCTTAGTTAGAACACAGTATTATCAATTATTTTCAAACAATCAGGAAGAAAAGAAAAAAAAAAGAAAGAATATGGAGATTGCTGATGAACATTGAATTTTACTTCAAGGTTTGTTCTAGCTCGCCTGTAGCTTTCTCCCCAACCACCACACCTAAGAGCTCATATCACTGGTCTATTCCACTACTCCTCATGAAAGAACGAACTACAGAGTAGAGAAAGCAGAAGATGGGATTTTCTTGGAGAAAGGTCTAAAGATTACAAGCTTAGATCCTCCGTTTACATTCCATCAGCTATAAACAGAAGAATTCCACAAAAACAGATGCATATACTTGATCTGTCGATCTTTAAATTAATATAGGATGATCAAAACTCCATAGTTAATGAAATATTTCCTACATATTTCTGTTTTCTGTTACAAGCTCTAGCGATCTGTCCGTAAGTTCTTAATCATCGTACTTTGCTAATTAATCCTCAAATCCAACTTTCTTCCATATAGCATTTCTCACCTGTCGAAGGTCTCTTCCTTTCAGAGTCCTGCCTATACCTTCATGGACCGAAAACGAAGCTCCTCTCTTTCTAGCTAAATATTCATGAGGCGGAACCCTTCCGTCGTGATCGTCGTCGATTTCGTCGTCGAAGTCAGTGTCGTCGTCGGCGGGAACCCCATCTCTCTCTTTCATCTGATGCTCTTCTTTGTAAATCTTTGACCAATCCGGTATGTTCACAGGCAGTGAAGCACAAGTCACGGGACTCCTATCCACAGCTTGCTCGATCTTCCTTGACACTTTCTTCGACGAAGCTCGCGAGGTCGGCAGAAATTTCTTGGTCTCCAGTGCAGGAACTGCACTAGAAGTTGTACCACTCCAAATATCAGCCTCATCGAACTCAAAAACATTGTCAGGAGGTGTATTGAGCCCTGGAGCTAAGAAAAAACTGTTGGCCCTTGAATGCAAAATCTTCTTTGACGCCATTGATGATTGAGAATCAGAAGAAAATATGGTTTTGAATGAATGAGAAGTAAATAAGAGGAAGCGTCTCTTCTTTGTCAATACTCATGCTTTTCTTTATAGTATGTGGTGTTGTGTAATGGATAAGACCTCCGTAAAAGGCAATAATTTCACTGTCCATTCTTTAATAATATAGTTCTAGTGCTAACCTGTTGTCGACCTTAGCTCAGCTCGCACGTTTCATGGAAAATCAACGGTCAGTGATTAATCAGAATGGACTTTAGAGAGATTAGCGTGTGGCTGCACACAGATTAGCGGGATTGACACGTCGGAAAATACTACTCCCTCCGATTCATAATAAGTGTCGTTTTAGATACATTTTAATTATTCAAAATAAGTGTCATTCTTGAATTTGTGTGCATGTTTATAATTTTTCTTCCAAAATTAACCTTTCATTTCTCTCTCATCTGAATTATACATATCACAATTTCAAGGCAATTTAATATGTAATTTCTCTCACATGCTAATTTTATGGGAGTATTAATAAGGGTATATCTATAATTTCATTAGCTTTTTTAATAAGCGTGTATTTTTTTAAAACGACTCTTATTATGAATCGGAGGGAGTATATAATATTATACGCCTATGTTCTCATATTCTCATAGGGGTCACTACTTGCCAATCTGAGTCTATATATTTGGAGTTAATCATTATCATCTAATTTAAAGTCTAAACCAACAAGCATTAAGCATGGTAAACTTGGCAGTGAAGTCAAGGTGGAACGGCTAACTGTTCAATTTTATTGGGTTTATACAATAATAATACATATATAGAGAGAGTATTGATTTGGTTCTGAAGTATAAGTTCTGACAATAATTGAGTTTGGAAATTCATTTTTTGTAATCATCAACGTCTTGCTTTGGTTCAACATGTGTATCGTCAAGATTTAATGGCACAAAGTGTCCATAAAACATGAAAAAAGGGAGAAGAAAATCACACTTTTAATCACGGATGTAAATTATGCAATTTATAGTGATATCGTAGCGACAATCAAAATTATAATTATGCAATTTAAAGCATCAAATTCTTTATAATTATGCAAAATTTAAGAAATTTCAAGAGCAAACCGAATCTTATAGAGATGAATTGTGTTTTTTTAGGTCTCTTAGTGCATGCGGAAGACTATTTGATATAATTTAAAGACTGTTTGCTATAATCTAATCTCAAACACAAAATGCTAATGGGAAAAGTCAAGGATTATGAATAAAAAAAATATCCCATCATCAAATCAAATATTAAACAAGTGATTGGAAAATTTAGAAATGGTTTCATGGTCCCATTAGTGTAGGAGTCAACACTATTAAGTCAAAAATAATATGATTTTTTGGGCTAATCAACAATGTATTTTATTACATGTCAAAGTTTAAATTATTGGAAGAGAAAAATAAAAAATACCCATTATTTATTTTGTTATATATTTTTTAATTATATCTCTAATTTATTTAAATACTCTCAGCCGCCCAGAATAGCCACCCATATTGCTCTCTGTCTCTCTCTACAAAATATCTAAAAACACCATACTTTCTACTTGTAAGAGTAGAGAAGAAAAAAGAATGACCCTCTCTCACTTAAAAGACACAGTAACTCAGAACCCATCATCATCATCATCATCCATGGCCGGAACACAAAGCCAAAGAGAGGGAGTGAATCTTTTGCTCTTCTCTTCATAACCCATTAAGCTTTTTTCCTCAAAGTTTCAGTCTTTCTCTTTATATATATATATATATATAGATATAGATATATATATAGCAACAAGAATAGCAACCCTAGTAAAGAGAAGAAGTATATATTTGTTGTGTTCAGTCTTTTCCTTTACCATGACCCTTGAAGAGACTTTAAGATCTCTGTCCATAGACTACCTGAACCTGCTCATCAATGGCCAAGCCTTCTCTGATGTAACTTTTAGCGTGGAGGGTCGTTTCGTTCATGCTCACAGGTGTATTCTTGCAGCAAGAAGCTTGTTTTTCAGGAAATTCTTTTGTGGACCCGATCCACCATCTGGGTTAGACCCGTCTGGTTCAAGGATAGCCTCGGTTGGATCGCCGCCGGGGTCGAGGACTAATGTTATACCGGTGAACTCGGTGGGGTATGAAGTGTTCTTGTTGCTGTTACAGTTCTTGTACAGTGGACAGGTCTCTATTCTGCCTCAAAAGCATGAGCCAAGGCCTAATTGTGGTGAGAAAAGTTGCTGGCACACGCATTGCACCTCAGCCGTTGATCTTGCTCTTGACACTCTCGCTGCCGCTAGATTCTTTGGAGTTGAACAGCTTGCATTGCTCACTCAGGTCACTCACTCACTCCCTACCCTTTATTATTTTCTTCCTCTTACTGTCATTTCAGTTCTTTCTTCTTTTACTGCTCTTTCTCTCTATCTCTCTCTTTAACACTCTGTCCCTGTGTCTTGATTAGCGTGTGTTGTGGAGTCTGTGGACTCGTAAATTTTTATGGGTTTAGTTTTTGGGATTTGGGTTCTTAATTCTATATACCCTTCTTTTTTAGTAACAAAAAATTTGGGTTTATCTCATCAAATGAAATAGAAGTTGTGGCTGAGATGTTGATATAATCTCTGTCTATACAAACTTTTGTTCAATAATCTCATTATCTCACTTTTTCTTCTGTTAATTTTCCATTAACATGTCTCTCTTGCTTTTCTTCTTCTTGTTTTCTGTACATGCCACCAAAAATTATACACCAAAATGGCCTTTCTACTCTCACGTCAATTCACTTGTTATGCACGTTGAAGCTGTGAAAAGATGGCATCTTTGTCTTGATCTCATGTAGGACGTAACATTTTTTTGGGTGTGTTTCTCATCCTTTCAAATATTTATAAGAGCGTCCAAATTTGACCATTGATGATCTCTCTCTAGTCTTAGTCTTGTCTTCCACAGTGAGGTCACACACCCTATAACTAGTAAATCTCATTTTTTGGTTCCAAGTTCGTTGAAAAATGGACCAAATAGGAGCACGTCTCGAGCACAAACATCCCATCATATAAATACGTGTTCCAATTCGAGAGTGTTAATGATAATTATGTCCAATCTACTGATTTTCTTGTTTGTGATGTTGGACAGAAGCAATTGGCTACAATGGTAGAGAAAGCATCCATTGAAGACGTCATGAAAGTTCTGATAGCTTCAAGGAAACAAGACATGCAACAACTTTGGACTACTTGTTCACATCTAGTGGCCAAATCAGGTTTGCCACCAGAAATCCTCGCCAAGCACCTTCCTATAGATGTTGTGGCCAAAATCGAAGAGCTCCGCCTGAAATCTTCCCTTGCTCGCCGATCACTCATGCCTCACCACCCCCATCCCCACGACCTCACAACCGCAGCGGAGATTGAGGACCAGAAGATGCGAAGAATGAGAAGGGCGTTGGACTCGTCTGATGTTGAACTTGTCAAGCTTATGGTTATGGGGGAAGGCTTAAATCTTGATGAGGCATTGGCCTTGCATTATGCTGTAGAGAATTGTAGCAGAGAAGTGGTTAAGGCCTTGCTTGAGCTCGGTGCAGCTGATGTCAACTATCCGGCGGGTCCTGCGTGTAAAACTCCGCTTCACGTTGCGGCGGAGATGGTGTCACCGGACATGGTTGCTGTACTACTTGATCACCACGCTGACCCTAATGTTAGAACCGTCGATGGTATCACCCCACTTGATATTCTTCGAACCCTAACCTCGGACTTCTTGTTCAAAGGTGCAGTCCCAGGTTTAGCTCACATTGAACCCAACAAGCTCAGGTTGTGCCTCGAGCTTGTGCAATCTGCAGCTCTGGTTATTTCTCGTGAAGAAGGCAATAGTGTCAATGCACCAACTTCAACACCAATCTATCCACCTATCAATGAAGAACACAACAGCAGCAGCACTGGTAATCTGAATCTCGATTCAAGGTTGGTGTATCTGAATCTTGGAGCCACTAGTTCAGGTCATCAAATGAGATCAAGAATGGACGGAGATGACAGTAGCCACGGAAGCCAGAGACATGACACATCAATGTACCACCACCCCCATGAGTTTTAGCTCTCACAAACTCAAAACTCTCTATATCCGTTAAAACTATAGCTATATCTATATCTCTATATATATATATAGTGAGAAGACAACAGCTAGACAATAAAAAAAGAAGAAGAAGAAAACTTCATGAAGAAGATGATCACTGGATCATATTTAGTTATCAGTTTCTATCTCTTCTCTTATCTTTCCACTTTCTTATCAGTTCTTTCTCCTTCAGTCCTTTTATCTTATTTTTGTCCATTTCTTCCCACTCTGGGTTCTCTCTAGTTCCTTTTGTAGGCTCTCGATGATCATCAAATCAGGTGCAATGTCATTGGTGATGTATGAGAATTGGAAATCTTTAAATTCTGAAGAAGAATCTGAGTTTTTTCTTTTGGGAGGGGTTCTCATGGAGGGATTAGAGAGACACAGGTCAATCTTTTCAAACCTGGCCTGACTCAACTCCTTTGTATTTATTTCATAGCATCTAATATCATTCACACCTATTTATTATTCCCATCGATCAATTACATATCTTTAATCTTTTGCACATGTAATATGCATATCAGTTTCAGAATTTACTGCAACTGATGTTGGTGGGATTTCTTGGTTCTTCTTGAAGCTTTGTTTGGGCACAAGTGCTATTTTTTTTTTCTATATTGACCATTTCTTTTCTAGAGTTGATAGACTTTAGCATGGAAGATAGCTTAAAGTTATTTATTATTACCAACATGTGAGGGTTCCATACTTACTTTGGTCATTTTGCGTGCCTTTGAAGAAGCTCACATCTAAAACCCTAGGGTTTTAGTACTCTTTGTATTCTAAAGCAGTATGTGCTTGAGTTGAGGGTTTTAGTCCTCTTTATATTCTAAAACAGTATGTGCTTGAGTTGATCTTGATTCTTGCTTCCTTGGATACACAACTCAACCTTAGTAAAGCTGAGAGACAAGAAACCCTTTCGAAAATGTTCCAAGTTACTTTTAAATTGTTGTTTTACCTTAAAGAAAATTATGGTTCTAGAGTTTTGTGTCTGATGATTGGGGGGTATTGATAGTATTAATATAATAAATAATAAAAATATTATTTTACAATTTTTTTTAATTTAACAATGATAATCTACTAGATGATCAGTCATGTGAATGGATTCAGCAAAATAATGGAAAAAAAACAATTTGTGAGAGTGAAAACATGTATGTATGTATAATGGAAACTATATAAGAGATAAAAAATGCAAAATATTATTTAGATTGAGAAAATTTAGTTACAGCGATTGCACTTTTAAAATGTGGAGTATAAATAAATATTTTTAAAATAAGACCAGAAGTTAAGTTGATAAAATAAGAACTTTAAGGTTTAAAAGGTTCAATCAATATTAGATTGTCATAAATTTGATTAAAGATTAAATAAAATTGAAGAATTTAAAAATGATTGAAAAAGATTATCGTTACTTATCAAAAAAATTAAAGTTTATTTAAAAAAGTAACTGTTAAATAAAATTAATTGGTTTATAAATTTATTAACTTACAAAAATTAGTTATTAATTAATAAACTGATATGTTTTTCACAACAAAAATTGTTAAACTAAAACAAATAAAAAATTTAAAAATCGAACAAAAAAATTAGACAGTTCAAGGTTTTCATTGTTAAATTAGTTGAACCAATTTAGTTTTTAAACCATTGTTACAAATTATGCAAAGCTTATAATTGCGAGCAAGCATAATTTAAGGAATCAAAATACGAGTATCCTCCTTAATTTGTTCATTTTTTGAAAAATCTCTTATAATTTAATATTCTTAAAAAACTCATATATGATATTTATAAATTTTATGTTAAAATTTAACAAAATTAGAACGAGATATAATTAGAAACATATTATACGTCATTTTATCATAAATTAATGAAAATAAATAAATAAATAGAAGTGATGTGTGTTAATTTAACAAAATTGAAGGACTTGTTTGAAGATATTAGACCACATGAAGTTTTTAAAAAATAAGTTAAACCATAACCATATGAAGTTAATTAAATAATTATTTTAAAAAAATTCCAATAATCTAAAAATGTTTCATAATTTTACTCACTTTAGGAACAAATGTACATAACATCTCTGGCTCTTTCCGAGAAGTGTTTATATAATAATGTATATATATATTGTAAATACATATAATTAATTATTTTTAAAAAATATTCGATATCTTTATATTGTGATTCTATTCAAATTATTAATGATTACATTTTAAAAACTATAATTTTTATTTGTCTTTCTTTATCACCAAAGAACCTAAAATCGTTATCTTTCAAAACCTAAAGTTTAATTATCTTGTTCCCTAGCCGTTGTTTTGCTAACCTATCGGCATTTGTATTATAGATATGTTCTAATATTTTAAAAATCAGATCAAAAATTAAATTGATAATATAAAAGATTCAAAATCATGAGAGAATCAGTTAAAGATTGGAATATTGTGTACAAAGTTGAAAGTTTAATTAAAAAATATTATTAAATAAAATTTATTTATTTATTTTAGTTTATAAAAAGTTATTAATTAATAAAATTTGATCAATTAATTAATAAATTGATCGGTTTTTAACAATAAAAATTATTAAAGTAAACTGAACCTATTAAAAACCAAACCGAAAAATTAAACAGTTCAAAATGTTTACAATTGAACCGACTAAACGAGTTTTTTAATAATTATTCTTACCTGCACTCAAACTTCCAATCTAATAATTGAACAAGAATATGGTATTAGTGGAGAATCTGATTCCACATTTTCCAGTCTTATTACTTTATATTTTGTATTATTATAATAATTTTTGAGAATTTTTGATATTATTATAATAATTGTCTCTATAGAGATGATTCAATTAGTACAGTTGACCTAAAAAATGATTGATAAAAAATCAAGACACGTTAAAACTTTATTATATCCAATTATCAGATCACAAAACCGACATCTATACATGTGGTTTGTAGGAATAGTAGCTTCAGAAGTTGGAACAATTTAGAGTGGAGACTTCAATTGCTTCAAACAGATTGATTGAAGTCTGAAGTAATTTTACAAAATTCAAGTATAACAATCATGTTTACTGATTCAAGCATTCTTAATACCGTTTTATTACTCATGTATCAGTTATTGAGATGTATACAACACCTGTAATGTTGATCCTGATCCAGGTATAAACATATCCTATGATATTGGTGGGGATAGGGCATATATTCTTTGGAGATAGCTAGAACCGACCAATGTATAGAAACTTTCTCAATATTCTGAGATCTTTCTGACTTGATTGATCATCCCACTTTCACAAACCCTTTATTCTCTTATGTCCCAAGCAAAGAATCTGATATCAGTTCTTCTTTTTCTGATAAACCTCGTGTCTGTTTTTGCATTCTTGTGAGCTGGAAAAAACAAGTTACAAATCAAAGTTAGATGCTTTATCCTGTTCAAGGACTAAAAAGAAGGCCAAAGATAGGAAATATATCTTTTTGAGCATGTACGTTCTGACTTTAACATATTTTATAAGTTCATAAAAGTTGCAGGTAAGCTAATCTAATCTGAACATAGAATTATTAAAGAAATGAATTTTCTATCTTTAATATACGAAGTTGATAAAATTCATACCAGTCCTGAAGTCTGAACAGAATGAGAATAAGGGTATTCAAATACGTAAACTAATGTCATAGCACGAGAAAGCAGCTTTTGGAATCAATTGGTGACTCAACTGGGGACTACAAAAGGTGATAAAGCTTGTTCTTTTTACGTGTTCCTGCAATTAAAAAGGATTCTGCTGTATATATATATGGGGTTGATTAGCCACTCACTTAAGTGTCTTAATTCATTCCTGAAGAGCATATAGTGCAGGGTTTCCAAGTTCAAGCTCTTACTTTTCTAAACTAGAAATTCCAGAAAATGCCAGTCGTTGAGACAAAACAGGACAAGGTTCCTGCAGGTCAACTTCCTCATCCCAGCCTGGTCTCTTCTGTTTGTCTCTGTGCCCGTATAATTTGCTTTTGCTTTGATTGCTTGGACATTTATTGTTTCCTCTTATTCTTAAAAGGGTATCCAACTCAAACTCCAACAACTGGGAAGAAGTGCTGTCCTCAAATAAAGAAGAAAGGTGACAGAGGCTTCATTGAAGGATGGTAAGTCCTGCAAGTGCAAAAAGCTTTCTACTTAAGAAGAATATCAACAAATTAACATTCAGTTCCTAGTTTTACGTGTGTGTGTGTGTGTGTGCTTAAGGACATTTCAATATGCTTACCAAGTTCTTTTCCCTGGTGCAGCCTCTTTGCACTTTGCTGCTGTTGGCTCTGTGAAGCTTGCTTCTAATCTGTTACTCCACGGCATTTATACATCTTATGACTTTATTACCTTTTTATGTGTGATATAATCTAATTATGTAATAAACTGTAGTTGGTTTTATACTACCAGCAATAAAAGTATTCAATCAAGCAATTCATTTTCTGTATTTCTTCTCATTTTCCCAGTCAATGAAGGCTGGACTCAGAATTCAACCTACTAGTCCACAAAGGCAACCACATACACAAAACAGTACTCAAAAGTAATAAGCATTGGTTCTTATTCCAGTATTGTCTCTGAATATTAGTTTACTACTATACATGTGAACTTTATTGTTCTTCTCCATTGTAATAGAAACTCAGATTCCTGATACAAACATGGTAATGCAAAATTGTAAATTAAGAAGTAGACAACCACTAGTACTCCTATTCTCTCAAATCAATTTAAAGCCCCGTAGAAGATACTCCCAACAATTGAAAGATGAAGAGAACACAATATGCTTAGCCAAACTGATAATATAGCAAAATGGCCTGCCAAGTTGCAAAGGATGTTTCTCAATTGGTCTCTGAAATTGGGAATAGCTTCTCCAGCATGGTATTGGAAAGGATCCTGTTAGGGTCCAACTCTTTTCGTGCCTTATTGTATGCATCCACTGGAAAACGCTTTCGTAACCTCGCTTGGAGAGCTACAAGCTCTTCCTTGTCCTTTGGAATCTGAAAATTTTGTAATCAATATATGATACAGAAGCACCAATCATCAGAACAAGGTCATTCTGATCATAAGGATATGGTGATGTAATTTGTGTGCATCGGAAACAATGATACCTCAAACGAGTAATGTTGATAAACAAGTCAAGAAAAGAGATAATGAAAGAGTGAGTAATACCTCAATCTTAGCCCAATGCTCATAAGCAGAATATTTATCCCACAACTCCATCCGTGCCAGATGCCTATAGTGGAAGAATTCATCGGTAATTTCCTTTCTTTGGCGAGCATCCGTTGTAGGAAGGTACATGATTATGCCAACCTGATGAACGATTGGAACTGTAATGGAGATTTTCATATAATTATCCTAAGTTTGTAAAGGATCTTTAAAAATCAGCTCTAGACGGAACATTATGATCTCTGGAACCAAATAACATTAAAGATTTGGGCATAAAAGGTAAACTTTGCGTTTTAGAGTTCCACTTTGAGAGGAAGACCACAAAAAGTACAAATAGTGAAAGGTACCATAATATTACCCAGGAAAAGATAGCATCCTCTGAGGAGCTTGAAGCAGGGCTCATGGAGCTCTGGCTGCGAGCTGTCCACCGCTGCTCTATAGGGGCAGGTGCAGGAACTTCTTCCTCCTTTATAAGTCGCTTCAGCTCTTCTATGTATTCAAGATCTTTCATGCTTGGTTTTGAAAGAGAACCAACAGGAAAACAAGTTTCTGACACCCACTGTTGGCCACCACAATCAAATCCCAAAATTTCATCACTCCACCCAATTCTGTATCCTTCTGACTTCTTCCAGAATTCAGCCTCAGCTTGATTAACTTTTATGACAAAATTTTTATTGAGAGGATCAAGAGCAAGTAGTTTATCCCTTAACTCTGAGAATGTAAGCTTATTTAGATCTGGTTCATTACCATCCACAGATTTAGCTGCCACTTCTCCGGTCCTGCAAGTAACTGAGGACCACAGTTAATGGTCGAAGACTAAAATGCAAAACAGTAAAAAGGAAAGCAATCAGCTGATAGGTGGATGGACTAGAGAACAACAATGAAAAATTCAACATAGTTACAGATAGATAGAACATGTCGAAATTGAGCAATTGAGGAACACAAATGAATGTGTTTCTTTCCTTCACTTCTTTGCTTTCCATGTCACTTATTTGTCTTATGAACAATTACTGTTACATCTTATGTACTTGATGAAAGGTTGAAATTCTGTTGAAGAAATGAAATAAAGAATGACAAGAATAAATTGGGCCATTAGGAACATTTCCTCTTTCCATCTCCAACGCCTCCCCATCTTCCAGAAGTGAGGGAAGTTGAGAGATAGAAAAAGCATGAGAACACTATGCTTAACCCACGCAGCCCAGAAAGAAAAAACAAAATGAGTTCCCCTCTTGTGCTAAGCAAAAATGCATATAAAAACACTTAAGTCCTTCCTTGCTCTTACTAGCGACATTGGACAAGCAAGTTAACCACGTCTTAAGGATGATTGACAGCATTCTACCTGTATCTTTTGAGGGAATCCTCATAAAGGTCACGAAGGTCCTGTAGGGCTTCATCTTTACTATATTTCGGCTTAAATTTTGGTGAACCCCACCATTTTGAAACAGGGTTGCATGTTACGACCACAACATTATCAGTGTATGGAATATGTAGGTACTTGACATGCTTGTTTTCCGAGAGCAATTTTCTGCAGAACACATAATAGTTAGATATAAACATTTAAAAGAACAAACCGTATGGCAGATTTTTAATTACATTAATGTATGTCTGTATGTATATATATATCTGTTCAATTGTTCAAGTTTTTTAGGACAAAGCCCCAGTAGTCTTTGCAAAGTGGACTGAGATGCTTGTACATAAGATGATCATAAAATTACTTGTGGTTCTTCCTGATGTCTTTCATGTTTGACATAAAGGTGTGCTCCACAAGCTCTTGCCTCTCAACGCACTGCAATGTGACTTCAGCAACCACTCCAAGGCCTCCAAGACCACAACGAGCCAGATAAAATAGCTCTGGATCTTTCTCTCTTGAGATCTCCATAGTTCCTTTAGCAGGAGTCACCAGTTTCATACTGACCACCTGTTCGTCAATAGGTGGCAATCTTGCACCAGTACCATGTGCCCCAACCTAGAGAAACGCAAACCAAATTCAAATTACAACACACATGAACCCAAGACAGGGTAGCTAAACTTCAGCAAGCATTTCTATACCGGTTGATTGTTTTCTAAAGATCCAAACCTACATTTCTGTTTAGCAAGCACAAAAGTTCCACAAAAATACCAGCAACATCCTACTAAGCTTTTAGCAAGTGTAGTTTCTGAAAACATAAGAGATACACTTCAAAGGCAACCCAAGGTTACCCAACAAAAAGTTCGCATTGAATAATTGATACGCAAAGAGATGTAAGCTAAACTTCAGGAAGCCTATCAAACTTCATTACCAAGTGATTCCTCTCAACTCCAACCATTTCCATACCAACTTACTGATCTATAAAGATCCAAATTTTCATTTCTGTTTCGCAAGCACAAAACTTTCACTTATAAACCAGCAATGACCCACTGAACTTTTGCAACTCCAAGTTCCAAAAAACGTAAGCAGACGCATTTTAAAGGCAATCCAGCAAAAAAAGCTCACTTCGTTAATAGAAGTAACAAATGCAAGAATCACCTGGATAATGCCACCAATCTGCTGCTCTCTAATCGAAGCAAAATTCTGCAAAGTAAGCCCGTAATCCTTAATCCCATCAACCAACTGTTGAACCCTTATCCCAGCTTCAACTCTGACCCTCTTCTTCTCCTTATCCACCTCCAAAACCTTATCCATAAGCGCCAAATTGACCATGCCAGCCCTCGCCAGCCCAATACCGTTCGGAGACAACCCGGACCCAACTGGTCGGATCCTGCCTTGTTTCTCATTAGATTCCTTCACCAACTTCTCCAACTCTTCAATGTTCTCGGGTTGATAAAAGTTTCGGGTATGGACCTCGTGAGTTCCACTCCAGTTGGACACAGTGTGGAGGTCCTCCGGCAACGGTGCGTACCGGAAAAATTGAGCCTTTTTATGTTTAACGTTTTCCGAGAACGGGAAAGAGTAGTATGTAGCGGCGCCACAGAAGAGGACGAGAGCTGTGTAGCCAATGTACTTGCGGAGCTCTGCATCTGAAGATGACCCAGTTGAGGTGGAGAATGATCGAGTCGGATACAACGAGTTTAAAGGGTTTTGTGGAGTTTTCGCGGCAGACCTAGCGGTTGCTGGGAGGGTTTTAGGGGTGGGGTGACGGCGCAGGGACTGGGGGGAGCGTTTTAGAGAGAAGACTCTGAACATTTTCTGTGATCTGTGCAGAGTTCAGTGATGACTCGGGGAGAAATGAGGTTTTGGCCCTGTTTGGCAATCAGCTGATAGCTGATAGTATCAGCTGTTGACTGATAGCTGATTATATCAGCTGGTTTGACCAGCGGATTGCATTAGCTGTTTGTTAAAGATGTTTGGTAAAATTAGCTGTTTAGTATTAGCTGTTTAAGTGTAAAATGACTTATAAGGACATGACTTTAAAAAAATATAAGAATATGAATATTATATATTTTAGTATGTCAATGAATATTCTTATAAAAATTTAGAT
>JAOTIZ010000003.1:1424024-1446269 GCA_027123425.1 Erythroxylum panamense
AGAGCTGCACACTTCTCGTTGCTCTAGTCTTAAATGTGCAGTGTAAGTGTAGTTTTGTATTTGAGTATCTACTCTGCCATTATCATGTGTGATCGATTTATTTTGAGCCCCTTCTCCACTAATTTCCATGTTACCTGCAATATCATGCGAGTTAAGAAATTGCTCAATCTGATATTACAGTTTTAGCATGAAAATCATAAACATTGTTGTAAAGAAAGTAAAGTGTAAGAAGATTTTATGAAGGCATGATTATGATTTATGGTTCTTAGAAAACATTTCCGATTTGAGAAGATGGCTATTTCATCCCAATCTTAGAAGATCAAGATTCAGTTAGTTTTCTTCGTCAATGTCCTTAATTCTTAATTAATCAGAAACTGATGAAGAAATCAGTTTATTAAGGGTAGCTTAGAAGGTGGCACTTAGATATAGTCGAATAAGTTATTAAAAAATTATCACTTTAATATAATGAAGAAGAATATTCTTAATTATATTAAAGTGATAATTGGATTCACAACTATTTTATCAATAGTAGAAGCATTTGGGCAATTGACTCCGCACACTTTCCCTCGACCACCCTAAAAGTCATTTTAAAAATGAGAGGCCAATTTAGATCTGATTTTACAACATTGGTAGGGAATGGTGAATCTACTAGCTTTTGGCATGACAATTGGTTGTTAGTGGGTCAACTGCTCAATATCAATGAAGTTGCAACTCTCAGATCATCAATCCTATAAAATGCTTCAGTCTTAATAGCCTTAGCTGACATGTAAAATTTCCAAAACTCATCCTTACCCAGATCCTTTATAAATGAAATTTGCCAAACACGCCTCCATACAAAGGAAGATAATGGAATGCTAATGATGAAAAATTCTCCAATTTGTCACGCAAGAAGTGTTGGCATGATCATAGGAGTAACGACATGAGAGATTGAGTCAAATCCCAAGATTACAATAGAGCATGATTATAGGGATCCATAATCAGTGAGAATAATTTTCTTACCTTGTGTATATGTATTTCCTTATATATAGATGGAGTAGTTTCGACGCAAATACACGTATATATAGGCTTCGTGATGAGAAAAAGAAATATATAGAAATTCTTCATCAAAACTTCCCTTTCAATTCACTCTTTTCATGATGGTATCAGAGAGTGTCTGATACAAATAACGAACGAATTGAAGCCGCATTGTAACTTGTATTGAATCATTTTTCCTTTCTTTCAATCTGAATGGAAGATCAAAGCTCCACAGCCACTCCAGCCACACCCATGAATCCAAACCCTACAATTTCAACCGCATTATACAACCCGCCACCATCAATCATAGTTCAATAAGACAACATTGCTTTTCCCACGAGTATCGTTGTTGATGAAACAAATTTTCCTCTATGGTCATAGTTGATAGAGATGTGCATTGGAGCACAAAACAAAATTGGATATCTCACAAGTGAAATAATGAAACTAGCACCCAATGATCCTGGCTAAGTGGCATGGGTTACTGACAACAACAAAGTTAAGAGCTGGCTTATTGATTCAATGAGCCCCTATCTGATGTAGCGATTTATTCGATTAGCCACCGCTAAGGAAATATGGGAAGCTGTTGCGAAAACCTTCTATGATGGATCAGATGAGACCCAATTGTTTGAACTGAATAAAAAATCCTTCACCACTAAACAAAATGGTCAACCTTTATCCACTTATTAGAATGAGCTGATTGTAATTTTTCAAGAAATTGATCATCGAACTGTCACAAACGAAGGAGTTGCAGGAATTGTTCATATGCATTCTATGATAGCGAGGCTGCGAGTTCATTTTTCCTAAGTGGTCTTGATGTAGAATTTGACCAAGTTCATGGTGAGATTTTGCGAAAAGACCCAAAGCTACATTTGGAAAGTACATATGCGTATGTACAAAGAGATGTTCAATAGAGGCAGACTATGGGAATTTCTCGGCCAGTCCCTAAAAGCTCTGCCATAGTAGTTCATCAAAACAAAGGGCGAAATAATGCACCATCAGGAAAAACAAATAACTTTGTTTGTAGTCATTGTTGTGAGACAGGACATTCATAACAATGATGCTATGAGATTATTAGGTATCCAGACTGGTGGGATTTCATAAAAAAGTCGAGGAAGAACATCACTAGTAAAGCAGCAATGGTGATGCAAGGGGACATGAAATCAACTCAGGGAGAAAACACACAACCTATCAGCAACATGGCTTAACTAGGTATTTTTGGTAAGGTGGATGTACTATCTGTCATTGCTAAGACTAGCACTTGGATTATTGATACAGGGACAACAGATCATATGGCTAATGATCATAACAAATTATAAACAATTCAACCATCTTCTCAGTTTGACATCTCCAATGCAAACAGAAGCATTTCTCCTATTACAGGGGAGGGACCAGTTGTTCTATCCAATAACTTGACATTTGATACTGTTTTAGTTGTTCCCACACTTCAGTTCAATCTTTTATCTATCAGCAAAATTACCTCATCTCTCAATTGAACTGTAAGTTTTTGGCCTTTATTTTGTGTTTTTAGAACATTCTGACTCGAAGGACTCTTGGTTATAGTGTTAAACGACAGGAGCTCTACTACTTGGAATTAACTAAAGATGGGGAACAGAAATTCAGCCACGTAGTTCAAACAAGTGGGGTTGAGAAGGCTCGTGCAAGCATCTGGCTATGGCATAGGAGGCTAGGTCACATTTCTTTTCGCTACCTTAAGAAACTTCAACCAAATTTGTTCTCTAATTTAGATATTTCAGATTTTAGATGTGATGTATGTGAGTTGGTGAAAAACCATCGAATTCCTTATTTGCCAAGTTTGAATAAATGCTCACAACCATTTGTTATTATACATTCTAATATTTGGGGACTTGCAAGGGTGCCATCCATTTCAAAGGCTCGTTATTTTATTACTTTTATAGATAAATGTACCAGGTTCATATGGGTATCTTTGCTTCATAAGAGGAGTGATGCATGCATGGCATTCAAAGAATTCTACACTATGGTTCATACAAAATATCAACAACAAATTCGAATTTGGCAATCTGACAATGCAATGGAATTTGTTGACGCTTCCTTTGGAGAATATCTTAACCAGCTAGGAATACGACACCATACTTCTTGTACATACACACCACAACAGAATGGGTTGGTAGAAAGGAAGAATAGGCAAATTATGGAGGTGGAATGTGCATCTCTCTTTGGTATGAACATGTCGTGGTTTTATTGGGGGAGGCGGTCAAGTCTATAGTTTATCTTATCAATCGGGTCCCTTCTCGAGTTATTAACTTCCAAACTCCACAACAAAAGTTTCAATTTTTTTGCTCTATCCCACATCTATCGAGCCTCGAACCTAGAGTCTTTGGGTGTACAACATATGTTCATATCCTTAAAGCCTTACGAAGCAAATTGGATCCTTGTGCAAAACTATGTGTTTTTGTTAGATACTCAGATTTTCAGAAGGGTTACCGACGTTTTGATCCACAAAATAAAAAATTGCATGTTACTTTGGATGTCTCCTTCCAGGAAACTAAACCATACTACACAGTTAAAGTTTCAAGCTCATCTCCTCAAGGGGAGAACTCAAGTGATGAGCCTGAGCTGAATGCAGGAAATAATGGAATTGGAATTTCAATAAGAGAGACGGAGTTCTTAGAATTAGAGGCTATAGAAGGAAAATTGGATACACATCAACCCACAATTTATCAACACGATGAAAAAGCCTCAAGCATACAAGCTCCAAACTTGCCGAGTTTATCTGAGAATGATGTGCTATTGGAAGATGACGAAGATGTATTAGAAGAAACTGTGTTAACAGCATTAATCGAGGAGTCTCCTTCTCAAAATGTTTAAGATGATAGTGGACCTCAAGTATTTGATGACTCTCTCTCAAATAATCATTTGCCCTCTCAGTTACCACCAAGATCAAATAGGGGTATTCCAAAGAAACAATATGAACCTGATCTCAAAGTAAATGTCAAATATCCCATTAACAATTATACCTCTACTCATAGACTATCAGATTCATATGCCGTAAATATTGATCAATTGTCTAAAGTTTCTATTCCTAACAGTGTGCAGGAAGCATTAGCAGATCCAAGATGGAAGAAAGTTATGAATGAAGAGATGGAGGCTCTGAAAAAAAATTGACTTGGGAACTAGTTCCATTGCCTGAAGGAAAGAATACAGTTGGATGTAAATGGATGTATACTGTGAAACTTAAAGCTGATGGAAGCATTAATAGGTACAAAGCAAGGCTGGTAGCAAAGGGTTACACACAGAAGTATGGAGGTGATTATCAAGAGACTTTCGCTCCAATAGCTAAGCTCAATACTGTTCGTATCCTCGTATCAGTTGAAATAAACCGAGATTGGCCATTACTACAGTTTGACTTAAAAAAAATTCTTTTCTAAATGGTGACTTGGAGGAAGAAATATATATGAAGCTTCCACCAGGTGTTAAGCATGGATCCAAATATGAATGAAGTGCATGTATATTGAAGAAATCATTGCATGGGCTTAAACAATCACCCAAAGCTTAGTTTGGGAGGTTTACATTAACAATGAAGTTCGTTGGATATAGGCAAAGTAACTTTGACCACACTTTATTTATTAAACATGAAGACGGGAAGGTAACAACATTGATTGTGTATGTAGATGATATGGTTTTGACAGGTAATGATACAGAAGAAATGGAGAGGTTATAGAAATTTTTGGCCACCAAGTTTGAAATGAAAGACCTAGGAAACCTGCGATATTTCCTGGGCATTGAAGTGTCACGATCAAAATGGGGAATCTCTCTTTGCCAACGAAAGTATATGTTGGACTTGTTGATTGAAACCGGGATGCCAACTTGCAAGCTAGCTAAAACACCAATGGAGATGAGTCATTCATTTGAAGCTTCTTCTGACCGAAGGTTGTTAAATGTAGGACATTATCAATGGCTGGTGGGAAAACTGATCTATCTTATTCTCACTAGATCAGATATTGCCTATGCCATGAGTGTTGCAAGCCAGTTTATGCATGCTCCAAATGAAGAACGCATGAATACAATATATAGAATCTTGAGATATTTAATAGGTGCATCAGGAAAAGGGTTATTGTACTCGAAGAATGAAGCATCTACTATCGAAGGTTACATGGACGCTGATTGGGCTAGAGATCGATCAACTAGGAAATCTACCTTAGGTTATCTAACATTCATAGAAGGTAATCTGGTTACTTGGAGGAGTAAGAAACAAAAGGTTGTTGCTCGTTCAAGTGTAGAAGTAGAATTTCGAGGTATGACATATGGTTTATGTGAGCTTTCATGGATTAAAGGAGTTCTGCAGGATCTTGGCATTGAATATCCGAGGCCCATAAGTTTATTCTGTGATAACAAAGCTGCAATTCAAATTGCCTAAAACCCTGTACAACATGACCACACTAAACACGTTGAAGTTGATCGTCATTTTATCAAAGAGAAGCTGGACCAAAAGATTATCGAGTTTCCATTCGTCAAGTCCACGAACCAACTTGCAGATATCCTTACAAAGGCAGACTCAAGAAGAACATTTCATGTAATGATTGACAAGCTAGGCATAATAGACATCTATGCACCAACTTGAGGGGGAGTGTTGGCGTGATCATAGGAGTAACGGTATGAGAGATTGAGTCAAATCTCAAGATTAAAGTAGAGCATGATTATAGGGATCCATAATTAGTGAGAATAATTTTCTTACCTTGTGTGTATGTATTTCCTTAGATATAGATGGAGTAGTTTCAACGCAAATACATATATATATATGCTTCGTGATGAGAAAAAGAAATATATAGAAATTCTTCACCAAAACTTCCCTTTCAATTCACTCTTTTCATCAAGAAGTTGATCTTTAAAGATCTTCCAAAAGTACCTTGGGCCAAAGCAATCTGGGTAAGTTACCTCAATCCTTGAGATGCAATCACACTCTGGATTGCAATAAAGGAGAAGTTGAAAACAGTTGATAAACTTGTTAGATACTTGCAACTTGCCAACTACTGCTCCTTATGTCGAGAGGTCGAGAAAAGCTTTGCACATTTATTCTTTAAATGTAGTTACATTAAAGGAATATGGCATGAACTACTCAAAAGGATAATTGAGGAGTTAGATAATCTAAACAACATCATCTCCTGGTACTTAAACAATATGAGTTCTAACAGCACTGCTCATCAATGTTTCTAGGTGATTTATCTTCAACAGTCACTGCAATATGGGATGAAAGAAACAATGGAATCTTCCAAAATAAGTACCTATTAATGGAACAATTCAACAATCACTTGTGCAACATATTAGACTTCGAATCAATTTATAAAAACCCAAATTCTAGCGTAAACAATATTTGGAGTGTTTACTTTCTAATGTATTCAAGTATCTTTTTATAATCCTTGAAAATCATTAATTTGAGGTGACAACTAGTATTGTATTTTGTTTGTACAGTTGAATTGTCTTTCAAGGCTTATTATGTTTCCAATTCTTAAAAAAAGATCTAGTTACATTTTTTGAAATTTTAAAGAAAGAAACAGTGTTTTAATTTTGATACCGTACTAGTCAGTATTAATTGGAAAGTACTGTACTAGACAAAAAATGGTACAAAACAATCATTGAGTACTTGTCATCGATATCAGTTGGTACTAACAATTTCGCATGATACTGGTCAGTACCATGAGTTTTGAAAAATGTAGGGACCTTTTTGCAAAAAATCAAAACCTTTAACAAAAATTTAATAAAACTAAATTTTAAAAATTAATAACTTGTACAATTGCATTATTTTTTAAATTTCACTGCATTATTATAAAACAACTAAAAGATTACACTAGAGTACATATTTAGTGACTACCTATGTGTACTAGAATTTGAACTTACCAACTTTCAATTTAACATTAATTTTAATATTTTATTTTGTTTTTAGATATAAAATATCGTTGTTGTTAACTTTAATATATAACTTACTGAAAATTTTAACTCCTTGATCTAAATTAAAGTTTAAGATAATAACTAAATGATGCCATTCATATCATACAAAACATTTTAATACAAATAGTTAAGTAAAAAATTAATACAATCATTGTAACCATAATTTTCAAATTATTATATATTTGTATGAATATAACAACTTCATTTAGTGATCATATAAATATTTGAAAATTAATGTTAATAAAAATAAATTGTTGTTATTTTAAAATTTTATTATTATCATTTTTAGAGACAGAGTTGATGTAAAATTATAAAGTATATATGATATGATATACTAATGGTCTATTTTGTAATTTTTAAAAAATTCAAGAACTATTTCATAAACTTAAAAAATTAATCAAAATGGTATCCAGTATTGACCAGTACTAGTACAGTATTGTACCACAATTTAATTCAGCACTAATTTAAAAAATTCAACTAATTTATTTTATAAATTCTCGTGAGATAAGTCATCTAAATCCGATCGTCATATACTAAATATTCAGATCAAATCCCTAACCTAAATGTTCGCCACCTCATGGATGAATTTGTTCAAATAAACTTTACTGAGAAAAGATCCTCAGAAATCCGTTGTTCTAATCAAGAAGAAGGGAAAGGGAAGGGAAAAAAAAAGGAAGCAACTACTGATGGTCACGACGGCTTGAGATGTCTGTTTCGAATTGCCTGTAGCCACCTGGGCCAACTTCTCCCATTTATTTATTAGAAAACATGTGGATTGGAGAGGTTTGCCTTCCTAACGGCAACTTGAAGGCGGCGGAGCCCTTGGCCGTCACTTCTTTGAAAACTTGACCATCACGCCAATAGTCTGATGGAAGAGTTGGTCAATCCAAGTTCAATTTTGGGGAAGTCATTGACATCCCTATTCAATTTATTCGACCTCTCCTTTCCAGGAAAGGAGATGCAAAAGAGAAACTTTTAAATAATAATATCCTGACCTACGACTTCCGTGTACAAACTAAATTCCGACGACTATAAATTAAGCAGAGCTATACATTGAGAAACCCATAGTGTAGCTAGAGGTCCAGAAATGGCTACTGAATTTATGGCACCTCAACATAAACCTCATGTAGTGTTCATCCCATTCCCTGCCCAGAGCCACATGAAATCAATGCTTAAGCTAGCAAAGGTACTGCACCACAAAGGTTTTCACATAACATTTGTGAATTTCGAGAGTAATCATAGACTAGTACGTGAATCAAGAGGTTCTAACTCCAAGGATGGCTTGCCGGACTTCCGCTTTGAGTTCATTGCAGACGGTCATGATACTATAAATCCAAATACTGGGGCAATCTGTGACTCGATAGCGCTCGGAGAATACGTTGAAAAATTTTCTGACCTCATTGCAACACTCAATAATAGTATGTCTGCCAATGTTCCACCAGTGACGTGCATTGTTTCGGATGGATTCATGTCAAAGTGCACTATTCCAGCAGCTGAAGAACATGGAGTTCCTGTTGCAGTTTTCTTTACTCTCTCTGCTTCTGGATTCGTGGCCTTTGATCAGCTGTCAGTACTTGTAGAAAGAGGTCTACTACCCTTGAAAGGTACGTTATGTTCAGGAAAGAAGTCATTTTTTACCGTGAACTAATACTTGGCAAATTTGTCAAAATGATCACTTCTCTAAGAGACCTTCTTACGTAGTACTTTTCATTAACCAGAACAGGTTCATGTACTTAACAAACTCTCAAGGTGCACTTTATAACCTTTTCGTCTAAGCTATTATCATGTCTTTTTGCAGACGAAAGCTTCCGAAAAAATGGCTACTTGGACCAAGTCATAGACTTCATTCCAGGATTGAAAAATATGCGTTTAAGGGACTTTCCAACTAACGGAACTCAAATGAAAAGTACTGATCAGTTCGAATACCGGATTGCGGCAGAGCCAACTAAGAAAGCACGCGAAGCTCCAGCAATCATCTTGCATACGTTTGAAGCGTTAGAGCCTGAACTTTTAGATGCTATATCCTCTATGTATCGTGCTGTTTATTTCATTGGTCCTCTGCAACTGCATCTCAATCAAATTCAGGACAGTGATCTGAATTCAATTGGCTGTAATCTGTGGAAAGAAGAACCCGAGTGTCTTCAATGGCTCGATTCCAGGGAACCCAACTCAGTGCTTTATGTAAATTTTGGAAGCATAGCATCGTTGACGACTGAACAACTCATAGAATTCGGGATGGGACTGGCCAAAAACAACCACCCTTTCCTATGGATAATAAGACCTGATATGATTGTTGGTGGTTCTGCAATATTGCCGCAAGAATTTATTGAAGAAACAAGAGAAAGGAGCTTCATAGCTAGTTGGTGTCCACAAGAGGAAGTCCTCAACCATCCATCAGTGGGAGGTTTCTTTACACACAGCGGGTGGGGCTCAGCTATTGAGAGTATCTCTGCAGGAGTGCCGATGCTCTGTTGGCAGTTCATTGGCGATCAACCTACGGTAGCCAGGTATGTTTGCGCTGAATGGGGAATTGGTATGGAGATTGACAATGATATGAAGAGAGATGATGTGGCTAATCTTGTGAGAGAGTTGATGGAAGGAGAGAAAGGTAAGGAACTGAGAAACAGAGCGATGGAGTGGAAAAAATTGGCAGCAGAGGCTACTGGTCCTAAAGGGTCATCGTCCTTGAATATTGAGAAGCTCGTAAATGACTTTATTTTATCAGGAAAGTGCATGGTTGAAAAAAATTGATTAATAATATCCAGAACCAACTGTACACCTTTCTTGAAAAAAATTGATTAATAATATCAATAAGCTTGCATTCTACCATCCTACACTTCTCCAACAAATCCGTAGTATACCTGTGCTGAAATAAGAAAAATCCATCCTTTGTGCGCTCATGGTTTAACTCTCCTAAAGCATTCATTTGGAAATGATTTGATCAATCTCAGCAACTTCATCACCTGTGATGATAAGGTCATCTATATAGAGCAAAACTATAGCCAACTGTTCACCTTGTACGTTCGTAAACAAGGGGGAGTCATTTGTTGCCGTCGTCTAACTAGTCTATATCAAAAACTCTGCTATCAAACTCTCGCTGCTAGCTTCAATCTATACAGTCTTTAGCTTGCACATGTAACTAGGACAAGCATTGCTTTCAAGCCCTTGAGGCTGTAAGGGAATGTAAATTCTGTTTTTTATTATATTAATTAATATATACCCAGTACATTTGCTGTATAATTGGTGTATATCTCGTGATATATTTATAATCTGTTACTTATCTCAATTAGCTTGTAACTTTTAGTATAAATATCTTATATATTTGCCTTTTCACAGTAAGAAGAATAATAACGAATTTCTCTCATCTTCTATTTCTCTCAAACCTAAAATTTACAGAGGCTACTCTATGTATATTTCTTGATCAAACTCACCATTTAGGAAAGTATTCTTCACGTCTATCTTCCAAAGCTTCCAATCCTTATAAGCAGCTAAGGCAAATAAAACATGTATCCTAATCTTTGCCATTGGACTAAATATCTCGTCATAGCCATACTTTTATGAGAACCTTTGAGCTACCAATCGAGTTTTATATCTTTCAACCGATCCATCAAGATACCTTTTTTCTTTATAAATCCATGTGCAAAATGTTGACTACATATCTTTAGGTTTGGGCACTAATTCTCAAGTCCCATTTTACTTTTAAGGCATCTATTATTTTCTTTTTCCACAGCCTTCCTCCACTTCTTGCTTATGGATGCCCCTTCATTAGTTGTAGATTCTTTTGTATTCTCATCCTCAACTAGTGCTGTATTGGCATATTTAAGTTTTTATCTTGTATTTTCTTTCCATCCCTCATAAATGAGGCACATATTCTACAGCTTCCGCAACTTCTTAAATCTCTTCATGTTGGCTTTGTTGTGCTTCTTCAGGTGTTTGATAATGCACTTATGTGCACAACTGAGACTGAGACTTTTTATATGACTCGCTATTGATATTTTTCTTCTATTTTTTCCACCTCTTATGTAATTTCTTTAATCACTTCATCTCCTTCAAGCCTTTCTTTTTAACTTCTCCTTAATTTCCTTTAAATCAGGTAGGACCAATTCATGAGGACACCATCAAGATGAAACCTTATCAAATATCACATTTCCTGTTATTGGATCATAACATTCTTGCCTCTTTCTTTGATTCTCATAACCTAAAAAGATGCACCTTTTTGCTTTCTTATCTAAATTTGTTGCATAAATAACATAGATGAAAACATAACAAATGTAGCCAAAAAAACTCCAAACTGACTTATAATAGTTTTTATGTTCCATAGCTTCTTGAATAGTGGAATCGATCCAAGTATTGCTCGTGGTACCCTATCAATGACGTGTGAAAATTGTATACACTCTACCTAGAACTGAGGTGGAACTGTTAAGCTATGTTATTTATTATTTTGGGCATTATTTGTATATTGATATATTTGGTACATATTTTACGATAAGAAGTTGACTTGGTATAGGAATTCACTATCTTGGATTATGTAGTTTTTTTTGGAAGATAAGATAGTGTGGAAAGAAGAAATCTTACATGTGATAGAATCCTAAAGAAGATAGGATTTGTTGGAAATAAATATGCATTACATCTATCATGAGATAAAATCCTAAAGGAGGAAGGACTTATCATATTTTATCTAATAAGCAATTCATGGTGAGATTATCATGGATTTTGGTGCTGCTGCATTTTTGGGAGGTTTTGAAGAGATAACGTACATGTTTGGCAATAAAATTTTGTTTGTATAAGAAGTTTATCCTTTGAATCCCTCTATCAACTTTTTAGGTTGCTGTATATGTTTTTGTGTGCTTTGATCGAGAGATTAAAAAGTTTCCCAGTAGATGGTTGATTGATTTTTGCAGCTGCATTTTTTTAAATGTGGGTGAACTATTGCACCACTGTTTATAGATTTTGTGAGAGAAAAAAACCAGTCAATTGATCAATAGTTGCAGCTGTGTTTTTGGCTTGTTTTGGTGATGAAACATATCTCCGATTGATGATATTTATGGCTGCTATGTGTGGGTTTCTTCTGTGATCAGTTTGAAATGTTCACAACAGATTTTAGTTGGACAACTTCATATGATTTCAGCTTCACCAGGTTGAACATATAGGAGAGTGTCTTTTCACTTAAGTGTTTATTTGTTTATCTCTTTATTGATTTAATCACTTGAGATATTATTTTCATCGTTATTATCATTCGTTATTGAAAAAATCCTTTATCAAGATTAGCATGAGATAATCATGTTATTAGGTATGAAATACTTTCACAGGGTGTGAGTACGAGTGGGTAGCGTCAAGGGGTGAGTGCTGTCAGCTTAGTAAAGCCTTGTATAAGACTATTGTACTTAGGTGAAAGTTGATTAATCTAGGTGAGAGCTCCACAAACGTAAGCGTGTGTGTCGAACTGCGTTGGTAAATTTCATGTGATGATTTATTTGTTGTATATTAAGTTTTTCTGCTTGTGATTAATTTCTGGAAAATTCATAGTTGTTATTCCAATTGTTTTCTAAGAAGCAACCGACAGTTTCAGTTTGAAGCAATTGTGGCAGAACGTACATATTGCAAAACTACAACCTTTGGGTGTTTTAATTGGTATCAGAGCTTGATTCACCTCATCAAAGCTTGGTGTGTCAAGTTGGTGTAGATCAGTGTTTCGCATGTATAGTCACTAGAGAAATAGCATTGATTACAAGGCCACCGCTACTAGACAGTTCCAACTATCCTTCTTAAAAATCAAGACTGAAAGTATTTATTCAAGCACAAGGAACTAAAGCATCAACTTCTGTGTTGAATAGCTGGACTCATCCTATAATAACTGATGAAAAGAATGAAGTGATACCTAAAGATCTATCCGAATGGACAAGAGTTGAAGAAGAGAGAGCATTTGGTAAATCTCAAGCGATGCATGTAATTTTTAGTGCTGTAGATGAAAGATGTTTCAGTATGATATCAGCATATGAATTAGCAAAAAAAGCATGTGATAGATTACAGACAATACATGAGGGGTCAAGATCGGTGATAGTTTCAAAACTTCAAATGTTGGCTACTAGATTTAAATAGCTTAAGATGGAGGAAGTAAAACTATTGGAGACTTTCAAGAGTTGTAGTGTGATATTGCAAATCAAGCACATCATCTTGGGAAGAAGTATTCAAATTTGAAACTTTTCATGAAAAGCCAGATCATTGCCTCCGAGATTCATATTGAAGATTGCAGCTACTAAAGAAGCTTATGATATTAAAGAGTTATCGTTGGATAAGGTAATTGGAATTCTCACAAACTTTGAGATGAACATATTGAGAGACAAGTATGAAAATAACAAAGGATTGACACTGCAAGCTGAAGTTGCTAAATTTGTGAATGATTCAGGAGATGACTCTGATGAAAATGATGATCTAGTGTTGCTGACAACAAATTTCAATAAGTGGCTAAAGAATTGTAGGAGTTCATCAAACAACAAATTTCAAATAGCAAGCAAAAAATAAAAAATACAAAAAGAAGACAAAGAAGATACAATGTCATGAATGTCAATGTTTTGGACATGTGTAAGCAGAATATGCTAAGATTTTTAAAAGGAGAAAAGGGAAAACAAACACTTGGAGTGAAAATGAATATGAAAGTGAGTACAGTAGCGAAGAAGAAACTATTAGTAATCATGCTATGTTGGTTGCTTTATATAGTAAAAGTCCAATTACTTGTTTAGTAGCAACCAGTGAAGAAATTGCAAAAAAAGACAGATGTTTCAGTTCTAAACTCTAATTTAGATTGTGACAGCGATGATAGTGACTCGCAATTCAAAAAGGAAGACATCTGCAACACCTGTGAATTATTCTATGCCAAATGGGTGAAAATGTGTAAGCTGAATGAGAAGTTAAATAGAGAGAATTTAACCATGAAATATGTCATTTAAAAATCTACAAATGAAGTTATTGTCAACATCAAATGAACTTGATGAAACAAGGCTAAGGTTGGTCAACACAGAAAAAAGAATAAGAATATTGAATGGTGGTACCGAGAAGCTAGACAAGTCGTTGGAAGTTGGCAAAAACAAAAGGAAACTTTAAGGTGTTGGTTATAAAGGTGAATGTTCACAGATGAATAATGAGCAAAATGTTGAAGTTAGATTTGTTAAAGGAGAAATCTCAAAAAGAAGCCAAAAGTTTGTGCCTATACATCACTTTTGTGGTGTAAACAATCATATAAGGCCAAATTATTACAAGCTACTGCAAAGTCAATTTTATAATGCTCAAAATAGAAAATATAGACATTCTTGAAAGAATTTTTAGAAAAAAAAAGTTACCAAAGCATATTTATGTTAGAAAGAATCAACTAAAAGCACTTGTGGCTTTTAAATCCATGTGTGTCACTTCTCACAATGAAAAGTATTTCGACAATGGATGTTCATGGCATATGATAGGTGAAAGAAGCCACTTGATGGATTATCAAAGCTTTATAGATGGTCATGTCACTTTCGGTGATGGGAAAAAAGCAAAGGTGATTGGTAGAGGAACTCTTTACCTGGAAGGACTGCCTTACTTCAAAAATGTGCTTCATATGGACGGTTTAAAAACCAATTTGGTAAGTATTAGTCCACTTTATGATGACGGGTTATTAGTTAAATTTACTAGTGATGGATGGAAGGTGCTGAACAAACAAGGAAAGTGTTTGGTAACTGACAGAAGATCGGTGGATAATTGCTATATGTTGCTGGTTATTACTTCTTGTAATTCGGCAGCATATGATAATATGACTCTATGGAACCAATTGTTGATAAGGTTGTAGAATAGAATCTTCCAAATCAGCTTCTCATGTTAGATCAGAGGGGTAACAAAGTTAAAAGCAAAGAACATTCAGACTCATAGTTTCAAGAGTAAGTGGTGTCAGCTCAGTAAAATCTTGTATAAAACTATTGTACTTAGGTGAAAGTTGATTAATCTAGGTGAGGGCCTGTAGTCGTATATACCAAATTGAGTTAACAAATTTCATGTATTGATTTATTTGTTGCATATTAAGTTTTTCTACTTGTGATTAATTTCTGAAAAATTCACAATTACTAACTCAGTTGCTTTCTGAGAAGCAACCAACAGCTTCATTTTGAAGCAACTGTAGTAGAACATACATATCGCAGAACTACAACCTCCGAGTGTTTTAGGAACATTCTTTGCATATAACATGCTTCTATATATCTCAACAAGGTATCTGATCTTCCTTTCTGCTACTTTATTTTTTTACGGAGTATTAGAGAAATTCAACTAATATTGTACGTTAAACTCATGTAAATACCTTAAGAACTCGTTTGAAGCATACTCGCTGAAAGCGATCTAGAAGGAGGGTTGAATAGATCGTCTAAACTTTTTCGTAGAGTTCTACAAAAATTAACAAGTTAATACACAAACAATCAAATAAATTAAACGAAGAGAGTAGGGAAGAATGACAAACTTTGTTTTTATAGAGGTTCGGTGCTAAGACCTACGTCCTCTACCTAAGCTCCCACTGAAGATTTGGCAAACCACTATATTATACACTTTTTAGTTCAGTGCGAACTTTTACAACCACTTGAATTCCGGCTCAAGCAACCCTTACAATCCGATTTGATTTCCGGCACAAATCTAACCACATCAGTGATTTTCCTCTAATCACTCAACTCACAATAACAATGAATGAAATATAGAATTGACAAGGCTCTGTACAACTTGATAGAATTGAATAAGCTATATGCAATTTGAGAGCTATAAAATGATGATCAAAGACGTTAAGTCTTCTCCCGGCTGCCCGCTTGTGACCCACGAGATCTGAAAAGTGGACTCGTTTCGTTTATGGAGTAAACTTCGATTTCTCTGTTTTGTTCCACGAAACTCTCGAGTCAATTATGTGTGCTTTTACATTTTTGATGTGTTAAGATATGATGAAGTTGAGTATTATGCTTTGAAGCAAAATTTTTTTTCAAATGTGTTTAATGTGATGATGCATTGAATCATGATTTAGATAAGTTATGAATTTTGACTGCATGACAAAAATTTTGAAAAGCAAATATTTTTACGACGCAATAAGATATTCTGAGACAAGTAAAAATGTTTTCAAAGTTTTTGCTTATTCATTTGTTATAAATTGTTATCCATGAGCTATTAAGCTCACCCCCTCTCTGTCCCATCCTCAGGTTATAGCTAAAAGATCAAGTGTTCGAGAGCCTAAAGGAATTGCTATATTTGCTACTTTGTATTTTGTAATTAAGCCAATGGTGTGGCTTTTGATTTGTAAACAAAGTATTTTTCGAACTCGATTGCTTGAGTAAGGAAATGATAGATTTAAGTAGTTTAGTTATGAGTTGTATGTTTACATTGATTTAGAGCAAGCTAGTTGTTGATGTTTGATTGTCATGGACATGCCACCGTTGTGGAATGATGCTTAATAAGGGTTCATAGAAAGAACCCTATATGAAAATAGGCTCAAGTATTATTTATGACGCTCAAGTTAAGTAGGATAATTTTGTTAAGAGTCGGGTTTCGGAAATGGTGCCCAACAACGTACATTGCTCTTAACTAAAGTGATTCACTCCTCAAAGCAATGTTAAAGGAAATGCGACTAATAATTAAAAAATTCCATATTCGCCACATGTTTTACACGAAGTGTGGACCATATGATCACTCTAATAATAAATTAATAACAATCTAAATGAGTCATATTATATTATTGATGGAAGGTTCGTTAAGATTGAATTAAAGTGATCTTTTAATTGATAAAACGTATATTTAATTAATTTTTATGTATATTTTATATAAAAAAATCATTAATTATTATTTCATATGAAAATATTTTAGTTCAAGATCATCTAGTTGACATTAATTTTATCAAAATTTGAGTTGATTGAATTTTAATTTTAAATTTAATAGTTGAATTTTAGTTAAACTTTAAGCTTTTTTGGAACTTATTTAAAAACAAACTTCAACACCATTAACTCATTGTCGATAATAAGTGTTATCCTATGCCCTCCTTATATGGCCAACCTATGCTTTACAGTTGGCAATTAGTTGGTGGGAGGATGGTAAGTTAGAAAATTAGTTCGTCCGTATTCAAAATCAACAAGTTGAATTGAGTTTTGACACAAATTTTCAAGTTTAACCAAATGTAAAGTTAGTCGAACATACTAAAAGTCAACGACAACAAATTCGAGTTTGGATTTTTGACAACATTTTTAAAATTTAACTATTGATGACAAATTAATTGGGCTTGAGTTAGAATAAAAGCCAATCATTTAATATCAGGTTTGATTAAGTTTGGTTCAATATAAATCTCAAGCTTAACAAATTTTTTCAAATACAACCGATCAAAGTAAATTAGTTGAACTCAATTACTCAAGTAAAGTCTAATTTGGACTTCCATTAATCGTGCCAGATTATTCCTAGTTAGAAGTTAACGATCCAAGCCAATTTAATTTGGCTCAAACTCAAGATTAAAAATTAGTCGTACTCGAGCTATAGGTTTAGGGGATTTGGGTCCAGCCTTTACCAATCTTATACAAAATTTTGATGCTTCTTTAAGAGCTTGTTAGGAAATTAGGAGGCAGGACAGAGAGTTAACAGGCAACAACATCAAATAAAATATCATTCACTACCAAAAAAGCTCTGAAAAGAAGCAACACGACCGAAATCAAAAAGTGAAAGCAGACCAGAAAGCAGGTCATGGTTGGTAATTTGTTAGAACTAGAAGGAAGCACAAAAAGAAGCATGGTCTTACCTGCCTTTTCCTGAATAATAGCCTGTAACAGAAACATAAGTTTGTAGGAATGTCATAAAAATAGTGGCAGTTGCTGCAATAAATGCAATTAACGTCCAGGGTCTACTAAAATGAGCATGAATCCACTCAGCCATCCACGTCCTGATACAGCTCCTGGAATGATCTTCAATGCGTTTTCTAATGTCACAAAAAGCATAGTGTTTAGGTGCCAGACCTTGGGCTATGTCATTGAAAAGTTCTGCAGCCTGTTGGTCACTGCCAAGGAGGTTGAAGACGATACCCTTTGATCTTAACACCTTCACATCTTCAGCTTGATCGATCAAGGAATCCATGAAGCATATATATGAAGAGACACCACAAAGATCATCTGGTGCGTCGGGGCTAGCTTCATAAGCCACTAAATTTAAAAGCAAGGACTTGGTCGTGTCATCTATCATGATTTGGGGAAGGAAGAGCCATCCAATAGGAAGCGTTGATTTGAAGAGGAAGTCGTTGAAATGTTTACTTGTATTTCGCCTGAAGTGAATCCCCATTGTCCTAAGCTCCTTGGCTGCAGGATATGAATACCAATGACGGTGTTCTTTTTCTGAAGACTCTCTTCTCAGATCTTCTTTGTTGATGTATTTACTCGAGAAAATATCAAGAAGATGAAGGGGTGGACGCATATTATTGGCTGGGTTTTGCTGTTGAGGGGGTTGATTCATATTATTGGGTCCTGGATTTTGATGGACAGTTTGACTTGCTGTTCCTTCTTGGCATATACTCGATGGGTCTTTGAATATTGAAAAACATTTATCAAAAATTTTGAAAGCAGCTTGTATGCAGGTAGTTTGTGGAGACCAATCACCACGAAAGCTGTGGATGAACTTGTCAATTAACTGGTATCCACGATTTCCCTCGAACCTCGGTGTCATTAGCTTCTCTAGCACTATATAAGGAAGTTGGTTCTCTAGCAACATCAAGTCCCTTCTAACAAAACCTGCAATGTTGCTTTTCATGTGCTCTACTTTATGATCTTTTTCCATGAAGCTGTGGATGAACTGGAGAACGAAACATCCGTCGACAAGCATCAGCATGGTGAATGCATTCGCGTCGAGCTTCGACACTGTCTCCTCAGGATAGTATCGTCTTGCATCGGCAGAGATTTCTCCCAACCGAAAGTAAAGGCAACGTAACTGCTCTTCACAATTTTGGACGAAATCACGTGTCAGAGAATACTTGACCATCTCCATATCCTGAAGACCGCACTTTCCACGATGATAGGGACCTATAGAAACAACCATAGGGTCAAAACAGCCCTTGCATGATTCTTTCTCCCGAAACACGTCCGGGACCTTGCGTATCATGGGATGTCTACCATCAGCATTCATGGCAAGCAACCGTTCGTCGAAGGGCCAACCAGGAGCGTTCGCCATGCTCGTCGTTTCACATTTGTCGTGGCAATCAAAACCATCAGAATTTATATTCATCCAGTGTCAAATCGATATATAATAAATAAAATATAAAAATAAGTAAAAATGAAATATTTTATGAAAATAAAAGAGAACTCTAATTTTTATTATTGGATAATGAAAATAATAAATCAAAATTAATAATCTTATTATTGGATAATAAGAAAATTCTTTAACTTAATTAATGGATAATTAAAAAATATTGTCATTCTTGCAGTTCAGTAAATAGATAAATTAATTATATGATTAATGTTTTCGGGAGGGATTAGCGTTTGGGAGACCTCAGATTATGGGCTTCTGGAGAAGAGGGCGTTGGCTGTTCCTCAATGCCAACTTCTACAAGCCCACACTTCCAAGTCTAGGATTTTACAGTTAGAATGTGAATCTTTGTTAATAAGTAATATTTAATGACCATTCACTTAAGTCTAAACAAATCGCAATGACATTTATAGATTAGTAAAGTCTAATTAGTAATTTGATTGTTTATCATCTATATATATACTATAGGAGTCATGAGGTAATGGAGAATAAAGTTTTGGTGGTCAATGATCACAAGAAAATATTGAGTCTCATTTAAACGAACCTAAATAAGATTGTCAAGGTACAAGTACAACTTGCAGTATAATTTTAGTGTTTAGAACATCTTTATAACAATTGGTAAGGTAGAATCCAAATTTTCTAAGCCTCAAACTTGAGTTTAAATAATTTTTAAAATTGAGATCGATCAAACTCGACTTGAGTAGTTAACTTTTTGGTTAACTTATGTCTAGTTAATTTACTACAATTGGTAGAAAATGGAAAATTTTGTTAAGGTCAATCTTTATATTTAGTTAAAGCTCAATCAAAGGTTATTGAATATGGAATCAATCTTTTTACCTTTTTTATCAATACTCTCATTCTCTTTATCTAAGCTTTCATTAGGGTAGAAATTATCTCATATCTTTTATAGTTATCTCATTTTGTCTAACTAAATTATTGCCAAATTATAGAAACCATACTACCAAGTCCACACTTGAATCTAACACATATTTGGTTCACCTGCAAGAACATATAAGGAACATAATGGTAATTTTTTAGATAAAAATATAATATAATATGTATTAAAAGCAAACTAAACTAACTAATTCAACTGAAATAAATATAAACTGAACTAGTTTCTAATTTGGTTTGTAACATATAACCTTTCTTATAAAAACCTAGTCAATTAATTAATAAACCAGTTAGAAAATAATTTATAAATATATGGTAATTTTTTCTTTACAAAATATCTTTTAAGATGGAGATAAATATAGGTTCAAATTTATAATGACATTAAACTTTAATATCATTATAAATTTACAAATTATTTTAAATTTGCTCAATAATGTGGATTCTCCAAAATTCAGTCTGGGATTATTGAATAACTCAATTAAAGACTTTATTTATACATTAATTCTAAGTCTTTTAATTGATTCATTTAAATTTTAAATTAAATTATTTAGATTTAATGAAATTATTTTTAAATAGGGGAAGAGAATTCCACCTTACTACCGATCCTGATGTCAGCTTTTGCAAATTCAAGCAGACACAGTACAGTCTACAATGTGAATCACCATCATCCATTTCCGTTTTCCTTGGCAAGTTGGCTACTTTTCAAATACATCACTTTTCCATGCTGTTTTATGTTTTGTCTGTTTTGGCCATTATCAATGTAAATCAGTGATTCTGCAGTGACTGTGTCGGTCGATCAGGAAATCAATGCATTAAAGACCCCACCTCAAACTATAATAATAGTAATTTCTTATCACAATATAAATTTACAATATTGGTTTAAAAATATAAAACTGACTAATTCAACTTAAATAAATATAAAACGGCTTAATTTTTAATTCAGTTTGCAACATATAACTTTTTTAATAAAAATTTTACCGATTAATTGATAAACCAGTTTATTAAAAAAAATCGGTAGTTTTCTTTAAAACCAATTGAAATAAAAAGCAAGCAATCTTTTTAAACAAGTTGCGACCACCAATTTTTAAAAAATGTGAGACCCGCCAAAAATTTCTTTCTCGTACAATTTTTAAAAAATGTGAGACCCGCCAAAAATTTCTTTCTCGTATCATGTGAGACTTACGGTCCATAGGGACCACCACGAAATTTTCACCAAACTTGTTTTTGAGTTTTGATAAAATACATTATTGATATAGGAAAGTTGAGATTTAACGGGTACATTTCATAAAATTTTTAAAATTTTAGTCAATTTTTTCAATTTTCATACATTCTAATTAATAAATTATATTTTAAAATTTTATATTTTATATTTATGTCCTTAACATTTTAATTTAAAATTTTGTTTTAAATTATTATAGTTAAAAATTGAAAAAAATTAATTAATTCATTATTTAAAAATATTTTTATTCAACATATCCTTAGTTTTATTTCCAACCTAATTAAAAAAGATAAAAACAAGAGCTAGTGAATTTAACAAATAAATCGTTAAATTATATATCTTATATCAGAATAACTTATTACTAAAAATAGATTAAAAAACAAGACGGTCATTCTAATGAACCACACACCGTTAGTCTTTATCAATAACTAGTAAGTTCGGGCATTGATTATTAGTCAGAGTCTTTAAGAACGTATTTACCTATACCAAAAAAATGTTGGGTCTGTTTCCTTAATATCTAATCTATTTATTAATTGGGAGAGAAAAAGCAAATGGGATAAATATAAAGAAGAACAATAATTTTCGAAACAGGTGAATACGTTGGTAGTCTATATTAATGAGTACTGGTATTGACTATTCTTCACTGCCATGTTATTAACTATTAGTCATTGAGTGGCTAGTGAATGTCATTACTCATTGCCAACGAACAAATACGGGTATTGAGTCTATTGACTATTACTCACCGCCAAATTCTAAATGACCAATCAATGTTATTACTCATGGCCAACTAAAAAGGACGGGGTATTGACAATGGCAACGAGAAATAGGCTACACCCTCTTTTTCGACAGAGGTGTATATTTTTTTTTTGAGATTTTAAAGAAAATAGATTACTCAAAGGAAACAGAGTATTTACAAAGTACAACCCAACAAAGGG
>JAOTIZ010000003.1:1513048-1534031 GCA_027123425.1 Erythroxylum panamense
TTTTTGGCTAAATTTGAAAACAAAAGTAGAAAATAAAAAAAAAAAACACGAAAACACGTGGACCCTAAACCTCCAGTAGAACTGTTGGTATGAACTTGATATCTAGGAAACATCAATATGGTAAATTCTTGATCACTGAACTTCGAATAAAATTATTGACATGAACCTGATGCCTGTGAAACATCAGCCTAGAGAATTCCTGATATGTGAATTTCGAATAAACTGTTGACATGAATTCATTAATTATCTTTTTAATTTCTTAATTTTATTTAAGAATACAATTATTATTTAATTTCATGTATAAAGAAAGTATTTTTCTCTTTTCTTTTCTTTTTTATGTATAAAAGATATATAATCAGTCAATAATGTTACTAATACTAAATCTTCACCATCATTACTAAGAAAAACCATCTAACTACTTATTTTATGGATTAAATCCACACTCATCTAAATTACATTACATCACAAACTTAATGAACAAATCGTGCTTGATTTGGTGATAACTTCAAAATGTGACTAAAAAGAAAAAAGGAATATTTTTGTCACCAACATCAAACACTGCACATAGCATGACACACTCTTTAAGTACATGGAATATAATGAAATAGAATCTTTTGATGTTTTCTAAGGGAACTTCAAGCTTGTATTAGTCGGGAGTCGACAATGGAGAACAAATAGAAGCGAAACCAAATAGTCGAGTAACTATTACCTCTTGGGAAAGGGACACCAAAAGTGGGAGTGGTTCTCACCTAAACAGAAATCTACCCAAGCCAAATAAGTCTGAACGAAAGATAGGAGAATGGCAAATATTGCAGCAAGTAAAGCTATGAGAGTCCAAGGGCTTTGGAAGTGACTGTTAAGCCACTCAGATATGTTAGTCTTGCACTTGTTCTTGTAATGCGTTTCGATTCGTTCCTTAACATCAACGAAAGCACATGGACTTGGAACTAAATCCTTGGCAACGACATTAAAAAGTTCTGCAGCCTCATGATCATTTGCAAGCATATTGTAGATTATGCGCTTTTTCCTTAGCTCCTCCACATCTTTAGCTTCATCGATCAGAGAATCCATGAAGCAGACGTAGGATGTGATCCCAAAATCGTCAGGTGTATCAGGACAGGCCTCGTAAGCTACCAAGTTCAACAGCATGGACATGGTAGTGTCATCAAGAATGATCCTGGGAAGAGTGAGTACTCCAGCAGTCAAGTATCCCTTGAACCTAATGTCTGTAAAACGATCTTCTTTGCTTGACTCGAAATGGATTCCCATTGCCTTAAGCTCCTTGGCTGCAGGATAAGAATACCAGTAAGGAGCTTTACCTTTTTTGTGGCATCCAATTAGATCAATCTTGTTGATGAAGTGAGAACGAAAAATATCAAGAAGATGAGCAGGATTGTCAAGTTCACGTGGCAGTTTCATTCCTGCTAGTTTTGCTTTGAAATTTAACTTCCTTGCAACCCTTTCAATCAACGAAGGACGTCGATTGCTAAGCCCGCGAGTTGCGTAAATAAAACAATTAATCAACAACCTTCTTTCCTTTTCTTTGAATCTTAAGCTCATCAATTCCTGAAGAACTTGGTAAGGAAGCTGGTTCTCGAGCAGGAACAAGTCCCTCTGCACAAAAGCCACAAGATTTGTCTTCAGGCCCTTCATTGGTTCTCCGTAGAAGAGGCTAACCAGAAACTGCAAAATGAAGCAACCATCAAGAAACATCATCCTTGTGAACTTGGTATCATCAATTTTACTTGTTGCATCATCAGGATAGCATCCCCTGGCATGATTCGAAACCTCCTCTACCTTACCATACACCTCTTCAAGTGATCTGTTACAATCTTTCACATACTGACGTGCCAATGGAATCTTCAGCCTCTCCACCTCCTGAAGATCAGGTTGGTCATGATGATAAGGGCCAATGGAAACCACAAACGGATCATAACACCTGCCCTTCCTGCCAGATTTCTTCTGGCGAAGAATCTCAGGAACCCTTCGAATCTTGGGACTTTGTTTTGGCTTCTCTTCTTTTTCTTCAGTCCTCCTCATAGATCCCCACCATTCGTCTTCTTCGCTAAGATCAATTGGTGAAGATGAGTTACCATCATTGTGGATCACGATGCTCACCTCACTTACTGCATCAGATGCTGCCATTGTTGATTACTCCACAAACTAAACAAGACGACTTATCCTATAAACATGCTCATAACTGAACTGATGAATTTATAATTACTGAATCATCTAAAGTGAATTAAGAATCCTGACGTTGCTTGACACCCCAAATTTGACAGCTTGTCCAAAAATGAATGGAATAGCATTAAACTTTTATCTTCACTTTCTTTTAGTTTACTTGTTCCTAAGAACTTAAGCCCCCAAATATGCTCCTCAAAGAACGTGAATCACAGCTTTTACCGCTTCGCCACCTAAGTTTCAAAGAGTATCTTTTTGTTTTAATATCAATCTAACCCGTAGCCGCTACCATTTAAGAACTTCAAACTATCGAATGGTAACATCGAGCATGTCTAGATGCATGTTTCTGCTTCTGAACAGAAAAAAGTTTTCAACTGATGAATCATAGAAACTAAATCGGACACGAAAGAATCTTGTCCTGAACATGGATTCTTGTGCAGAACTTAATAAAATAAGCCATTAACCAGAGTCATCAAGAAGCTTCAGATTATACTGTGCATTGGACTTTGTGAAGAAGTATAAAATAGGAAAAAACACACTTAAAAAGAAGATAAAGGAACAGTAACTAATGATCTTTCCAGGTTAAAAGTTGTCTTGATAAATAAAACAGAAACACATGCTAGTCATATAAAATTCTTCTGGTCTCTTGATTCCCCAACAAGTAAAATAAAGAGATGACTTCTGCCACAGACTTGAAGGTGGGAAATTCATATAAAAAGACTTGTAGCTTGTATGAATATTTCACAGGCTCCAAAGGAACGGAAACCATATACAAGTAGGATAACATATATTCAGGAGTTCTGCTCCAAATCTCATGTAATGTAGCATCATCATCAGAATTGCAAATATGGTACAGAAGCTAATACAGGTCGGTGTTGGGTGTTTAGTATTGATACGGTAGTGATCATTAATATATCGTTCTAAGTAATTTTTTTATAATTATTAAAAAACCGTTAACCTTTAATTGAACTATTATTAACGACCACAAAGAAGAAAAAAGATCATCAACATCTAATCTCCTAAGACTATAGATGCTATTCCATTGCCACCATCTGATCATGTTATTAGTCAGAAAACTAGGTTTACATCAGAACAAGATTATCTGCGCTCTGGGAAAGTTCTCTGCGACGCTTCATCAACACACTGCGAAATCCACCCTTCTCCAATTCGTGATAACCGGCGATAGTGGCTCCCCCGGGAGATGTGACAACATCTTCATCAAGTTGTCCTGGATGCTTCCCAATACCATCACCCAAGCTTCAAGAAACTAAGCTGGGTCGCCTAAGCCATAGTTATGTGGCAAATAGGCAACTTACCTTCATAATAATAATATGATTTGCAATCTCAATGCAATATGTGCATTTTGGTCGTTCATAAACTTGTTCTTAAGGTATTTGTGGGACTTAAAAGGACTAATTGAGCATCTGAACTCTATTGGCATGTTTGAATGAATAGATGCATGAAAAGAGAATGAACAGCTTGGCTGCACATTTACGGGAGTTCCGGAACGTAACCGTGACAAGCCTTTTATTGCTAGGCAATCAATGATATCGTCCAATCTGACAAGTAATTTAGTAGACCACAATTAAGTTTGTGTTACTTGTGGTCAACTCAACAAATAAAAGATTTATGTATTTTTGAATATTTGTCTAATAACTGTAGATATGGAAAAGAAGCAGCAGAAGCTACCAGCGACGGACTTGGTGCTGCAGGACATGCATTGAGGACTTCGAATAAAACCGTTGCATGGTGAATTCCTAATCACTGAAATGAAAATATAACTGTTGACATAAACTTGATGTAGGTGAAATATCAATTTGGTGAATTCTTGATCACTGAACTTGCCCTTAGGATAGTATTTTTCTTGCAAAATCAAAAATCTTTCCACCTTAGGGTTAACAGAGTTAAATATCAAATTTATTTAACAAAATGCATAAAAATAAATAGTATTGTTAATTAATTATATTACAAAATCTACAACCAACGATTGGCTACAGGACATTCACCATCACAAAGTTGATTAGAATTTATAGCTAAAGAGAGCCGGGATCTTAACCTTAATCACCATTTCCAGTTTCGTGTATGTTGCACTAGTCAGGAATATAGGCCCTGTTTGGCAATCAGCTGATTGCATTAGCTGTTAGCTGATTCTATCAGCTGTTTACTGATAGCTGATTCTATCAGCTGATTTAACCAGTTGATTGCATTAGCTGTTTGTAATTTGATGTTTGGTAAAATTAGCTATTTAGTATTAACTGTTTATGTATAAAATGACTTATAAGGACACGACTTTAAAAAAATTATAAAGGTATGAATATTATATATCTTAGTATTTTGTTGAATATTCTTATAGGAATTTAAATTTTACATATTAAATTTTACAAAAATTAAGTTTGTAACTCTAATAAAAAGCATAGAACATATAATAATAATAATAATAATAATAATAATAATAATTTTGAGATAATAATAATAATAATGATGATAATGATCATAATAACAATTTTTGAGAATGAAGAAAGGTCTAAAAGGTGTATTGACAATCTTGAATTTTGTAGAACGAAAATCTTTTTTTAGAAATTAAATTGAATCAAAAATAAATTAGTACAAGTGTCTGCCAAGGATTTTTATTACAGACACCCATTAAACAATACTAGGTGACTACTAAGAGACTTGAACGAGACATCCAATAAGCAAGACTAGCTAAGTACTAAGAGACATGATCAAAGCGACAACGTAGAGATACTCAAATATAACATTTCCAATTAGGGTATCCAACTTTGGCTTTCTCTACTCTCCCAGAAACTTCTCGATTTGGGGTGGGTGATATCCTGCGATTGTATCGTCGATGGCCCTCGCTTGTTCTCCTTCTTCTTCCCCTCTCATTGGAGTTAGTCCATGGTAAGTCTTCTTATTTGCAGCTCTTCTATTCTTAACGTTTATGGGAAACTAACCTTTTACCCTACATTTCCAAACATTCCTGACAGATGGTTGATCGATGATGACGGAAACTCTCTCAGGAGGCATCTCGATATTGTTTGATCGTTCCTTCTTCTTGGATATTCTCCTTGAAACTCCACATCTGATAGAAAAGGGATCTGAAAAGAAAGGGTTACGATGTAGAACGAATGTTACGATTGGGGTTTTAGTTGAAATTAACCAAAGAATCATTATTCTTGTAGTACTAAAAGTCTAAGAAGATACGAAGAAGCAGACGAGTTTTCCAAGCCAATACTTTAGGAACAAATGCAGAGAAACGAAGAAAGCACCATGGGCAAATTTGGCATATAAGTTTGGGGTAATCAGCTGATTACCCCAAACGCTGCTAACAGCAGCGTGTTGCATTTAGCTGGTTGGGTTGAATAAGCTAACCCAACCAGCTAACAACCAAACACCTTTAACAGCTGATAGAAAAAGTCAACCATCTAATTTTTGGTCAATCAGCTAATTTTTAGCTGATCAGCTACTATCCAAACAAGGCCATAAACTTCTAACAGTGGAGGATGGAGTCCATCGGAATTCAGAAACTGAAATTACAAATCTGAAAACACAAACAAAAGAGTCCACCAGAAACAGCCAAAAAAAATTTTACTTCACAATAGGTCGGGTTAAGCCCGAGGCATAACGAGCTCTTTATTTTTCGGCTTAAGGGTGACCTAACAAAAATGATGTCACTTTGTTAAATGTTTTTGTGAAACCTTTATTTTTTTAACATAACAATATTATTTTTTTCAATTAAGTCGATCACTATGGACTACGTTGGCTCGTTAATTGTTAATATGAATCCAAATTTAAACTTGAAATTTTTATTTTTTGAGCCCGTTATCACATAAACCAAATTCTAACATAATTATAGGAGTAAGGATTGGTGGTTCAACATTTTAATTGATTGTTGATGTAGGTGAAGCAGCTATAATGGCTTGAAAAACAGTGTGTTGTCGATTTTGGACTATTGGTTCAACATTCTGAGTGATTGCTGATGTAGGTGAAGCAGCTATAGTAGCTTGAAAAGTAGTGTATTGGCAATTTTAGGGACGAATCACATAGTTTTTGATGATGTGTTCTGATATTTTATAGTAATTGCAAAATTTTTGGGTACAATTTACAGCTATATGACCATTGTTCTTGTAACTAAAACATTGAACCTTGCTCATGTCTCTACTTTTGCCTCTTGCGTGAGCCACAAAAGTCATTAGTGTTGTAGTAAACTTCTCATGTTCAAGATGAGCTTGCGTAAGAAGACGTTGTTTTTCACGAATTAATTCACCAAAGCACTCATCCTAGGTAGGAGGAGGATGACGATTCATTATATTAGAATGAGCATTCTCAAAATCTGATCTCATCTTCATTAGAAATAAATCACGCTTATTAATTTCATAAACAACTAATATATCATGGAGAGAATCTTAGGACACATTAGCATGGACAATGTCAAAAAATTCAGTCCATAAATTTTGAAAACTAGAAAAATACTATTGAATAGACTGACTTCCTTGAGTATAATTTGCAATCTCGCTCTCTAATTAAAATCTTCTAGCTGAATTCCTTTGATAATAAACCTTTTTTAGATCCCACATAGTTTTAACAGTTTTGTACAGGCACAAATTAAGAATAATTTGATAATCATAAGAACCTGTAATCCATGACATCACTCGAGCATCCTTAATTTTCCATTGAGCCAATTGAGTAGCATCTGTTGGAGTTGGAACAGTCCCATTGATATGTTCCCACAACTCTGTTCCAGCAACATACACATGGAATTGAAATTCCCATGTTACATAATTCTTTTCATTAAACTTGGCACAAAATTCAGAGTCAGATTTGCCACCAGCCGTTTCAAAAAAACAACGAAGCAAGTCACAAATAAACAAGAAATTTCTGAAGCAGCCACACCAAATACCCAAGTAAAGATTGCAATAAAAAAATACCAAGATGCTTCCACAAAATACTAAAATAGCCCTTCTAAACGAGTAGCCCTAATGCCATGATAGATTTGATAGAGAAAGAGAGAAATTTTGGTTGCATCCTGTGGTATTCTCTCGACTTTTATTTAAATAAATAGACGAATATACAACTTGATTATAACTAGATGAATATAAAACTTGATTATAGCTATAACTGTGCAATCTAAAGAATGATTATAGGCACTATTTGTTGAAGATTGATTCAAAGTTGTTAATCCTATATGAAAAGATCATGGAGAAGAATATGGGTTAGTTAGAAAGTGACTGTTGGTGGAGATTTTTAGCTGATTTATTTCCTAATTTCTATTAAGTTTTTAGCTAGTAATGTTTGGTTTGTAAGCCTTTATAAGGCCAAGTTTTGTTTTTCAATAAAGATTACGAAGCATTCACAAATCATCTTAGCTTTCTTGCTCTGCTAAACACCTATATTGTGGTATCAAAGCCAGGTTATAACCTAGGCTTCTAATTCCTGTTATTCAGCAAGATGGCTTCGAGCAATTTAGTAGTAGCAGTTAATGTCTCCCAGCTACAAATCCCTCTCTTTAAAAGTGACTCCTGTGAATTTTGGAGCATTAAAATGAAAACACTCTTCAAACCTCAAGATCTATGGGATTTTGAGGCAAAAGGGGTTGAAGAATCATCTTCAGAGCAAACAACAACAAAGGAAAATCAGAAGAAGGATTCAAAGGCTTTGTTCTTTATTCAACAGGTAGTTGATAGCACAATTTTTTCTAGAATTGCAGCAGCAACCACAGCAAAGGAAGCATGGACAAATCTCAAAACATAATATCAAGGCTCAGCCAAGGTGATAACAGTAAAGTTGCAGTTTCTTAGAAGGGATCTTGAGATAGCAAGCATGAAAAACTAAGAGTTTGTGCAAGAGTATCTTGCAAGGATCTCATCTATTGTCAGTCAAATGAGATCCTATGGTGAACAAGTGGAAGATAGCAATGTTGTTGCCAAAATATTGAGAAGTTTGGTGCTTAAATTCAACCATATAGTAGCCGCTATAGAGGAATCAAAGGATCTCTCCACATTTTCAGTAGATGAGTTCATAGGGTCCTTGCAAATGCATGAGGCAAGGATCAACAGAAGCACCGCCAAAGAAGAGGAGCAGGCTTTTCAAATTTAGGGGGAGTCTGCAAGATTCCCACTAAGACGTGATAGAGGAAGAGGAGCATTTAGAGGAAGAGCACGCGATTGAATTAGTGGTGTGCAGTGCACATACTACAAGAAGTTTGGACATCATGTAGATGATTATTGGAGCAAGGATAAGCAGGCATAGTATACTGAAGAGGAAGAAGATTATCTTTTCATGACTTTTGTAAGTCCTCAAGAAATTTCAAAAGCAACTTGGTATCTTGACAATGCATGCTCAAATCACTTGATAGGTGATAAATCAAAGTTTAAAGAGCTAAATGAATCTCAGAAATCCCAGGTCAGATTGGGAGATGACAAACAGGTCCAAATTGAAGGAAAAAGCACTGTTGCCATCAATATTCAAGGAAAAGAGAAAATGATACAAAATGTTCACTATGCTCCAAGGTTAGCTCACAATTTAATTAGTGTGGGACAACTAGTAGACTCTAGTTTTTCTGTTGTGTTTGAGAAAAATCACTATTAAGAAACACACAAGTGAAGTACTACTGCAGTCTAAGATGAGTGAAAACAAGATGTTCCCTATGAACTTTTCATGTAAGGAAATACATGTGATGATGAGCTACAAGTAGAATGACTCTAAAATCTAGCATTTGGGTTATGGTCATTTGAATATCAAAAGTTTACAACTACTTGCAAGTAAAGAAATGGTAAAGGGTTTACCTGCAGTCAAAGAGTTGAAGCATATATGCGAAGGATGTGCATTAGGGAAGCTGACAAGGAAGTCCTTTCCTGTAAGATAATCGAAGAGATCAGCAAAGAAACTAGAATTGATCCATGTTGACATCTGTGGACCTATGAAGATAGATTCATATATTGGTAGTAAGTATTTTTTGCTCTTTATTGATGATTTGTCAAGAATGTGCTGGGTTTATTTTCTCACCTACAAATCTGAAGCATTTGAGTGTTTTAAGAGGTTCAAAGCACTCACAGAAAAGCAAAGCAATGAAAAGCTCAAGACATTAAGGACTGACAAAGGAGGAGAATTCTGTTCTACGAAGTTCAACAATTTTTGTGAAGAACAAGGGATTAGAAGGGATCTTATTACTCCTTAAACACCAGAGCAAAATGGCATAGCTGAGCGCAAGATCGGGACTGTGGTTGAAATGGCTAAGTCTATGATCAAAGCAAAAAATCTTACAAATAACTACTGGGCAGAGGCAGTGGCTACTACAGTATACTTGCTCAATCTTTTTCCTACAAAAGTTGTATGGAATAAGACATTATTTGAAGCCTGGTATAATTTTAAGCCTTCAGGTGGTCATCTTCGAATTTTTGGTTCATTGTGCTATGCTTTGGTAAATTCTCATAGGCATAAACTTGAATCAAAGACAAAAAAAAATACATCTTTGTTGGCTATAGCTCCAATTCGAAGGCATATAGACTATTTGATCCAGAAAATAAGAAAATAATGGTGAGTAGGAATGTGCAATTTGATGAAAAGTTGAAGTCTGAGGAAGCAAATAATAAGGAGATCCCATTCTAGGATGCATATCAAGAGGATCAGTTAGAGATTGTTATTGAAGAAATCGAAGGTGATCCGGAAGTCAGTGATGCATCTCAGTCTCCACAGAATGATACATCACAGAGTGAGGAAGAGGCACCTCAGGTGCGCAGAAGTCAGTGTGGCTTCATTCATAAAGAGAAGTATAAGATTGAAGGACATGATGATAGCTGCACCTTTGCCATGTTTGCGGAAGATCCAATATGTGTAGAAGCTACATTGGAGAGTGAAGTTTGGAAAAAAAAAAAAGCAATGAAAGAGGAGATGATGGCAATTGAAAGAAACCAGACCTGGAAATTAACAGAGTTACTTGAAGGAAAGAAGGCAATCAACTTGAAGTGGATATTCAAGACAAAGTACCATTCTAATGGTAGTATGCAGAAGCACAAAGCTAGATTAGTAGCTTGAGGATACGTGCAAGAGCAAGGAGTAGAATTGGATGAGTCATTTTCACCTGTAGCAAGGTTTGAAACAGTAAGGTTGATTTTTGCATTAACTGCATAATCATAATGGATTGTTTTTAAATTTGATATGAAATCTGCATTTCTTAATGGTGCTTTGAAAGAAGAAGTGTATGTGGGGCAACCTGAAGGTTTTGTGATTATAGGAGATGAGGACAAAGTTTACAAATTAAACAAAGCATTATATGGTTTAAAACAGGCTCTTCGGGCATGGTATAGCAAGATTGATGAATTATTTCATCAAAAATGGATTTCAGAGAAGTTTGAATGAGCCAACCTTATATGTAAAAAGGCAAGAGATTGAAGATGTTATCATGGTGAGTTTATATGTTGATGACATGATATATATAGGATCATCTTTGAAGTTGATTACAGAATCTAAAGAGGTCATGAAGAGCAAGTTTGAGATGATAGATATGGGAAGACTCAATTATTCCCTAGGCTTAGAAGTCAAACAATCTAAAGAAGGTATATTCTTGTCACAACAGAAGTATGCTGCTGATTTTTTAAAGTAGTTTGGTATGATGAATTGCAAAGTTGCAGCAACTCTAATGAATGTGAATGAAAAGCTGGTTGCAGATGATGGTACAGGGATGGCAGATGCAAGAAAGCATAGAAGCCTAGTTGGGAAACTCATTTATCTCACACACACACACGTCCAAACTTGGCATTTGCTGTTGGATTGGTTTCAAGGTTCATGCACAATCCAACAAAGCAGGACCAAGAAACCTAGAATCTGGTATTTGAAGGTAAGTGAATTTGTGTTGGTTGGATATTCTGATAGTGATTAGGCAGGATCGTTAGATGATAGGGAAAGCACATCAAAAAATTGCTTTGTGCTAAGATCAGGAGCAATTACTTGGGCGTCTAAAAAGCAACAAACTGTGGGTTTATCTTCAACAGAGGCTGAGTATGTTGCAACTACTATAGCTACCTGTCAAGCAGTGTGGTTAAAGAGACTTCTTGATGACTTGAACTAGAAGCAACTGTAGGCCACTCAAATTTTCTATGACAATGCTTCAGTTTTGAATCCATGGATGATGCTACATTGTTTTATATCGAAAGTTACAAAGAGTGTTGAAAAAATGTCGACAAAATTAATGAGTCGTTGAAAAATAAGTTCACAAGTAAATGAGTATGACAAAAGCTATAAAGAGCACCTCACATTTTTGACATCTTTAGGACACTGTTATGTACACAAAATGCATGACCAAAAATCTTCATGCGGACTTCTTGGATAGGATATTGAAACAGTAAAAAAATTAAAGATTTAGAGGTTTAATTGATATTAAATTATTGTAAAATTGATATATGATAAACAGTGACGGAGCCAGAAATGTATAATAGGAGGGTTCAAATATTTAATTTTTTAAATTTTAGGGGGCCCAATACACTACTAGCTCCTCAAATAACTTCATCCTCATATATGTATATATATATAATATTTAATTTTTTAAAATTTTGGAGAGCTCAGTGCACCACTGGGCCTCATGTAGCTACGTCTCTGCTTACCGCATAGGGAGTCCAACTTGGACGTCCTTTTCAGTTGGTGTTAGTTGTAAGGCTTGGGCAAGGTGTTCGAACCTATAACTTAGTTTTTCAGGACAGGGTGTTGAGGAAAGATCCCGTAAGACAGTCTAAAATCGTAAGATTGTCGTACCCTCAGAGCCTCCGAACAAAGACCCCTGGCTTATTTAGCGACAAAAAGAACCGATTTTTGCAGCGTATCAGGTACTAGTAGATCTAGTCACTATCAGGTATATCTTTTTGGCTATATCAAATTGTTTATTTATTTATGTATTGTTTTGGTAATTTTATTTACAAAACTAATTAGTGTGTCAGTTTTACTTATCTATACTTGTACATGCATCACTATTTTATTGTCAAACCTGCCCAGACCTCGTTCTATTGTCAAAGTTCAATTTTTGAGTGTAATGATGATGATAAGATTAGATCAAGTCTGATCGGATCATCTGTGACCCTTCAGGCCACTATCCGAGCCACCGGCGCTCGCCGCTCACCGCTCGGCCCATTTCTATGCCTAAAAAAGGCTTCCTATGATAATAAAATTCTATAAATCCTAAAAAAAAAAACTATTTACCCTTTTATTTCTTCTAATGTATACTTTTGCATTAAGCTTGTTACCCAAGCCAAGCACCACACGCGCGTTCCAGAACAAATCGGTTAGCTTTGTTTATGTTCTCCTTTTCTTTTGGTCTCGAGTCTTGACGACGAAGCCAAAGCGATAAATCTTCTGATCAAATCTACTCAAACTTAGCAATGGCGAACGACAAGTCGGTGATGGCGGTTATTAGGGCAGTGCGACCGGCGTTGAGAAACGATCACGACAGGGTTGCTCTCACCGTTCACGCCACTTTCTTCGCCTCCGGTTACTTTCTCACCGCCACCGGACCTCAGGCTTCCTCCGACAACGCCCTCTCCTCTCCGTCCACGGGTATACCATTCCCCAGTTCTCTTTATCTTGCGCTCACACACTTCAGTTCACACACTTACTGTCACTTACATAGTTTTAGTGAATCTTTTTGCTTATTGAAAATAGTGAATTTGTATTGTAGAAGAGGTAGGGATTGAACACTGGAATGAGCTTGATGGTGAATATGCTTTTGTGTATGCAAACCCTAAAAAGAAGAAGGTGTTGGTTAAATGTTTGGCGATGAATGATAAGCTGCTGGTTGATGCTTTGGCTGATGGGGCCTCAGAACCTGTTCATCTTGAAATTGAGTATGGTTTTTGTGCTCAATTTGTTTCTGGTTTTGGTGACTTTTGTGTTCCTTCCAAATCCTGGTTTTGATTGTGGGTTGTGATTGTTGCAGTGTTAAGGACTTTGTTGGGGAGAGTGGAAGCAGTAATTACTCTGCGCAGTTTAAGAATTTGGACAAACTTGTTAAGAATCTGGATGAACATATTCTGTCTAGATTGGATGGATCGTCTTTGAAAGCTACTTCATCAAGCAAATCTTCAAAGTAATTATATAATTGTTTGATGTTTATGGAATTGGATTTTGCTTGAAGGTTTGGTGAACTTACTGATTCATGCAAGCTAGAGGAAGAAGTTTGAAGTAGTATATACATAGAAACAATACAAAAAAAAAAGCATCTTGATTCCCACTTAACCCTGATTAGGAGAAAACTTTTTCCCGTCGAAAGTTTGTCATGTTGTAGCTTCTGTACTATAACATTTAACTATATCTTGTTACATTTTTGCTTGTCCCCAGATGAAAATTGTGTTTTTAAGTTAATACTAGAAAATTGTGCTTTAGGTGAGATAGACAGGCGATAGCTTTGTGCCTTATGTATGCAGATTGTAGGTTCCTTCTCTTTTTGTAGTTACGGAGTGGGGGCATACATGATGCTTGAATAGGTCACCGCTTCGGAATTGCACGCTTTTTGTTGTCTTTTGCTGTTGTTATCAAGTTTGTTGAAGGAAAGATTGTTTATCTGTGATTCTGCATTCGGTTGGTTTCCTGTGGTTCTACTTCCTATGGATTTTCTTTTAATGTGCTTTGCAGCTCAGAAATGCATGATCGTTCAAGACATGATGCTGATGATCTGGGAGTTGATTTCCGTCATCCCACAGAACCTCATATTCATCCTTCTGGGTTAGTAGTTATCTCTTCATTCTTTATCTCCTTTCTTTTTTTTTATTGCATGACACAAAATTTATTGTGCTAATCCTGAGGTCAATGCTTCTTACCTGCTGTTAGTGTTGTATGTGATAAAGTTTTGCAGTCAATAGTTATGGTTTTCTTCTTGTGTGTTTCTTAACATTTCTTATTTTCTTTTTGAGAAGAAACTGATCTTTTCATCTTAATATGAAAATTTCATAAGTTGATCACAATTCAAAGTGGAATTGAGTTTGATGTGCCTAAATCCACTTTTATCAGTAAGGCTATGCTTGAAGCGAATGTGTTGGTGTTGAGGAACTCTTTTCTTTTTCAATTTTCCTTTTTATTTCCGGGTGGCATGAATCTCCTTCAGTTCAAAATTTCATTTTAGTGTATGGGAGTTCACATGATTGATTGGTTGCTTGCTTTCCAGAATTGTATATCCTCCTGTTAATCCCATTGGTGGTAGTGATCTTTTTCCTGGGCCTGGTGCTGGAATGTATCCAATCAGGTAATTTACATCTGAGGTTTCAATATGTCACAGTTTTTTTTTTTGGGTCTCGTGATTCCTGTTCTTAGTTCATTCTAAATGTCAATGTTGCGACTATTTTCCAGGGGTGATTTTGGATCTGGTGGAAGCATGCTTTTGGGTTTGTATCTCTGAACTTATTGCCAAATAAGGATGTCTCAAGTTTCTGCTACAGAAATAAACAAGCTAAGAAGAAAGCTTATAACTTGCCTTTTCTTGAAGCAACTGACTTTTTATTTCTGCAAGCAGGGCCTAATGATCCTCGTTGGTTTGATGGAATGCGTGGAGATCCTGGTTTCCCTGGAAGAGGACTGTGAGTAGATTTTTTGTTTCTTTGATCTGTAACTATCTGTTGCAATGAAACTAATTGATTAATTTCATTTGTTTGAAGCAGAGGTGTTCCTCCAGGTGCTCGTTTCGACCCCTATGGGCCACCTAGAGTTCCTGGTTTTGAGCCTGATCGATTTACCAGGTGGGTTTGATTCAAGTTTTGAATGTAAACACACAAGAGCAACTTTATCCATGCTAGGATATCAAATGCCATTAGACAGATCTGAAATTTCTGGATTAGTAAATCTGAAGTGTTAGAATCAATTTTGAGATATGACAATTTCACCATCAAAGGTTTTCACTTTCACATATTCCACAATGTGATCCTTGCAGAAACCCGAGAAGACCAGGGCGTGGGACTCATCCAGACCTCGAGCAACCTGGAGCCGATCACGATTTCATTTAGGCAGATAGCTAGTTTGTTTTCAGATGCTTCTATTTTCAGTCATGTTTTGGCTTTCTTTGCCCCTACCTGATGATACGAGAATGCTAGGATACTGCACATGTAACTCGAAATTATATGTACTAGCTGCTGATATTTCTTTAAGCTTTACCAAAAGATGTGTATATATCAAGAATACCATTTTGTGGTTACATTAGTTTTTTCTTTTAATCTGGATCACCAAGCGTTTTTAAACTTGAATGGACATTGTGCGCTTTGATTCAGCTATGACTTTGGAAACTTACCAGTTCAAAAAAGAACTTAAAAGCGATCATGGTCCGTATCAAAGTAAGCTTCCCTGGTGGGAAGTCTTATTAAGTTCAGGTTTGCATATCTTACCGGAGCTTCTGATGGTCGTTATGGAGTTAAACCACCGAGATGTGCAAGGCCCGTTATATTACAAAACATTGTGATAAATTGGGTGCGTTTGGATACTAACCAATCAGCTGTTTTTTCAGCTGATTGGTTTCAAACAGCTAACAACAACGTTTGGAGAATAACTTTTTAATAAGCTTATTGAAACCAACCAGCTGAAAACGAAAACGCTGCAATATATGAGCGTTTTCGTCTATCAGCTGTAATGAAACGAAGTAAAATCCAATTATACCCTTTCTTAAGTTAATGCATGCATATATGTTTGTTTAATGTATTATTTGGGTTTAATTGATCATCCTTCAAAGTTGATTATTTAATATTTACAAATTTATTTGCATATATGTTTGTTCAATGTATTATTTGGGTTTAATTGATCATGCTTCAAAGTTGATTATTTAATATTTACAAATTTATTTTATCTTTTTTAATAATATTTAATTATTTAATAGTTCTTTTGGTGTAGTATAATCATCTTAAATTATTATATATAAACAAATAATAATGTTTTTATAATATAATATTTTAAGATAATTAAAATCACCATCACTATCGTCATTATTATTATTATTATTGTTGTTGTTGTTAATAATAACAATAACAATAATAATATTATTATTATTATTATTATTGTTGTTAATAATAACAATAAAATTAATAATAATAATAATAATATTATTATTATTAGTATTAGTACTATCATTATTCTTTATTATTATTATTATTATATGTTCTATGTTTTTTTATTAGAGTTATAAACTTAATTTTTGTAGAATTAAATATCTAAAATCTAAATTTTTATAAGAATATTCGTTGACATATTCAAATATATAATATTCATATTCTTATATTTTTTAAAGTCATGTCCTTATAAGTCATTTTACACTTAAACGGGTAATACTAAATAGCTAATTTTACCAAACATCTTTAACAAACAACTAATGCAATCTACTAGTCAAACCAGCTGATATAATCAGCTATCAGCTTATTGCCAAACAGGGCCTTAGTTTGTACAAATTCCTTACCAACTTGGAATATGACTCAAAAAAACAAAATAGATAAACAAAGTACAACACTCTCTTAACATCCCCTGCTGCAAATGCAAAGAACAGGCCAAGCACACTACCTTTAACTTGAGAAGAAAAGGTCAAACCCAGAACACATAACCTTTAACTTCAGAAGAAGAGGTCAGAACACATTATCTTTAACTTCAGAAGATTCTGTACATCCCATGACCTTCAATTAGGATTAGGGGCAAACCATTAACATAGCCAATACCACGCAGAGTTCTTACACTTCTAAAACCCAAATCCTAATGTAACCGGCAAAAGCTGTGTAAACCATCGAAACCACAACAAAAGAATCCACATTCCAGAATCGGAAATTTGTTTCCTTTTACACCATAAAGAAATAAATCATCTTCTATTTCACATTTGAAGTTTCCAACTAGACATCTATTGCACTCACCCAAAAAAACTTTATCCATCACTAAACAAAAGAAACGCCAGATTGTGAAGATAACTGCTCAAATATGAATTAGTGATCTGTCTATTCCAACGCAATACATCTGTATATATACAAGTTTGTTGCTTGATGCCTAAATTAGTGGGATGCCTAAATTAGTGGGTCCATGATACTGACAGAAAATACTTCCTATTCTAAAGATATGTACAGCTAAGGATCTACAAATTAAATGCTGACAGATTCGGATAGATATAATGCAGATATCTTTGTTTTAATAACCAACACCCTGAAATGGAATGACCAAGCGACCAACGCAAGCTAGAGAGACAGTTATCTAGACACTGAAAAAACCCAGGGCCCTTTAATTCAGAAAAACTTCAGAACCACACCGAGAAAAGGTAATCAACTCCACGTTATAGTCAAAACAGAATGTTTTTCCTCTTTTTGATCACCAAAACCGAAACTTCAGCAACGAAAGGAAGAAAAACATAATCATACCAGCTTGCTGAGTTCCTTGCTCTTCTCCAACTGCTGAGTCCATTCCTGAACGGAGTGGCAACTGATCACCTGTCGCTCTTCTGCTGCCATTTTTCACACACACAACGCAACAGATCACAGAAGCCGCTTGAGTTTGCTCCGTGCATAAGTCGCAGCTTAAATGAACATGCTGGCCTCGGGAAAAACCCATCTTTTTTAGTTGCATTTCACTTATGGCATCACCAACAATCAATCGCGTTAGTATCTACATTTCGCCCAAAGTACCAAAAAGGCACAGTTATATTTCGTGAATAATCAATAAGTTGAACTAGGAATATCTGTCTGAGAGAAAGGGAATTCCAACTTTATGCAACTTGAATCGGGATCTTGGCTCTTAGTTAAATGAGAGCGTGAGCATGAACAACTTTTCCGATCACCTCGCCCTTGAAATAAGTCTTAATGTATTATACACACAGAAAGTTTGTGATGATACAATTTTGGAATGAAGGGAAAATTAATGTAGTATAACGTAAAGAATTTTTATTTTATAAATTAACTGTCTAGAAATGATGGAAAGAGGAAGAATATGTACGAGGCTCTCGCGTACTTTATAGGGTTCATGGAAAAAGGCTGATTTGCTTTGAATTATTAGCAAATTTTAGATTGGTAATATCTTATTGTGGTACAAAGATATACCTCAGTGGTTGACCTTTTACATCTCTTTGGATCAATGGGCAGAGCTCGCAGTGCAGCCCCAGAAACGGTCACCTTTCACTGGAATCAGTATATCTGTCTGAATTGCTAAAGGTTATTCGTATGTTGCCGAAATTAGTTTGAGTTCATTCGACAATACTTCTTGTACATGTAACATCTTCATTAACATAAAATTACAATTGGATCAAATCCTTGAAGCAATAAGTAGCAAGTAAAAACCAACCAGTGAGAAGGATTGCAAAGAAAGCCAGAAAGATTACAAACGGGAAACCACCCAATATAAGTCCCATACCACACACTATGAGAAATGGTAGGTAAGACCTCACCATTGCTCCTGTACTTACCCACTGACCCTTCAGGAAAATGAAAGCAGCAAGGTTCACCACATTCCACCCACCAGATTGAAATCTTAACCGGTTTAGATTGTTGGCAACAAATGAGTGGCAATTGCAAGTGAAAAGGCTGTATGAATAATGCTGGAACCCCTCTGTGCCCTTTCTTAACGCATAATCCCATGTTATTGGGTCTCTTCCCGAAGAATCCAAATCATATTGATCCTCCCTCTCAAACGCAGATGGATAGGGAAACAAAGAACAGTCCTGGTCATAATTACATACTATAGATCACAAAAATGTGGAAGCTGAAACAAGTAATCAGAAGCATTTCTTGCTTAAGGGACTTGGCACTTCATCAAGAAAACCAAAGACAATATAATAAGCCAACATAACTTCTGTTTGGAGGAAAATAGTTGTATTTTTTCGTTCTAATGGAGATCATGAGATATCTATGACCCTTGTTTCAGTTAAGAAAGAAATTTACCTTGTCCTTGTTTATTTGGATGTACCGAGTTACTGCCCCAAATGCAAAATTGTCTACGCAAACGAAATTAGGTCCTGCAAAGTCCAGGATAACTCCATCTTCTCTGCATATGCCCACGTGACCAACAAAAGGAAGCAGCCATGATATTACAGGGAGGGGTGTCCAGACGATGCAACATGGGAAGCGAGCCCTTTTAGGATCAATTCCTGGACAATGTTCTTCAAACATCATCTGTTGCTCAGGATCCTCATTTTCTCCCATGTTGCTAGATGGATTTTCCCTTCTGCATAATAAGCTCATTAACGCTAGATCAAAATGTTTTAACACGTCTAACATAAACAAAACAACTCTGTTCTCTGACTTCCACGTTTTGCTTGAAAACACAAGCTCATGAAAAATAACTAAATACACCTACTATGTTTGGAAACTTAATGAGCTTCCAAGAAATGGTCTTACAAACTTCTATGGAAGATCCAGCCTTTCAAACCAGGCAATAAATCTGAATGATGAAAAACTTGGGCAGTGAGCAAGAAGGTATCACGAATCCAGGACGCTCGCACAGCATTCATTATGCTTGACCATTCATCACCTACGTGAAATATTCATTCTATGCACCAAAAAAAACTGCAAGCAGACTCTCAAAGAGGTGATTCTATACCAACACCAATGCCTATCCTACTCCTTAACAGCAAACATATCATGAAATGTTACATTTCAAGTAACTGGATCCTCACTAAGAATAGTTCACATATCATCAATGCCCAAACGAATCAAAACCCACAAAATTTCCAAACTTAATAACGTTACGAACAAGAGAGATGGAATAACATTTGATGAACTCCATAATCCAAATTCAGTAGCTAAAAATTCAAAAAATGGACGCAATTTCACAACTTATAGATTAATAGAACAAAGCAAAACAAAAGATCAGAAGCTTAAAAGTTCATAGACGAAAAAGAAGCTACCTTTCGATGAGATAAGGGCGTGAAGAGATTTACTTGGTGAGGCTGCAAAGTTTCGGCAAAAGATCCACGAATTTGGAGCAAGTTGTTTAATGAATTTCAATTAGACCTTTTGGTTTGATCGGGTCGGGTCATGATTTCGAGAGGCTGTGGGCTTCTCTATGTGCATTGCCTCCGATTGTAATTATTTACGAGGAATGATTTACGGTAATTAATTTATTAGTAAATGGTAAATATGATATTTTTTTCTATAAATATCACTAAGTAATTAGTTTGTAATGGTACGCTGTCACAATAATTACAACTTGATTTTAATATATATATATAATTGGTATTGGATTTATGTAGATGAGTATGACGATCCAATTAAAATCATGATATGGTAAGAAAGCAAGTATCTTTGACATTAAACTAAGAGAATATCTTAAATCCCTATGACATTCATGTCAAAACTTCCTTCATTTCCTACTTGAATTTATTAACAAGATCATAGTTGCTCCTTATGATTAAAACATCATTAACATGTACTAGAACCACCATCATATCTTTGCTTATATATATATATATATATAAAAGTAGCATTGGGCATTGTTTCAAAACAAAGGTGGTGTTTGTTTCTATTTTATTTTTGATTTTTTTTGTCAATGTTTTCAAATTAGTTTAAAAAATATGTTTGCTTGGATTTTTAGTTTATGTTTTTGGTTTGGTTTCTTCTAGTTTTCAAAAATTATGAAAATTATAAAAAGTGGTTTTTATTTTTTCTTTCTTTTTTTTAATAATTTGATTTATTATCATTTAAATATATATTACTTATTTTTTATTTTTATAAAATTATGAATAATTTAATTCAACATTATATATTTAATAAATTAAAATTAATTATTAATAAAATTATGAATAATTAAATTTTTATAACTAAATTATATGTAATTTAATTTTAATAATTATTAATAAATATAATTAAATTTAAAATATATAAAT
>JAOTIZ010000003.1:1534131-1553409 GCA_027123425.1 Erythroxylum panamense
TGGCATACTGAGTTTTGAACTGAAATTGAGTGCTCTAGCATACCATTCTCGTGTGGCGCAGACTCGGATATCACCCACGATATCGGGTTCGGGTCCTGCGAGAGTGGGATGCTACAGTACTAGTTTTATTAATCTTCAATGGTTGGGTGTCCTCTTGAATACTGAAATGTTGGGAGTTAACAACTATGTTGGAAATGAGATTTCTAACTTCAATAGGTGTCTTGTCCACCAGTGCTCCTCTGTTTGCTGCATCTACTGTATTTTTTTTATGGCAAAAGCCCCTTTTAGAAATATTGTATCAAGTGTTGCTTATTGATTTGATGATACTGTTAAGTCAAAATGACTTTACAATTAATTTTGATGAAAACCAAATAATGATGAAGCAAGAAATAAGACGGAAGCAAAATGAGACGATAGCGAAAATAAGACGGAAGCAAATGAGATGGAAGTGAAAATGAGACGGAAGCAAAATGAGACGGAAGCAAAAATGAGACGGAAGCAAAAAATAAGACAGAAGAAAAAGACGGAAGAAAATGAGACGGAAGTAAAAAATGAGACAGAAGCAGATAAAAATGAGACGGAAGAAAAATGAGACAGAAAAAAATAAGACAGAAAGAAATGAGATGGAAGAAAAATGAGACGAAGCGAAGCTAAAAATGAGACGAAAGAATCAAAGACGAAGAACCAAATTAGTTTGAATTAGTTACAGAACTCAACTGAATAATCGTTTCTTTAAAGATCAAGAAACAAGAAGAAAGAAGCAGTTGAAGACGAAGACTATAAATATTAGTCGAAGTCAAAGACTGAAAAAAGTTAGTGATTTTTAAAAAGCTAAATACTGTATTTGTGCGAAACACGAGAGTTATATTTTCTGTAACAAAGCTCGCAATATCTTTCTGTAAGCAAGAAGAAAAACTGAGAGCCTGAAGAGGCTAAGTGAGAAAAAGAATACTTGTTGTAAGAGACCTAAAGAGACTCGGTGAAAAGAATACTTGTACTTTTGTGAAGTATAGTGAAATCTCATAAGAGATTCTGAGGACTGGACGTAGCCCACGATTTGGGGTGAACCAGTATAAACTTGTGTCGATTCTCACTCTCAACTCTTAACTCTTGTTTCTATTGTTGATATAAATACTTCACAATATTGTTTGTCAATCATTTTGAGAAAGCAAATTTTAAAAAGGGGATTGTATTAAAATTTTGAATACACAATTCAACCCCTTTCTTGTGCATTTTGTATATCGTATCCTAACGTGTGATTCACTTCAAATACGGGCAGTTAGCACACAACCTCTTGAAATGCTCCTACTACTTATATAATATTTCCCTATGATGTTATCAAATTGCACAAATCCCCTTCCGAATATTTGTAGCTCGAGATGCAGGAGAGTATTTCTCATAAAAAATTCTCCGCATCTCATTATAAGTGGTAGTTGATCCGGAGGGAAAGTAATAAAGTCAATCTTTGGCAGTGTCTCCCAAAGAGAATAGGAATGCTCTCAACTTAATATGCTCTTCTTGCACCCAGTTGGCTTTTTGCTAGAATAGACCATCTGGAACTCCTTAAGATGCTTATGAGGATCTTCACCTAACATACCATGAAAAGTAGGTAAAAGATGAATTAAACCAAATTTAAGTTCAAAAGCAACATTAATAGTAAGAAAATCAATGCACAACAGCTGATGATTAAATTCAGGGGCAACCAATTGTTTAAGAGTACGATCGTTATTTTGCTCAACCACGTTAAAAGTAGTATCAGAACTGGAAGCACTAAAAGGATTGGAAAATAAATATAAAGCTATTTGAATTCCTAGTGAAGAGTCAAGTTTTCTGTCAGATGATGATGGATCCTTGGAACTTTGAATAACTTGTCTTCTCATTCTGCATAACATTCTTTCAAGTTCTAGATCAATTTTTAATTTACCAGTGTGAGAAGATAGTGTCATGCACTGAAATTATCCAAACAAGAAAATAAATTAACCATAAATAAAAATAAAATAAAACAAATAAATTTAGAAAAGAAAATGATATTAATCCTCGATAATGGCGCCAAATTGGTTATGTGTCGTAACACTACCAAAATAACTAGACTAAGACTATAGCTAGCGGTAAGTTTAGGTCGATCCCATATGGATTAATTCCAATTACTTTCTTAAATTTTCTATATAAGCAAAAAAAGAGAGGGTTTTTGGTTTGAAGCAAAATAGAAGATAAAGTAAAATTGAATCTATAAAAATAAATAAAATTAAACAACAACAAAGTGATAAAGTTGATATGAGTTGAAATCCAGTTTTTTGGTTTAATTTCGACCTAAGCACAATTTCACAGATGTCATTGAATTATTGTCTTTACACCTTTTTCAAGACTATTGATCACGAACTAACAATAAGCTCTATTAATTTTTGTTTTTCCTTAGATCATAGTTACTCAAGAAGAGCTCATTAATCAACCCTAACTATCAGGAAACCTAGAACAAGCTCTCTAAGTTTATCCAGATAACTGCATTACAAGTGAGAAAAATAGACCAACCTAAGAAACAATCATATAAGATCAGATTATTAAACTTATGCTATGTTATCTCTAACGATTTAATGTCGCTAGTTGCCACATATGACCTTTAACATAACTATTGCGTATTGCATTCAAGTTTTAGCTATGGGATTTCATTAAAAACGATTCAATATAGTATTAAAATCATTCTTATATAATACCCAATCAATCCATACAAGATAACATAAACAATCCGAAAAGAGGTAAAGAAAATGATACACAACAACAATCTGCTTAATGTGCTCTTCGACCTCGATTACACCTCTGAACCGGTGTTAGGAAACTTAGCCTTCTATCTCCATATTTAAGCTCTCACCATCGGCCATCCTCTCCATCGCCACTATCGGTGTTGAAGAACGAAGAATAACAGAAGAGAAAATAGGAGAAAAGTGTTTTCAGCTAGGTCTTTCTCCGAATGTCTTTCTGTCGTTACTTCCCTTTCCTTTATATAGTAAAATTTAGGTTTAAACCAAGTGACACCTGGCAATTAAGGACACCTAACTTTCTCAAGTTAATTCTCACGGTCTGAGAATTCACAGCCATGTAAGGTCATTGCACAGCTGTGCAAGCTTCTTACAACTGTGCATGTGCATGACCCTCTTGCGGCTATGAGAGATCTCCTTTCTTTTTTCTTCATTTAATATTCTCTCTTGCCTCTTCTTCTTTCAATCCTCTTCTTCATCATGCTTTATAAATCAATAGAATATCGAAATTGAGAGGATGGCTTCAATGGCATGCTTTTGGCTCACTTTAGCTTGTTTACTTTTGAAAAGTACCTAAGATAAAATATGAGCTAAAGTGAGTATCCTAAGCATTTCTAAAGAATTAATCACTAAGTGTAGTATATCAAATGAATCAACATTTAAACACATATCAATAAGATAATTATCAAAGAAATAGGCTTAAATAAATATTGAATATAACCGCCTTCATCTTTTTCAATGTTTCTAATTTAACAAATATGATCTCAACATGCATAATAAAAAAACAAGTTCTAGAAGCATTCAACTATGTATGATAACACACATAAAAGAATGAAAAGAGCTTTACAATTTTGAAAATTTTCTTTTAGGCTTAAGAGCTCACAAAAAGATTGGCTATCTGTGTGTAAACAATTTACAGTTTTCGTTTAACTTGATAATTTCAATGACTACTAACAATATGACTTATAAAAGCAATTTTATTCTAACTATCATCCTTTTGCGTACTAATCCAAATCAATATTCAATAATGAAGTAAAGTATTGGTGGACATATTTCAATTAATTATGAATATCGGTTAATAAAATTCAATAACCATGATATATTAAGCTTAAGAAAATCATTAACCTCTTCCACACGCTTAAAGTTATACATTATCCCCGATGTACACAATATAAGCATATATGAAAAAAGAGAAGGTTTAGTTAATTTTTTTTTTAATAGGATGATTTTCTAATTTTGAGATTATCTATCCAATATTAGGCTAACATCCTTGCAAGGCATAAAGAAAAAGGGATAAAAAGAACATGGAAATAACATAACATAAAATAATTTGAAATAAAATCCTATACTAGCACATGAAATAGAAATAAAACTAAATAAAACTCAAACCCATTCTAATTCATGGGTTGCCTCCCAAGCAGTGTTTGTTGACATCGTTAGCTCTTTTCACTTTTACCCTCATCTTAGGTTTATAAATAGTGACTTGCTTCCAATTATCTTTTCGCATAAGGGTTTTGTAACTTGTAAGTAAGCCACCTATTGCAAGATAATAATAAGAGCATAATTACTCAAATTAATAAATCTTAACAACTGCATTAATGCTCTTTTCAATGACAAAATATTAATAAAATAAAGGCTATTGAAACTCCTTAAATCATCAGTTGCCTCAAATGATTGTTCTTTAAAGAAGTGGGAACCCTCCATACTTAAGGTACGACCAATGCTTCAAAGTAATTTCCTTTTTTGGTTCCTTCCCAATTCTTCCTCAACCACCTTTATCCACTCTTCTTCTTCTTCTTCTTCTTCTTGGACAAAGGTTTCTAGTTCATCTTCTTAAATTACCTTTTGTCACTTTTCTACTTCTTCTTCTTGGATGAAGATTTCTTCTTCTTCCGAAAGATTCCTTAAAATGTTACTACATTTATGAAGTCAACCCTTGTCTCTTCTTCACTTTTGAATTCGCATCAGTTTCCTTTCATTTCGATAAGGAGTTCCATTAATTCATTTGTATTACTTTTTTCTTCTTCCAAAACCTCTTGTTTACTCCTAAGGGTGATTGACATTCCATGTTCTTTAGGATATGTTTTAGTAGGACTAGGTAAACTGCTTTGCATCTTGCTAGACATTATCTTTGATAACTAGTCAATCCAATTCACCATATTTTATATACGAGCCTATGTTTCTTAATGCCTCATGATTGATTCTTGAATAAAATTGGCCATCATATCTTCCAGAGTTGGCTCCTAAACTTAAGGTGCTTGGTGCTATAAATATTCAGCTGAGATGTAATCATTCCATCCATAAACATAAGAATTACTCCATTTTGAATTATAACTATTCCCGTATGATACACCATGAGGTCGGTTGTATATGCTCAGTGACTCCCATATATAAGTCGGTGTTCGAAATTCATGATTGTAATAAATACTCCAAAAAATGTCGCAAAATAGCATAGATATCAGTTGATCTCTAAAAACATGTGAGGAAGCCTCTCTCTCCTATATGGTGATGTTACGCATTAGAAGACACGTCGTAGTTCCCATCTGCTCCATCCTTCCATTGTGAGTTTTGACGATGACATTAAACCTTAATCCCTGAAATAAACCACAAATACATTGTTAATGTAGATAATTTTAAAAGATAATTAAATGAATAAACCAATAATACAATAAGATAAAATCAAAATAACTAAAATAAAATAAATACGAAACTAATCACTTGGAAAACAATCAATATCAAGAATTGGTGTCTAATTAATATCATAGGCTAAAGTACGGAAATACTTAGACAAACCTGTGAGTGCTTGTTAAAGAATAAGTTCACTAAATAGACCCTATATAGGAAATTCATTTAGAAAATTACTTGTATATCTATGAAAATTCTCATTTTAATGATTATATAAGTGATTTTTTTACTTGAAATCTCCAAAGTGATCTTGTATAAGGATTGCTATATTTTGATACTATTTAAGGCATGTTCTAATTAAGGATAGCTCAATTAATAGACACTGGATGTAGAATTAACTATATGGAGTTAGTTGAGTGATCAAGATATGATTCATCACCTTAAAGCAATTAGGAAAAATGTTCCGCTGCTCTCATTTAGTATTGATTCGAAAAATCCTTGGCTAAGGTGTAATGACATTTTGTAAATAGTTTACAAATTTCATTAGTTGAATCAATAGCTAATGATGGAAAAATAATATGATTGGATTCAAAATAAAGTAGACATTAATTTCATGATGAATGTCTTTTCGAAACATTGTATGAAGAAAGAATTAAATTATGAATAGAAAGATTAACCAAAATCACTTTAACATTCCTAAATCTTTGGGTAGTCATGATATGTTGCTAGACAACATCTCGATTTATGGATATAAATTGTTTGATTAGAGAATCAAATATAAATTAAAGGAGTTTAATTTATCTAATTCTAAATATTAGTTAGGGCTATAATTTACATCTATTGTCAACATATTTGGAAACCAAATGAGTTTCATATAAAGAACAGGTTGAAGAGAGTGATGATATTTTTAATCAAGTTGGACTTGATTTTACAGTTTGAGAAACTTTATGATTAAATATGAGATATTTAATAAATAAGGATTAACATGAGATGTTGAATCTTATTTGGGCATAATTGATATTTAACTAGAATTATTTGTAATTCTAATTAATAATTAATTAAAATTATAATTTAATTTCAATTAAATTACTAATATATTCAAAATTTATTATAAATATGCTTAAGTTTTAATGGGGCTAGCACTTTTTGCTTAATCCTCTTTATAAGAGTTATAGAGTTCTCTATTTATTGTGTGGATATTATTAGAAGTTGGACATCTGTACAGTTATGATAGTTGAGAAGAGCCAATTTCATAAACAGTTCGAAATACACGACAAGAAAATGATCAAGTTTTAAAATAAGATATGAATTAAAATTTATTTTTTTATTATAATTTATGTATTAATCATTTCTTTGAATTAAAATGGTCTTAATTTTCAAGAAATCAAAATACTAAAAAAAATTATAATTATTCTACTGCAGTGGAGGTTAGATCTTGTCCCTATTTCCTAACACCTAGCTCCGTACCATCCAAGAAGAGTGCCCTCACAGTAAATCTAAGGGCCAAGGTCCATGCTAATTTTTAAAGCACGAATCCTTACCATGCTTCTCTGGGTGATAGGCTATGGATTTCAGTGCTTATCTATTGTCAAGAAGGGAGGAGCCATAGTTCTCCGACAACGGTCACAATTTAATGCTTAGAGGTCTTTTTGGTAATTAGATAAATTCATTTTCGTCTCCGTTAGAACAATTGTGGTGAGATACATATGGATCACTCTCATTTTAACTTTTAAGTGACTGAATGGCCTAACATCAAACATTGTCGTGATTAGAGATTCATACTTTTAGTTATCCTTTACAAAAACTGCTTAATATTTTTGTACGAGTTTGATTATATTTCTAAATATTAAGTTATTAAGTATTTTCAAATATTCATCAAATTTTTAATGAAACATAGCATTCTTCCTAATTCAAAATTTTAATATGAAATTTAGAAGGCTTTGATTATAATTTATACTGGATTGATGTTCTGACCGTTTAATGATCTTAGCAGACAGTAGTCTTATAAATCATTTAAGACTTTGAAATCAAGCTAATCTGTTATGCACGGTCATTCTTAACATTTTCTAGGTCCTGAGTGAAGTAAAAAAAAGTTCTAATAAATCGATGATATACAAATGTGTAAACTTTAAAGCGCATTTTTATTTATTAAAATTTAATATACATACATAAATGACTCAATTTACAAGTTCACATATTTAACAAAGTATTAAATGATCATAACATCAGTTAATAATATCTTATAAATTTCAGTAGCAATAAAATCACTAAAAATAGTAAAAGTAATAACAAAATAATAATAATAGCAATCGAACAGTAATATTAGACTGCAACATACTAAGAGAATTGCATTAACAAATACACAGATGATTATAATTTATGAAAAAAAATTCTTCGTACATTTCTAAATACATAATTATTAATAATATTAACAAGATCAATATTATCTAACATTTCTTTCTTAATATATAAAATAGCTAAATCATTCAACATTTGTTATGATGTTGATGATCTTAAATAGGTTTTCAATAATTTTAACTTTTAAAAAGTTCTCTCAGTTGATGTTACAGTCACAATTATAATGAAAATTACGATTATAAAAATTAAATTATTCATTAATGATCAATTATATTTTTATAAATAATAAGTAATCTAAAAATAAAAAGAAAGAGAAACTCAAAAAGTTTTGAGTGATAAAAAATTAATGTTTATTAATATCTTAATCGCTCAGAACTCAAAAGTTAGAATAGTTAAAACTCTTTATTACAAATTTTAAATTAAAATATCTTAGATTTATACATTGATGTACATTAAAGAAAAAGGACTATAAGATAGTTCAAATAAATTTGTAAGTATAATAAGATAACGTTGAAAGTTAACGTTACTCAAGTTGAAATATACATTTAATTGTTAGTTGAATTAAATGTATATTTCAACTTATACAGCATAGGTGGAACAGAAGATCTATTTCCACTTAAAAGTAGGCCCGGCATTGCCAATATTGATTACTGATCGGACTTTTAAGATTACGCATGTGACGGCGAATCTCATTCGACAGAGTCACATCACATCCACTCATAAGCTTTTGTCAACGCACCCATCATAGACTTGAGACTCCCTACAACAAACTGTAAGACCAGTATATTTGCTATTTGGGCCCCGTTGCATAATTGCTGGATAAGGACAAAGTTTTGACTAGACGAAATAGTGTATTATAATATTTGGGAGTGAGGATGTTGAAAAGTCAAGTTTCGAGTGAGGATGTCGAAAAGTAAAAGGATATTAAATGCTACTATTTAATAGTTGATTTTTCAACTGCAACTGCAACTATTAAATAGGACTTTTCAACATCCCCCTGTGCTGTCTGCAACTATTAAATAGGACTTTTCAACATCCCCGCTCTGTATCTGCAGCTATTAAATAGGACTTTTCAACATCCCCTATCTGCACTATTTAATATCCTCCGATAAGTACACGTAGGAGGAATGCTTCTACTTGCTAACTGGGAGTAAAAGTAGGCCCGGCACTGCCAATATCGCTTACCTATCACTCGTGAGAATCTTAGACACTGATTCGGCTTTTAAATTCTTCTGATTCAACTGCTCCTTTTCAATCTGTTCTATCTACATACTTATCTACAAGTCAAACGTTCGAAATAGTAAGGAATGTGATATAATCAAACTTAATGCATGAAAGAAGCATATGATGCCCACCAACTTTGGTATTGCGACTTATTCATTAACATCAATCAAACCGTGGAGAAAATAATTTATTGATGATTGTAATGTTTATTTAAAGAATTTTTATTTTTATTTATTTGATTGACTAACTCACAATATAAATCCCATATTTAAATATAATGTTCATCTTACATCTAAATATTATTATTTCTAATTGACAGTTTGTCAAAAATAGATATATGTGAAACGAGAAATATACATTTTCTCGCATGTGAATGACAAAATGTACATGCGGATTATATTTAACTGAAATAACAAAACATTGGAATTTGGTAGAAGATACAGTTATATGCTCATGAAATTGAATTTGAGATTTCAATATTTTATTTATATATATATCATAAAGGAATTATTATATTTTTAATTGTAAAATACACAAAGATAATTAAGTTGGAATAATTATTTATTGAATTCTAGGTGGCAATATTGAATACGCTATAGAAAACTAACTTTCTAGGTGAACACCATTAATACTAAAGACTAATTTTTCTTGATCAATGAGGTAGGAATGTTCAATTGAAAAAACTTGAGACAAGAGAATTTACATAAGAAAAAAACTCAAATATATTTAAAATGAATGAGAGGTAGTACATTCGAAATTCATTTAAATATGATGTTTGGAGAAATTATATATTAGATCAATTTATAAAATCAATAAGGTTAGTTTTTGATCCAAAAAAGGAATAAGTTTTAAATTTTCTTACTTATGAAGCCTAACGATATGAGTCAATTTTTTTTTAAATCATACACACAATCCAACCACTATAAAAATTTGGTCATCATGCCATGAGGAAAAATAAGTCATAAACTTTAAGTACAGATTACGGACTCCTGCATTGCAATCATCCTATAAATTTTAAGATTTGCAATTCAATCCGTTATAAAGTAAACAAAGTCCCAAATAGTTATATCTTTTATCATACATGACAACAGATAGCTAGCTGTATACTTTACATGTTCCAAATATTGAAAACATTTAATACAAGAAATTCGGTTCCATACCCGAAGATACTTATATTTGAATATACAAAATTAGTTTAAATCTTCTGTCCAATTTTATACCGTCTAATTGTCATAATAATACTTTTTATCTCTACCTTATCATGCTATTCCATATAAAATAAAATTTACAGCGGTTCTTTATTAGCATGTGAAAGACGTTCATCTGTTGGACTGAACGAGTCTATGTAAGAAGCTTTCCCACTCTTCATTGCGAATCGCAAAGTTCTGCTTATCCTAGCCTTCTGTCACACTGTGGATGATCCAAAATGTGGTTCGTCGGCCTTTTGCTTCTGACATTGCTTTTGGTAACTGTGACTCACTATTCGGTATTCAAATGGAGGAATCCAAAATGTAATGGGAAGCTTCCTCCAGGTTCCATGGGCCTGCCTCTTATTGGAGAGACAATTCAGTTTTAGGTTTTAATTCTTTTAAAATCAAGATCCGATCGTATCAAATCACTACAAATAAAATAAAAGTAAAAATATACTTGAATTTATTATAAAATTTTTATAAAATCTTGTGGTTTGTCTTCTAAATTATAACGTAACATTTTTCAAAATTTTTCCTAATTCTCTACTTTCTATCTAATGATGAGATGTCAGAAAAAGATTATACTTACGTTTCATTTTGAAATCATAACTTCTTATATAAGGGTAAAATATTAATCTAATTTTTTTAATTTCTAGTTTAGCCCATCATAAAATTAAAAATTATAAACCCAATATCCACACATATAAAACCCATACTTGAAATAAATGTTTAAAGCTCAAAATATCATAAACACATTATATTATTTTTTATTAATTGGGCTCTCAATTTTATATGATAGCCTTTATATATAATGATACTCGTATAAGCAATGATACTCGTATAAGCCCACATGGATGGTTAAAAAATCCTTACACTTTGATCACTAGCAAATCAATTGATATGCCTTCATTTTTCAAAAGCAGAATGAGAAAGTAATCAGAAACTTAAAACTGTTCTCTCTTTCTTCTTTCTGCTAAGACAAGGGCAATAGCGTTACATTCTTTATCACAGTTGTATGGTTAGGAATGCCTAGGAAATCTTCTTTTTTATTTTTTCTTTCTGACTTCCATGAACAATGTTATGTAAGAACTCAACAACAAATGCGTTTCGCTATGTACAGCTGTTGCCTCAGTAAATAGTCGTGATGACCTTATACCTTGCAAGTAATTGCAGATATGGACCACTCTTCAAAACAAGCTTGGTCGGTCGGCCTGTTGTCCTCTCATCGGACGCAGATTGCAACTATTTTATACTCCAACGAGAAGGAAAATTGGTGGAGTTCTGGTATATGGATTCCTTTGCAGAGCTTATGGGCCAAAATGGTGTATTTAGAGAAAGGTATTGTTGCGGAGTTTGTATGCAAGAGCATCAAAAGATCCATCGGACAATACTTCGGCAATGGAAGGCTCAAAGGAATTCTCCTCCCTGAATTCGAAGACGTAGTGAATCACGCCCTTGATGTTTGGACGACTCAGAAATCCATGGAAGTTAAACATGCTTGTTCAACAGTTCGTTAACCTCTGTCTTTCTTCATATATTTCATTTGAATCAATCACATAAAAATCCTTCGCATCACTGTTACGTGGTTTTTATAAACTGGACGGGATTTGTGAAGAAACAACATGTAGTGTTGATATTAATTTTTGGTTTAGATGTCCGTGTTTTACGTCAAATTAATTACTGATCGGTAGTTGTACAATTTTTCAGATGATATTGAATTATACTTCAAAGATTCTATTCAGCTATGATCCTGAAAAATCTAGCACACATTTGTGTGAAATACTTGCAAGCTTCATGCAAGGGCTGATGTCTTTGCCCTTGAACTTACCTGGCACTGTAGGGATTTTAATCCCTTTAAAATCCAAGATCGATTCATATCAAATCATCAAGAATAAAATTAAAGCGGAAGCATACCTGAATCCATTGTAAAATCTACACTGAAGTTTTGCGGTTTTGTCTTCCAAATTAGAACGTAGCCCTTTTCCAGAGTTTTCCGTAACTCTCTGCTTTCTCTCTGATGATGGGATTTCAGAAAGGAATTTAGGTTACATTTAATTTGGGGACCATAACCTTTTATATTAGGGTAAAACCCTAATTTAATTTCTAGTTTGGCCCATCATAAAACTAGAAATTATAAGCCCGGTCTCAACACATATAGAGCCCACACTTAAAGTAGATGCATGAAGCCCAAATACTATAAACATATTAGACCACTTTAATTAATTGAGCTCAACTTTATAGGATAGCCTTTATATACAATTATACACATACAAGCCCACATGTTTGATTAAAAAATCCTTACATATTGTAGATTATGCGTTTTTTCCTGAGCTCTTCCACATCCTGAGCATCGTCGATTAGAGAATTCATGAAGTAGATGTAAGATGTGATGCCGAAATCCTTAGGTGTATCAGGACAAGCCTCATAAGCTGCCAAGTTCAAGAGCATGCATTTGGTGGTGTTATCAACAATGATCTTGGGAAGAGTGAGTACTCCAGCAGTGAACTTAATGTAAGTGAAATGATCTTCATTGCTCGACTTGAAATGGATTCCCATTGCCTTAAGCTCCTTGGCTGCAGGATTATAATACCCATAGCGAACTTTATCTTTCCTGTTACATCCCATTAGATCAATCTCGTTGATGAAGCAAGAACGGAAAATGTCAAGAAGATGAACAGAATTGTCAGGTTTATTCGGCAATTCCATTCCTTCTGGCTTTGCTGTGAAATTGAACTTCCTTGCAATCCTTTCAATTAATGAAGGATGTCGATTGCTGAGCCCGCGAGTCGCGTAAGTGAAACGGTTAATCATCAACTTTCTCTCCGTTTCATCGAATCTTAAGCTCATCAATACCTGCAGAACTTGGTAAGGAAGCTGGTTCTCCAACAAGAGCAAGTCCCTCTGCACAAAAGCTACAAGATTTTTTTTCAGGCCCTTCATTGGTTCTCCTTTGGAGAGGCTAACCAGAAACTGCAGAATGAAGCAACCATCAAGAAACACCATCCTTGTGAACTCGGTATCATCAAATTTACTTGTTGCATCATCAGGATAACATCTCCTGGCATGAATCGAAACCTTCTCTATCTTACCATACACATCTTCAAATGGTCTGTTACAATCTTTCACATACTGACGTGCCATTGGAATCTTCAGCCTCTCCACCTCCTAAAGATCCGGTTGGTCGTGATGATAAGGGCCAATGGAGACCAAAAGTGGATCATAACAGCTGCATTTCTTGTGGCGAAGAAGAAGATCAGGAACCCTTTGAATCTTGGGACTTAACTCTGAATCAAGAAACTCCATACAAGAGAGAAGAACAGTAACTAATGATCTTGGTTGATTCCCTAACAGTTACTAAAGAAAGATACAAGAGGGTGTAAAATATTCTCTTCCCACACACCCTGAATTTATATAGCCAAAGTTTGTTAACTGAGAGAGTTTGAATTCAACGGAGATTTTACAAGATAAACTATATCTAAAATAAAGATAAGAAATCTAAAGCTATCTCAACAGATTGTGAAGATTACGCATATATATATTTTTAGTCTCTTTATCTAAAACAAAGATAAAACAAAGATAAATTTCAATACACTATACCAACCTACATAAGAAAATGACAAAATAAATACAACACAGATCTCCCATACGCAGTAGGTGTTACAAAAATCTGAACCCAACATTTTGGATTGCCCATAACATGAACAGAAACTAGCCATATAAACCATCTGGTCCTTCTAATTTTCCCCTAAGATACTTAAAAGTTCATAAATTTAACGTCTTTATTATATCAGCATCAAATTAAGTTTTCATTTACCATCCCAAGTGGGCTAACTCTGCAAAACATAATCCATTCAGAAAAAACCAACAACAGAAAACGAAAAAGGAAAAAAAGACGAAAGCTTCAAAACTTGCATTCACGTTGCACTAAGCATGTCCAAATTAAAACAATGAGAATATATAGAGAGAGAGCTAATAGTGGCCGCGACTAGTAATTTAAGCTGTCTGTCACCAACACATTCTGCGTCTTTTCATTGTAATTTAAGTCACTTACACCATTACCAATAGGTCTCTAGATTTTGTATCTTTAGCCCAATCGACTTATCGAAAACACTTAAATTTAAACTCATTATTCAGCCTATTGTCTTTCATATACACATTTAAATCATAATCTACTACGTAAAGATTAGAAATGGTCACTCTGAGCCTGGCCCAAGTCAAAGTCGATGGCCAGGCACAATAATTATATCATAGGCTTGATGCTTTGTATTCTAAATTGGTGCTTTTTGTATTTGCAGTGAATTTTTAACAGTAATCAGATTGGAAAATCATTCAAATTAAGAAGTATGTTTACAACTTATTTGAAACAGTTCTTCGGTTGTTTTTTTTTATTATATTAACAACATTAAAGAAGAGGAAAAACCTATTAAATCTATGTTGGGTTATACAGATTTTGTGTTATCAACAAGATTGTTCAAAGATTGTCTCCATATTCCAGGTTTCACAAGCTTACACAGGAAATCCACTGTTCTCTCTGCCTCATTAGCAACAGAAGCTTTAGAACACACAAAAAAGTTAAATTCTACAGACAGAGGATACATCCTCAGCCAGCTAATACTTAACTACATGGAACCTGTATAACAAATGTAACAAGAAAAAAGATTCATGTTCAAGGATCTTAATCTCCAGTGGCAAGGGCTGAGTGCAACACATCCTCAAGATACTTCTCAGCAGCAGCATATTGCCTTTTCTTGTCCTCAATAGCAATAGCCAGAGCAGCTAAAGCCTTATCCTTTAGCAGCAAAACTATTAAATATGCCTTCCTCTTTTAGACTAGTATGACAATTCACAAAATGATAATGATGCTAAGCCGATTAGAATACAAAATTACCGGCGACAAATCCTGGTAACTCCTAAGGTATCAAGAATGGGTTTAGTTTTCTTATCCAAATCCTTTCTATGCTCAGCCATCTCAACCAGTACAACGTGCCTAATCTATAGAGTGTATCCCACACGATTAAGAAGTGCCTGGATTACACAACTTCCAATGAGAATATAAAGCAGCTAAGCAACAATGAAATGGTTGTAGTTTCGTCAATCTCATTTTGTCGAGAAGAAAATACTTGACTTTGCTATGCCAAATTTGCAAAGAAATGGCTGTAGTTTTGTCAAATCTCATTTTGTCGAGAAACAAAATACTTTGACTCTGCTATGCCAAATTTGCACAAATTTTCCAAATAAATTTTGTTAGCCAAGCACGAAGCGAGTAAAAAGCAAGAACAGAAACCTCATCTCAGCTAAAACTCTTTTAACTAGAAAATCATAGAGATGCTGACAATTTGATTGAAAGGGATCACATTAACTTATGCATTCTGAAGAACCTTACCGACAGATAGGAAATGATTGTTAGCCCACCTTTCTCTCCTGTTCACAAAAGAACTAAATCCGGGTTCTTCTATACCTTTTAGATTCAATACTGTTGGAAATATTGTCTCTCCCTTGATTCCATAACTGCCAAATCACTTCTCCAGTTTTCCATCTGAGACTCACAAGGAGCCACATCATCCTCCAATACAGAGTGCCATGAAAACATATGATTCAAGAGAAGCAAAATAAATATGATTGAGCATTGAGACAACCATATGCATATCTCCAACGTAATATGGGAACTGAAATAAAATATAAAACGTAGAATGACATCTTACCTACTCAGCTCAGTGTCCCTCATATTCAATAAATTTGCCACAATTGCAAGAACTTGAGATGATGCAACCACATTTGAGGGCAAACTCTCCTGTGCCAGTCCTACATGCTTTAATATCTCCCTAATCCTTGCAGCTACACAGAAATACAAAAATCCTCAATCTGTGGACAAGAAATGCAAATTCTCAGAAAAGAATTAAAAGTTCTATTAAGAAATAAATAGAGCCTACAAGTAAGATCACAAATCATGGCACTTCACTAGAATATAGCATGCCTAGGCAATAAATCGAAACAAATAGAAAATCCCCAAGACCTTGTGCAGGATATTCCGCAGCTTTCTGGCGGAAATCATTGGCAACAATAACAGCAGCTTGCGTCTTAGCCTGAGAGACAGTTGCTAAATTGTATAAATGAGCAATGCTGCGAGGAGTGTATTCAAACTCTGGAGCATCTTTTCCTGCAGCATCAAATTGAGAGGAGAGCCAAGTCTTGACCTCTGCAATTCTAGCAGCATCACTACTAGTCTTTGCTTCAGACCCAGGGGGATCTACTGCAACAATTATATCACTCATTGGCTTTTCACGGAATTTCAATACAGTATACCAACCTACACAAGAAAGCAACAAAACAAATACAACATAAATCTCACATACTCAGTAGGTGATTACAAAAATCTGAACCCCACATTTTGGATTGCCCGTAACACAAACAGACACTTGCCATATAAACCATTTGGCCCTTCTAATTTTCCATTAAAAGTTCATAACTTTGATGTCTTTATCATATCAGCATCCAATTAAGTTTCCATTTACCATCCCAAGTGCACTAATTCTCCAAAATATAAGCCATTCAGAAAAACTCAACAACAGAAAACGAAAAAGGAATAAAAAGATGAAAGCTTCAAAAGTTTTGCTTTGGTATCTTCACCGTCAATCGATGAAACAAAATGAGAGAGAAGAGCAAATAGACTTTCGTATATATTGCTACTAAACACACTGTACAAAATGCAGATATATTGATAGAGTGAATTTTGCTTCTTCTAAGACAGAATTTTAGAAAGGAAGAGATCAGAGAGAGGAAATATTTGAGATAATCGATGATCTTATCTGCTGTCAGCTACCAAATGTATAGCCTTCAACTACAGTGAATTTAGGAAACTAATTACTTGGAGAATAAGAACCTAAACTAATTCAACTTCCTACGGCTGATTCCCAGCTTATCTAAATGGAAACAAAACAACTTTTGCCTACTGACTGCTTTATTAAATGACTGAGTCAAGCAATAACCAAAAATTCACTACTGTCTCTCGTGCCAAGGACCACAACAACTCCACGCGTCCTCTACCCCTGCATGAAGGCATTCCACTCGTGCAGGATTTTCTTCTGGAGCATGGCTTGCTTGTCCCTCTTCCAATTGTGCATGAACCGTAACATATATACATGCTGAGCTAACGAATTCTGTTTCGATTATTTACAGGGACTTTGCGTGGGTCTTCTAGCTGTTGAGGTTTGTTAGAGCTGTACAGAGTTTGTTAGAAAGGAAGGTGAACTTGCATTCTTGTTAAATGCCCATGTTATACTTGTGCAATGAGAAGCTAAATGCCATGTTCTTAGCAAGAGCCTTTGATTTTCTGTTATTATTGGAGCATGCTTGTTGATCACTCAATATGTGTGTGAAGTGGTTAAACGTGCTCAAACTTCAGTGGAAATTCAAAAGCTGTCTTCCTGTGACTAAAGTTTGGTTGGGAGTGCACAGATTAGGCGACAGCTTGAGATAGGTGAAACGACAAATCAGAAGGAGAGCAACGCAACACGCAGCATCAGGGATCAATCCAAAACGCAGGGAGGAAAAGAACAAAACGCAGAAGCCAGCTAAGGATGGGCTGGGTTTTAATTTCAAAAAGGAGCTACAGTGACGCAGGGGAGGCACGCAGAAGGCACCACCAAAACGACGCTCCAAGGGGAACGCACCATCACATACACCACGCGGAAGCACGAACCAGCTGGAGGAGGCTGACCCACCAAGGGAGACGCACCAACGCACGAGCCACTGACCCTTGCGGAGCACAAACACCAACAGAGGAGGGGCGCAGCTGGGACGAACTACGCAGACACCAACGGAGACGCACGCAACGTGGGCTGGGGCAGACAACGACGCAGAGAGGGACCCATTCATCATCTGTGTTGTACGTAGGCTCAACCTTTTATCAATAAACTAAACCCTTTCTTAAGACAACACGCTCTTCCTCCCTCCTCTCCCGTCATCTTTGGTTTATTTTTGTTGGTTACTCATCATCTAACCTATTGTTTTTATTATTTTCATCTTTTTGTGGCCTTTTGGTTTGCGATTTTACTGGGTACTTCACCTGACGTTCGTTTAATTAATTGAGCTTCTTTTTATTTCCCGTAAGTTGTCACGTCACGTCACCTTTCATTATGTAATCTCTAAGCTATCAAGCTATGGATTTTCCGTTGCCTATGGAGAAAGCATCTCTTGGACCCTATCCCACTGAATAATGTTATCTTTTTTATTTAATAATTAAACTGCAGTTTACATCTCCTTTTTCATTTGATCATTTCTGTAATTTCTTCTTTCTTTTCCTTAATTAAATATTAAACAAAAATTGAGAGAACAGGGATGCAAATAAGGTGAGAGTAGTTCTTGTCGCTACTGGAACCTTCAACCCACCTACTTTTATGCACCTGCGTATGTTTGGTAAAGTTATTGCTTCCCTTTTGCTTTTACTTGGTTGTGTTTATAATGTTAATGATTGAATTTCTATATGTTTACACTTCAAATTTCAAGCAGTCCCTGTCTTAAGAAATACAAGTTGCACATATATATGTTTATATGTTAAGGGTTCTGCTTTAACATTGGCTTTTAATTTACCCACAAAAATGGATTTATTCCCGTTTAAGGTCTTCATTTGTTTTCTTGTTTAAACTTTGTCCATTAGAGCTAGCAAGGGATGCACTTCATTCAGAGGGTTACGATGTTATTTCAGCGTACATTTCACCTGTTAATGATGCTTACAGCAAACAGGTAAATTGGCAAGTTGTTTTTCTTCCATTATGCTCATTGTCGATGCCTTTTGGATTTAACTTATAGCACAGTGGAGAAAAGTTATGATATCAATGGACTAATTTGATTTTCTGTTCTTCTTTGAATGGCTAAGCAAGGAAGTGAACTGAATGTTTATTTTTGATAGGGACTTGTATCTGGGCAGCACCGATTGCATATGTGTAATTTGGCATGCAAAAGTTCTGATTTTATAATGGTTGATTCTTGGGAGGTATTTCATTCTTTTTCCTTCGGAACATTGAGGGGGATGTTTCTCAATTGTGTTTCATGTTGGTTCATTCAGCTATTTCTCTATGCTTGCTGAGTGGTATTGAGGGGTTGGTGAGCAGTTTCATATTTTAAAAACT
>JAOTIZ010000003.1:1557904-1643927 GCA_027123425.1 Erythroxylum panamense
GCTCACCAGGACAATAGAATTGTTGTTGTCATTAATTTGGTTTTCATTTATGTAAACTGTAATGTTTTAATTATCAGATACAAAAGTCATTTAACTTTCTTTATAAACAAAACCCATGGGTTCAAAATTCTAAAACTTATGTAACAATAATATATAATTGTTCAAATTGAAATCAAATTTCACGACCTAATTTTTAAAAAATTGTCATTCACCAACACATTTATAGAGAATTAAAAGTGGCTTCAACGAGCTAACAGGACCTTTGGATTAAGCAATTAAAAGGGAGCTTGAAATTACCGACGGAAATAAAAACCGTCTGTAAATTTTGGATGGAATTTACCGACGGCAGCGTCGGTATTAAAATTCTTGTTTTTACCGACGACTCCGTCGGTATGTTTAATTTAACTATACTGACGGACCCGTCGTTATATTCCCACCAAATATATAGACAGCGCCGTCGGTATATTTCTACCACCTATACCGATGGATCGTCAGTATATGAATACCGACCGCATTGTCCTTCCGTCGGTAAAAGATACTGACCGTGGTCGCACCGACGTTTCACTCCGTCACACAATTTTCGTCGGTAAGATCATTACTGATGGAAATTCCTCGATTTCCGGAAATTGCCCCTCTTCTTGTAGTGTTATTATATGTTTTATATAAGATGTAACTCTTGGGTTTGTTTTCTAGGATTCATTGTATAAGTTTTGAATTCAAATTTTAGATTATGAATTAAACTTCTGGACAAAGAATGCAGAAGTATAATTCAAATCTTATCTTTTCAACATCTCTCTATGAAGCGAAAGGAGACAAGTAGAATGAAAGAAATCCTTTCTGCTTGCATACTTTATTGCATCGAGTGTAATATATATACAACTTGAACATTCTAGAATAAGACAAATTATTCTTACAGACGAAACAGAAATCAGTTATGTACAGCTAAATGTTTGTTGGAGAAGAAATTTTCTAGTGGTAGCAAGTGCAGAGATAACAACGGAAGACTGAAGATCATAGATGCGTGGTGTCTGTAGGAGAGCCATCGGTAGTGGGCCTGGAGCAAGTGAGTTGGCCCAAGGACTTAGAGAAGGAAGTGGAGTCCGGTAGGGTAGAATCCTTTAGACCCCCACTCAAACGAAACCTAGGATTGGGAACTAGGTTGAGTTTGAAAGCTAGTTCGCGAAACCGTGCGGCTGAGAGGGGCTTGGTGAGTATGTCAGCGAGTTGATCAGCAGTGGGAACATACCGTACCTCTAAGAGACCAGCGGCGATCTTATCACGCACAAAGTGAACATCGATTTCGATGTGTTTGGTGCGGGCGTGAAACACGGGATTGAGGGAAAGAGCTCTGGCACCGTTGTTATCACACCAGAGAATCGGAGATCTGGGAGGTCGGAACCCAAGCTCGGAGAGAAGAGAAGATAACCAGAGTATTTCAGTAGAGAGCTGGGAGAGAGCACGGTATTCGGCCTCAGTGCTAGAACGCGCGACCACCGTCTGTTTCTTGGAGCTCCAGAAAACAAGATTGCCACCAAGGAAAACGCAGCCACCACTGGTGGATTTACGATCGTCGGGAGAGCTGGCCCAGTCAGAGTCACTGAACGCCTGAAGATCAAGAGCAGATGACGATGGTCGGAACAGCAAGCCAAGATCAGAGGTGCCTTTCAGGTAACGAAGCACTCTTTTGAGAGCAACCCAGTGAGTAGTGAGCGGATCTTAGAGAAACTGACTGAGTTTATTTACCATGAAGCTGATGTCAGGGCGAGTGTTGCAGAGGTACTGAAGAGCACCGACCAAACTACGATACAGAGAAGGATCGGCAAAGGGCAGACCATCATGGCGAGAGAGCTTGGTCCCTGAGGCAGCAGGAGTGGAGCAAGGCTTGCAAAGCGCCATATTAGCCTGAGTAAGTAAACTCTGAATATATCCTCGTTGAGATAGAAATAGCCCTGAATTGTTTCTGTAAACCTCAAAACCCAAAAAGTAATGTAAATTGCCCAATGTCTTGAGAGCAAACTGTGTACTGAGTTTGGTAATAATAGATTGTATTTGGGAAGGGCAAGTGCCTGTAATGAGGATGTCATCCACATAAACCAGTAGAATGAGGATAGTGCCTTTGGTATTAAGGTAGAACAGGGAGGTGTCAGCCTTAGAATTGTGAAAACCCCAAAGGAGAAGAGCAGAGCGAAGTTTGTGATACCAGGCCCTTGGGGCCTGCTTAAGACCATAAAGAGCTTTAGATAGCTTGCAGACATGATTAGGGAGAGAAGGGTCTTCAAAACCTTGAGGTTGAGAGATGTAGACATTTTCATGAAGGTCACCATTTAGGAAAGCATTGTTAATATCAATTTGTTGAATGTTCCAATTGTGAGAGGCAGCAAGGGATAGGACAACCTTTATGGTGGAGGCTTTAACCACAGGAGAGTAGGTATCGAAGAAGTCAACACCTGGGTTTTGAGAAAAGCCTTTGGCTACAAAGCGGGCTTTATGTTGAGCTATAGAGCCATCAGCATGATACTTGGTCCGAAAGACCCATTTAGTACCTAGGATGTTCATAGAGGGATCATAAGGTACTAAGGACCAAGTCTGATTTCTTTGGAGGGCAGAGATTTCTGCACACATGGCATTATACCAGATGGGATCTTTAAGAGCATGGATGACAGAGGTGGGTTCAGTGGAGGGGATAGAAGTCAGAGAGGCATAGTAGACTTTAGGTTTAAAAATGCCGCTCTTGGATCTGGTTTGCATAGGATGGGAAGAGACAACAGGGGGAGGGGAATCAGGTTCAGGAGGGGAAGGGGAGGCTGGCAAAATAGTTGTAGAAGAAGGAACAGAAATAGGAAGAGCAGAGGATGTAGGAATTACCTGAGGATGTGCCGTGGAAGGAGAAGGCATAGGAGACAAATCCGTCACAGGAGAGCTGCTGGAGGATGGTCCCGGATGTAGAAACTGACTTGGAGAAACCGCAGAATGCAAAATAGAGAAAGGAAGACTGGGAGAGGGAGAAGAGACAGCAGAGGAAGAGGAGGGAAAGAGAGTGGGATAGGGGAACTCAAGCTCATTAAATTCAACATGCCTAGAGATATGAAGTTTGCCTTTGCTGGTGAGACATTTATATCCTTTGTGAATAGGACTATAACCTAGGAAAATGCATTTAGTTGTGTGGAAATTGAACTTGTGAGGAGAATAAAATCGAAGATATGGAAAACATGAACAGCCAAAAGTTTTGAGGTAATTGTAGTTGGGTTTTTTGTGGTATAGGAGCTCAAAAGGGGAGAGGTTATGTAGTTTGGCAGATGGGAGATTGTTTATAAGGAAAGTGGCTGTGGTGAAGGCTTCAAGCCAAAACTACAAGGGCAGAAGGGCATGTGCTAGGAGTGTGAGACCAGTTTCAGTGATATGGCGGTGTTTTCGTTCAGCTATGCCATTTTGTTGATGGGTATAGGGACAGCTAAAACGTGGTTGGATCCCATGCTTAGTTAGGAAGGGTAAGAAAGCTTTGTATTCCCCACCCATGTCTGTGTGAAAGGCCTTTATTTTTCTATTTAGTTGAAGCTCAATAAGGTTTTTGAATTGAATGAAGGTTGCAAGAGCTTCGGATTTAAGTTTTAGTGGGTAAAACCATGTGAATCTAGTACAAGCATCCACAAATATGATATAATATCTGTGACCTTCAGTTGACAGCAGAGGGGAAGGACCCCAAATGTCTGAATAAATGATCTCTAAGGGAAATTTGGCAGAAATATCATGAGTTTGAAAGGGTAATTTATGAAGCTTGCCTTGTTTGCATGAATCACATAATTTCAAATTTTTGACACTAAGATGAATTTTCATTGAATTGAGAACTTGGTTCAATACATTTGATGAAGGATGACCAAGTTTAGCATGCCAAACATTAACATCATTTGTAGAAAGCTGAGTAGAAAAGGTTTGTGGATAAGGGACTAGACTAGAAGTGTTCGGAAGAGAGGAAGGCAGTAGGCTTGTCTTGAATTGAGTGATGTGCTGAGGTTGAGGTGGAACATCAAGGCTGTAGAGACCATCCCGAAGCATCCCTTTGAGAAGAATTGTCCCCGTTGCCTTGTCCTTAAACAAACACATTGTGTCAGAAAACTCTACAATGATATTGTTGTCTCTTGTGATTTTAGAAATGCTTAACAGATTCTTGGTAATACTTGGAACATGAAGTATCTGATGTAAAGATAATGGTGTGTGTTTATTGTTTTTGAATTGAATGTAAGATGACCCAATGTGTGTAATAGGAAGAGAATCTCCATTACCTACTGTGATGTGGTCATTACCCGTATAATCTGAACCAATGGAGAGATTATTTAGGTCAGCAGTGACATGATTTGTAGCTCCAGAGTCAACATACCAAGTAGAGGCACTGGGTTGGTCAGGATTAGTGTTTGCTTGAGCTAAGAAGGTTTGTGGTGTTCCATTGTATGTGTGATGCTGTCCAGTGTGTTGAGACTGATATTGTGTTGATAAATTTGATTGCTTCATTTGCTGATTTCCATGCCATGACTGATCAAATCTTTTGTAGCATCGGAGGGCATCATGGCTTGGTTTTTGGCATAGTTGGCAGTATAAGCGATTTGCACCAGTCCATCTTCCTCTGCCACGACCACCCCTTCCGCGAGAGGTATGGTGACCTCCTCCTCCTTGATTTCTAGTATGAGTATTGTTTCTGTTAAAGGAGACAATATTGGCTGAAGGAGAAGAGACAGTTAGAGTGTGAGATGCATTATTTAGTTGTTCAAGCCTGGTTTCATGCATCATAAGACTATATTGAACATCTTGTAGAGTTGCATTTGTCATTGTATGAGTTAGGAGAACAACAACTGGATCATAATCATGGCCTAAACCATTTAAAGCACTGAGAATAAGCTCATGATTTGATACTGGATGTCCTGCTACCATGAGTGAGTCTCCAATGGATTTTATCTTTTGAATATAATCTGAGATTGTCTGTGAGCCTTTTTGTATTGTTGAGAGTTGTTGTTTTAGCTGCAGGACCCGCACCATTGAAGTCTGGGCATACAGATTTTCAAGAATTTTCCAGCATTCAAGGGAGGTGGAGGATTGATTTACCTGACCTACCACATCCTCACTTATAGTTGAAAGAAGCCAGCAAAGAAGGAGCTGATCTGATCTGCGCCATAAGCGATATTCTGGATTTATGACAGTCTGAGAAGCTTCTGTTGAAGTTGAAGCAAAATCTGGAATGACTCTTGGAGGAGGAGATACATCTGAAGAAATGAAATCTTCTAATTCAAGTGCTCGGATGGCTGCTGTTACTTGTGCTCTCCAGTTGATAAAATTGGTTCTGTCCAATTTGATTGGTAAGTTAAAATTCAGAGTTTTTGCCAAGGCTGGAAAATCTAAAAGAGGGGAAGAAACTTGTGAGTGCCGAGTTTGGTGGGAGGTTGAAGATGAATCTTGAGCCATTGTGACGTTTGTCAATATGAAGGCTCTGATACCATGAAGCGAAAGGAGACAAGTAGAATGAAAGAAATCCTTTCTGCTTGCATACTTTATTGCATCGAGTGTAATATATATACAACTTGAACATTCTAGAATAAGACAAATTATTCTTACAGACGAAACAGAAATCAGTTATGTACAGCTAAATGTTTGTTGGAGAAGAAATTTTCTAGTGGTAGCAAGTGCAGAGATAACAACGGAAGACTGAAGATCATAGATGCGTGGTGTCTGTAGGAGAGCCATCGGTAGTGGGCCTGGAGCAAGTGAGTTGACCCAAGGACTTAGAGAAGGAAGTGGAGTCCGGTAGGGTAGAATCCTTTAGACTCTAAGTTACTGATATATGTCCTTGTGATCAAGTTTGAAACTTTCTCCGAAAATCTGAGGTGAAAATTCTGCACTTCTTTTTTCCCCGTACTCAGAAAGGGCAAGAAGACAACAAAGAGGGCATTGCAATGACACAACTAGATCATGATCTACCCAGATGGAAACAAGAGAATCATGGTCTGGTTTGGTCTGAGCCGGTCTGGTGTGATTAGAGTGAGTTAAGCTATGATGGTGGAGTCACGGTGGTCCATCAAATTCTATCATATGTCCATTTCAATCTTGTTGGTTGGGGCACATACTTTAATTGCTTTTCAGGTACAAACAGACCTGCAATTCATTAGTTGCCAAGCAGTGCACATTCATATCATTTTATGGCTTTTTCATTTGTCTTCTAATTTCATGTCCTATGTTTGGTAGTTTCAGAAGGTACAAGACGTGATCTTGCAAGAAAGTAATGACTATCTACTTTCATGCTTAACAATAGGTCTTCACGAGTTTTAACTGAACATATAAAATATGTAAATTAACCAAATTTATTTTATATATATATAAAAGTAGAACGTTCAAGGCCTGAAGTAATGATTGAAGAATATGTTCTCAGCAAATATTCTTTCCTAAAATGGCCCTGAAAAATATATTTTTTAAAAAAAATCAACAATTTCTCATAAAGATACTATTGTTATTGTTGTCCTTAAGTAATTTATTATTATCGTATGAGCTTTGGTTAATTGTAAAACTTAAAAAGAAGTGCAAACGGATGCTAACTAATTTAAGGGTAGATGCATAGGAAATTCCTTGTTTTTAGCCATCTTTTTTCTGAATATTTGTTATTAAACAACTTTCAATTTGACTTGGAATAATCATATTTTGTAATCCATGAAAATTTTAATTATTATCTTTCTATTGTATATTAAAGGGTTAATTAAAAAAATCTTAAATTTTGCTCAATTTTATAATTATAGTCCAAACTTTTAAAAGTGACACTTAAATACTCAAACTTTTAATTTTAAACTTAATTAGGTCTGATGTGTATAAGTGTTTAGGGTTTTTAGAACACGTGACAAGTCACATCAGCAAATCTAACAGAAACAGAGACACAAACGTCAAGTTATTGCTTAAAAAATTAAATTTTAAGTATTTAATTGTTATTTTTAAGTTCGGACTACAATTATAAAATTGAGTAAAGTTTGAATTTTTTTTAATTAACTCTATATTAAATAAATTATCAAATACATGTAATGATCTGTAAATTACATATTTTGAATAAATTATTTTAAAGTCGTTAACTCAAAGTCAAATGATTAGTTGAATACAAACAAGTACTATAAAACTTAATTTGACTCTATTCTTAGTCAATCATTAAGGTCAATTTCAATTCATTGACAAATCTTTAATCTCTTTTATTGGAAGACTCTTAAGAGCTAGCTCTCTCTCTTAGAGCATCCATGGGAGGCAACTACCATTTTCAAGTAAAAAGTAAAGAATAAGCAGAATCCAAAGATGACCTTAGATGTAGCAAAACTATCCAAAGCAAATGTTAGCTGCAGATTCAGAAAAGCTAAAGTGACTGTAGGAACAGGATAGGGATATGGTACCTATTCTGTTTTGTGATCCAACAAACTAAGATTTGTATCTTATGAATTTGTTAGAATCTTAAGCACTAAGATTGTTTAATGAGGGGAAAAAAAAAAGCCATTAAGACTCTGCTCAACACATGCTGTGCTTTTGCCTGTTCCAGGACAGCTTTCAATGTCTTCCAACTTTGAAAGCTGTCCCTCACCAAGCATGTTCTGTGTCTCTCTCTTCCTTATCCTTTCAGTTTAAGTCTACTTCCTAACGCACTCGGCACTCCTCTACCAATTGAAGCCTATATTTTATCCTTTCACTTTCTCATTTCCTCTGTGAAAAAGCTATCACACTGTCCTCCACCACCTGAAGGCCTAAACCAAACCTCTCTGTTTCTTAACGAGAACAAACCAAGAACTTGTCAATAGATAGCTGTCTCCAACAATCCTCAATCCCCATAAAAATTGGAGTACGCAAAAAGAATCAAAAAGGTACTTTTTGCTTCCATACATGGGCTGTTCTGCTTCAAGACCCAACACCTTTCTCAACAAGAACAATAACCCAGAAGAAAGCTCCAATCTTTATTATGCTTCTCATTACTCACCATCTTTTTCTCATTTGGAGACCTCCATTGGGTCTTCACAGTACTCTTCACCATTAACAGTCTCTAGAGCTCTCTCTCTTCAAGCTCCTCTCATCCACCACCCACCTTCAAGAAAAGGTGATTCTCACCACCTGGTATCTCTGACCTCCACAACTTATGGCTCTCTTCGCCTCATGGAATCCGACACAATCCCCATTGTAAACAAACAGGAAACACCTGACCAGCACAAAGCACCATCCAATTCCACCAAGAACAAGTTTAAAGCTCAAGTCTTGGAGATCATGTCTGAATCTTTATCACCAGACTCTGTCATTAACACCTGGGAGCTAATGGACGGCCTTGATGATGATGAAGATGGGTTGGATTTCAAAATGGGTAACTCATTGGAGCCAAGATCGTTACTTTATAGTCGTTCTTCGGAGGTTTCTCCCCAACCGAGTTCGTTTGAGCTTCCTGGTGTTGATGGATATGTCAAGAAACTATTTGAATCCGGTGATACGGCTAAAGTTGGACACTTGGCAGTTGAGAATTCAGTTTCATTGTCAAAGCCATTGTGGAAACACTTATCTGAGGAATCGTTTTTGTCAAACCTTGATCCAAATGTGGTTTCGAGTTACAGACGTGCATTGTCTTCCAGGCAATTGGGTTCTGATAAGGAGTTCAGAAATGCAAGGTCAGTTGGTTCTTCACCAATGAACTCTTTATCAAACAACAATGGATGCTTTTTGCATGGAACAGAGGATAGAGTTGTTTTGTATTTTACAAGTTTGAGAGGAATCAGAAAGACTTATGAGGATTGCTATTCAGTAAGAATGATATTTAGAGGTTTTAGAGTTCCAGTTGATGAAAGAGACATTTCAATGGACTCTACATACAGAAAGGAGTTGCAAAATGTGCTTAAAGGTAAAGCAATGAGCTTGCCACAAGTGTTCATCAGGGGAAAGTATGTTGGGAGTGTGGAGGAGATTAAACAACTCAATGAATGTGGCGAATTGGCAGGGCTTTTAAAAGGCTTTCCAGTTAGAGATCCAAAGTGGGTCTGTGACAGTTGTGGGGATGCAAGGTTCTTGCCTTGTTCATATTGTAATGGAAGTAGAAAGCTGTTTGATGAAGAGAAGGATCAGCTGAAAAGATGCCCAGATTGTAATGAGAACGGGCTGATTCGCTGCCCTAGTTGCTGTTCATGAAAGATTGCTAAATGAGGCTAGTTGATAACTAGTGATTTTGAGTAAATATTGGTGTAGTTCAGATTCAGAATTTGCTATTTTCCTCACTCCTTGTGATAGCTAATTCCCATTGAAATTGTTTATCTCCATCTTTTCAAGTTGAAGAATTCTGAATTGAATGTGCCAAAAGAGAAGCATTTGTAATGCCACTTATCTTATTAGTTGTGATCTCTATGAAGCTACTGAAACACGAAAGATGGGTTACAGAGTATGCTGCATTTCATAAACTTTTTGGTTTTTGCTTCACTCTCTTCATAATACGGCTGCAGAACACGTTCCTTCAATGCTAGGGAAAGACTGCAAATCAGAATAGTTGCAGAGGTCATCCAAGATTGGTTCTGGTACGGACTTGAACAATCAAAATCCATCCTACAGCTTAGGATTGTTTAGATATCATTAGCTAAAGATTGTTTAAACTTGCTGATGTCTAGTAACCTATTCACAATCAGGTCCTTTTTTTGTGTTTACTTTGTTACTGGTCTACCCTGACACACTAAATGAATGTCAGGTAGTTGCAGGGTAGAGTTTTTATCAACATGGGATCTTTGAAGCGTTGACTAGTAGTTTCAAGTTGGTATCAACCTGTATAGAGCTATCCTACTAAAGTATTATAGATGGATTCAACCTCTGCTTTAATGGCAGGTATATGCTCGATGAGCTGTGACCTGATAGGAGGTTTCAGTCCAGTCTTGCCAAAGAGTTCACATTTTGTCATGTTGACTGACCATTGAACTTGCAATGCTTACAATTTTGTGGGAACTATCAGGCCCCATTTTTGTTTAAGCTTGAACCTCCATTGGACTCCGACTTTAGGCTAAAATTCAGGTTTCAAGATGGGTTAGGGCCTGGATGGACCCCCCAAGACGGAAGCTTGAAACTTTTTTTTCACTAGGTCCAAGTTTGGCCTGAAGTTCAGCCGAATCAAGCTTTATCTATTTGGCTTCACACCGAGCGAGACGATAGTGATTACTTCTGTCAAAAGTCAATTGCTCGTGTTTGAAAGGTGCCTCCAATTATCATAAGAAAAGCCATAAAGAAGAAGACTAGCACTCTTTTTCAATTTAGGTCTCAGATTTCCTTATGTTTTGAACTTTGTAAAAGAGGACTCAAATGAAAAAAGATTTATGTACTGTCTTCTATTTTCATACCAATCCTTGGAGAGATATAGTTGGTATTATCCCAGAAAAAGAAACCAGTATTTAAAGAATGTAAACAAAGGAAATATTTGTATATATTTCAGATAAAACTATGTATTGGATGGAAGTCAAGTTACTTTGGCATTCACGTAAAGAGAGAGCTCTTGGCATCTACCCACCAGAAAAGCAAATAGGAATAAGTATGAGGCCTTTTATGCATTGATTACCAATTTTTCACCTCACTTTTGCAGTTTATTTTTATGAACATCAGTCAATTGCTGGTACCAACTGAACACAAGAACTCGGTGAATTTACTTGTGGCAGATTTAGGCAAGCAAATGCAGATTACCATTCTCCCACTAGGATCAGCTTCCCCACTTGGGAGGAACAAACAAAATTGTGGTGTTGGTGTCAGGTCTATAGGACCTGCATAAACTGGCCTTCCCCATCCAAAATCTGCAGATTCATAAATTGGAAATCTAGTCCACTGTGTTATTGTCAATTTCCCTGCAAATTCAAGCCTTCTTGGCCTCTCCACTTCTATGTAGTCAATTGTTGATCTTAAGTATTCTTCAGAGATGCCAACTCGAGCTTCACGAACCAACCGGGTTGTGTCTGCGAGAGATCCATTAACTAGCTCATAAACTGAGCTTATAGCACATGCTACACAGAGCACATTCCCATAGAAACCATCTTTCAAAGGTGGATTTTTGAGTTTATGGCGAGCATTGACTGAGAATGTTAGCCTAAGCTTGTACTCCAGTGGTTTAACGTCCAGTGCTTTTACCCATGACCTCCATATGTGAGCTGCCATGGCGTCGAAAGTTGTGCAAGCGAACTTGGCATTCTTTGTCTGCGCTAAAGACTTCACTCGGGCCTGAAACTCTCTGCTCACACGGTAGCACTTCATATCAGGTTTTTCCTGCCACAGGGTCATTGTCAGGCTTGAACCATCGTCAACTTTCATGAACTCAATGTGTGGATACTTCACCACGGGGGGTTCTCGAGGTCTGAAGATTTCCCTCTCCCAACATGGCATGGGGTTTGCAACCAAAGTACCTAGCTTTGCTGTGGCAGCCCAGGCATCTAGGAACTGCATAGCTCCAAGACCATCACAAATACAATGGCAAAGTCTTAAACCAATACTAACACCACCACAGCTGAAGATGGTAACCTGAGCTATAAGTAAGGGCATATCAAGAACCCTGTAAGGCTCCTCATCTGGGAACCTATATATCAATGGTGCCCACGTTGGGTTCGGGATGGTGAGATCTCCTAGTTCAGCTAATGTCATCTCTGAGTACGCCTCAACCATGAGTGCACCATTTTCTGTTCCAAAAACCACTTCCAGCTTTCCACAATCAGTTTCTTTGAGCCTACCGGATAAAGGGTAGTATGGCACTAGAACACAAGCTAGAGCCCTGGACAGTGCTTCCATGACAGGTTTCTGACTAGTTTTCAAGCAATCTGATCTATAGAAATAAACTGTTGGAGTAAACACTCGTGCTCCAATCATGTCGTCAATGTTGGAGAGGTAGAGACTGTCACCTGAGGAAACTGGTATAGGTCCTGCAGGTGATACATGCCTGAGACGGACAATATTGATAGGGATGTCGAGGATAGGAAACTCAAGCTCTTGAACAAACGAAGAAGCCATGAGAGCTTGCTGAGAAGGGTCGTGCCTACAGGTAACCACATTTGTAGAAGGAAGAGTTTTCCTGGACATGTAAAGATTCATGGGCGATACAGGCGGCGAAGCCTTGCATTTTGCTGGTTTGGAGCAGTTAACGATGATAGTATTCGTGTTCTGCATAATTAGGCTCCACCTTCTTCTACCATGCTAACTTCTCTCTTCCACACAATTGTTCCAACGAAGTTCAATCACATTATCATTATGCTCAAGAGTACTTTAAGAATGAGAAAAATAAAATGGTGCACAAGGAGTGCATGAACAAAAGGTTCGTTGAAACTTAGGAGTACTGTAGATACTCTTTTAGATACCAATATATAGTCGCATAACGGTGTTATGTAATAGTTGGCAAGGTTACGCCATGATTGGGCTTTATATACCTCAGTCTAGAGCTGAAAGGAGGCCTCCAATTCTTCAGAATCGATTGAGAGTGAACTTAAAGGAGTATGGTAGGTTTTCAAAGAATAGAACATAAAGAAAGCTTTCAGTGTTCACATGAGCAGTCTCGTAACTTGTCATTATGCAACCTGCGTAGACCCTCTCAGGTTCAACAATTTCAATTGATCATCCAACATAGCTATATTGATAGGAAAAGACGATAGTACATATAATAACATATTATTGAGTACAGAAACTCTACTTGAAAAAGGCTGTTGAATGTCATTTCGCGAAACAAGATTCTCATGTCTTATTCTCATTGATAAAACAAACATGTCTACCTATGACAAGGGAAAAAGAAAGGAACAAAACATCGATCTTCCGAGCTCACCGCATCGGCTGCTGATTATAGTGACTCTTCTCCTTTTTCTTAGCAGCAGCAAGCTTAGCATTCCTTGCAGCAGCCTCACTTGCAGCAGCTCTGGCAGCAGCATCCATCTCTTTACTTGATTTCTTCTTCTTTGTAGAAACCACCTTCTTCAATCGCTCTTTCACATCAACAGCAGATGCATCCTCTGCCTTTTCTGTCTCAGCAGTTTTATCCACTCCATGTCCAGCGTCAGCACCATGTGGCTGATCCTGGAAATCCTTTGCTTCCTTTGAAGATTTTTCCTTCTTTTTCTTCTTTTTTGCACTTCTGCTCTCGCTTGTGGTATTTTCCTTCTTTTGCAGGTCTTCATTGTCCTCTGCTTTCTTCCCCTGTGCAGTACCTGTGCACCATAGAAGCATCCACCTCAGAAACTTTGTTATGCAATCTTGTGTTAAGTTTCAGCCAAATCAAGAGCCAAGAACTACAACAGGAGACAGGTGGACGATCTAAAAAGCATATTAAATAATCCTCAATACTCTCTTAAATCCAACAACTAAAAGTATGACGAAAATGCAATCACTAGGAAACTCCAAGGATGAGACATAAGAATCAAAGCATAAACAGAATATTATTGAAAGAAATACAAAAAAAGGATCATAGCTGCCATAATATATGCCCATAAAAGCGTAGATCTTCCATCATGAGTTCACGAAGAAAGGCATTTAAATTCAGATCTATAGTTCACAGTATACAAATTTAAGTATTAAATCCAGCATTTAACAGTACAGGTACTATGAAAAGGAAATCACAATCAAACTCGAAAGACATAAAGAAAGAAAGCATCAACAGAATCTTATAGCTGCTATAATTTATTCCCAGACAAGGTAGATCTTCCATCACAAGTTCATGAAGAAAGACATTTATATTCCAAGGTCTGAATTTCATAGTATAAAAATTTATGTATACTACAGGATTTGTATCATTTATTCTCATTTTCTTTAGTGATATCATGTGGATGGTGTCATACGATGAAATAAATTCGAAGTTAAATGAGGAATTGGGAGATATCATATAACCATGCAATGATGTTAAGTTACCATGCGATTCATCCCCACTGGTCTCCTTTTTAGAATACCCCAACTCAGCAAGAACAGCATCAAGCTCCTCAAGCCCCTTTTTCTTCAATTCCTTCTTGGAAAGCTGTCTTTCTGTATCTTTATTAGTCAAAGAAGCTTCAGTTGGTTTCTTAATTGGCTCAACTTGTACTGAATTCTCAGCTTCATGCTCATCTTCATGTTCTTCATGTTCTTCTTCAACGTCATCATCAACTTCATCCAGACCTTCTTCCTCACTTGCACTTTCCTGACAATAAAGCAGGACCCATGTAAGAAAAATGAATTGCAATTCAAAAAGTTCATATCTCAAACTTTTTATCACGTAAATAGACAGTAATATATGATTTGTTAGATTCAACTACGGATGGACAAAATGTAAATGTGAAAAGAAAAAAGACCTTCCTGCTCTCACTTGTTCTTCCTCGCATCAGGTTGAGATTGTTTAGTTTTTAAACTGAAAGTAAAATCAATTGCCAGCACTAAAGTTTCCAGCATGCGATTTCTTTCACTTGGATTACCTTAAACCTCCAATTTACTGCCGACCAATAAACGTTCTAATCAATCATTACTAAGTTTCTGATATGGTTGTCAGCTATTGTTTAAATCCCTCGTCATTAATATCCATACCAAAGTTTTCATGTATGTCTTGGTACCAAATTTCCCTTGGATGCTTCAATCCTATTTTTTCTTTGTTTTGGTATAAGATCATTCATGCCATTAGTTTCCCTTTATGGTATACGTGCTAACAAAGTAATTGCAGCACAATTAGCTTTCACCAAGATTGGCAAAGATTGCAGATCAGTGGCTATCAATTTAAATTTATTTTTCAATAGGCTTGCATAACAAGTGAAAAGAGAGGCTCTGGACCAAACTGTACAGTTGAAAATATACACATGTTGCTTCGCACAAATTTCCAAGCTGTCAATCTCAACAAACCAAAAACATCATTATTTAACAGCTTATCGACAGAATTTATTCTTTAAAGTGCAAGTTGACAACAAAGGAAATCTAAACTCACAATATAAGAAATAGTTATGCAATCAAAACAATAAAATGTATGTTTTCAGCAACTTCTATGCTGAAAATAAAACACGTATACAGTTTAAAAGATCAAATTAATCTCCATAAAATTAAAAAGCATAGCAGTAACTGAAGCATGTAACCTCAAATCATCTACAGAACCTAACAAACTTCATATCTCAAAAGTTTAAAAGCATCAGTATTCTTTTACAGAGATCGTTTATTCCATGTTTTTCATCCAAGCATTGATTACATATCCAGTGCTAATCATAGGTAAAAGTAAAAGAACTTTTTGCTAAGCTTGAATCCTAGTCATTAGTAATCAGCATGCATAAGCAATTTTGTTCTGAGATACAGAATGTTAACAAAGAAGAATGGAACTATTGCTTTCCAAAGACGTAGCAAATTAGAAACGAGTCTACAAGCCATCCTTCTCATCTCTTGTTCACAACATCAATATCACTATCAACTGCGTCAATTGATCCAACCATGAAACCATAATACAGATGCAAAATCCCTTATGATAATGCTCAATTTGCCACTCCACTCCAAACCCACATAAGATAGCCATCCGACAAGGAAGGTAATTATTCATTCACATATATCATCCATCAAACTTCCAAGACTCACATATCTAGCAGCAGTCATAAACACTAATAAACAGCAAAATAATCTAACAAATGAACACCATCAACAAATAAAAACCAAATCCAGATATCTATTACCTCAACAACTTCCTTTTCCACCTTGGTATCAGCGTGCGCACTACCCCATACAGAAGCGGGTGGAGCAGTGGTGGCATAGTAGTCATCGTCGTCTTCATCATCGACGTCCGCCCACGATTTTGCCGTGAGAGGCGCCGGAGCCCAGAATACCTCTTTCTCCTGCCCCTTAGATTTGTTTCCACCGGCGGTGGCTTTGTTGGACCCACCCTCCTTCTTCTTCTTCTTCCTTAAACTTCCCAAAGCTGCAAACACGTTTGTGCTGTTTAGCACAACTGACTCATCCTTTCTGCTCCCTCCTGCTCCCACCATTTCCTAATAACCTAATTCTTGAACTCCACACAACACAAATTCCTGCAAACCAAACAAAGCTTCGACCTTTGTTAACTTTCCTTTTTTTTATCTTATTTACAAGATAACAACCCAATTAAATTTTTTGGTCAAGTTTGCTTTTTTTATAGAAGGAATTTAGATGGGTAGTGAATTGATTGGAGAAAAGATAACAATAAATGTAGGATCTTGGATAAGGGAAACTAGGGTTTGAAGAAGGTATTTTCAATAGATGTATATGATCAGATGGAAGAACAAAAGGGCTTGTAATAAATGGTGGAAACGGCTGATTAAAGTGCTTCTTCTGATGAGAAACAAACAAGACAGAGGCTATATGAATGTAATGGAGCAACAGAGAACGTTTTGCTGTGTATTTCACTGTTTTGTGGATGAGAGGGCAAATGGTCGGTTATGAGAGCTTATATGTTGAGAGAATATAAAGAAACAGCGAGGTTAGATATGGGTTTTCAATTTTACTATTAGAGGTTAAATATTGGATTTTTTAATTTTGTTTTTATTATAATAATTTATTAAATTATAGAATATGAAGGAAAATAGGAAACTTGCACAAACAAAAATAAATATATGAAGACCAGAGGTGGGCTCATTTGCGGTAGACCTCACCAAATCATGTGTTTTTGACTTTTGAGGGAGTTCAATTCAAGATGGGCTCTTTCTTCCATTTTAGGTTCCAAATTCATTTAAACCACAAAATATTGTAGTTTTGTTTGATTTGATCCTCAGTATAAATAAAAAATTAAATAAAAAATCTTTAAAAAGCAGAAAATCTTATTCGATTACAAAGCCAAAACTTGATCTTGTTAAGGTTTAGTTCACTTGACCTTAATTTGAAGGAATTATTATATATTAGTTCACTTGCTAAGTTTGGATTACATATAAACATTGATCTTTATTGGTTCATTATTTGAGAAAGTGTTTGATTCAAACACCATTCCATCGTCTACCTCTCTCTCACCAAATAAAACATGCAAAAACTAGCTTAGTTGACAATAGGTTTTGGCTGCAAAAGTTGGTAGGAAGTACAATTATGCATTTCAACACACATATGCAGAAAACATATGAGATCAAAACTTTTCCTCCTCTAAAATGAAAACCAAAAATGACCCGATGAATGTAATTCTCGAAAGACCAGATTCTCATGTCTTATTCTCATTGAGGAAACAAATACATGTCTTCCTGTCATATGGGAAGAGGTAAAGAAGAAGAAAAGAATGATCTTTCCGAGCTCACCGCATTGGCTGCTGATTGTAATGACTCTTCTCCTTTTTCTTGGCAGCAGCAAGCTTAGCATTCCTAGCAGCAGCCTCACTTGCGGCAGCTCGAGCTGCAGCATCCATGTCTTTACTTGATTTCTTCTTCTTTGTAGCAACCACTTTCTTCCAGCGCTCTTTCACATCAATAGCAGATGCATCCTCTGCCTTTTCTGTCTGGGCAGTTTCGTCTGCTCCATGTCCACCACTTGCATCAACAGGCTGGTCCTGGAAATCCTTTGCCTCCTTTAAAGACTTCTCCTTCTTTTTCTTCTTTCTTGCACTTTTGCTCTCACCTGCAGCATTTTCCTTCTTTCCCAGTTCTTCATTATCTCCTTTCTTGTCTTGTGCACTACCTGCCCATTGTACAAATTTCCACTTCAGAATAAATTTTTATGCGTTGGAAAGCGCCAATTCGGAAAATTTGACCAGCAACAATAATGACTGATGCAACTTTGTATCAGTTTCAGCCAAACCACAAGCCAGTAAATTTATACCATGACAGTAGAAAGGTGCAAAACAAAAATCAACCTTCATAAGGTAAAGCATAATATCATAGGCATGCTTGAGCATACAAGATGATAAAATTGGCCCCCACTACAATCATAAATCCATCTAAATCTAACAGTATGATTATGCTGAAAACGAAATAACAAGGAAACTATGTTGGAAGAGACATAAAAAACTTTCAAAAAATGGGTCGTTGATTGATGCAATGGATTTCCAGTGAGGTAAATCTTTGTCATCATTTCATATGTCATGAAGGCATTTAAATATCAAATCTTAAGCTCATACTATGAAATTTATGTCATCCATTACAGTTTCCTAATTATGTCATCTATCTAATCTTCAAGAGTTAAATCAAGAACTGGAAGATAAGCTTATAACCAGGAAAAGATGTTAAGTTACCATGGAAGTCATCGCTACTGGTCTCCTTTTTAGCGTATCCTAACTCAGCTAGAACAGCATCGAGCTCTTCAAGCCCCTTTTTCTTCAATTCCTTCTTAGAAAGCTGCCTTTCGGTATCTTTATAAACCAAAGAAGCGTCTGCTGGCTTCTTAATTGGCTCGAGTTGTACTGATATCTCATGTTCATGTTCATGTTCATCATCACGTTCGTCATCGATATCATCAACTTCATCCAGACCTTCTTCCTCACTTTCACTTTCCTGAAAATGAAAGGCATCAATATGAATTGCAAAACAAACCATTTGTCATACCGAGTGAAAAGCAAGATAAGCTCCAAAATAATTTTTTTTTCCTGCCCTCTTGCTCTTCTTCCTAACACCAAGAAGTGGGGATTGTCCATCTGATTGAGCCCCAAAAGCTTTGACCAAAACTCACATCAAATGATGGCACATAATGAATACAGTACCTAATTCTTTCCTTGAATTTGAGATTAGGAAACTTTTTCATTAGCCTATTTTATAGAATAATGCCACCGTTTGAATTAGTCAAAGCTATCATCAAGGTTTGAGAAAAAGTGGAGACCAGTGGCTATTGAGATGGAGTTCTAAATTCTTTCTCCAATCCTTAATAACCAAAAAACACCTCAGTTATCTATCAGAAACCAAAAACTACCAAACAGCAGCAAAATAATCTAACACATAAAGACCTCTAAGAAAAAACTAACATCATCAACCAATGAAAAACAAATCCAGAAATTCATTACCTCAACAGCAGCTTCCTTTCCCACCTTCGGATCACTATGAGCACTGCCCCAGACAGAGACAGGTGGAGCAGTTGTGGCATAGTAGTCATCATCATCTTCATCATCCACGTCCGCCCATGATTTCACCGTGAGAGGCGCCGGAGCCCAGAAAACCTCCTTCTCCTGCTCCTTAGCTTTGTTACCACCGGCGGTGGGCCCACGGGACTCAACATCCTTCTTCTTCTTCTTCCTTAAGCTTCCCAAAGCTGCATACGCATTCGTGCTGTTTATCACCACTGATTCGTCCTTCCCGCTCCCTCTTGCTCCCACCATTTCCTATCAAGAACAACCTAATCCTCCAACCCAGAAAACCCAAATCCTTGCACTCAAACAAATTTTTAATCTTTGTTCCCTCTTCTGTTTTTCTCTTCTTTAACAGATAACAAGCAGATTACTTTTGCCTGCTTTGTGGGCAAAGCAATCTTTTTTATATAAGAAGTTTCACGAAGGCAAAGCAATCTTTTTTATATAAGAATATAAGAAGTTTCACGAAGAAATTAGATGGGTTGCTAATGGAATGGAATAAGGATAACAATGGATGTAGCACTTCTGAGAAGATATCTAGGGTTTTCAGAAGGTGGTAGTTTCTCTATGGCTGTGAATGGCATTGAAGGAGAAGAACAAAAAGAGATAACCAAAACGACGGCGTCCTGTATACCGACAAAGGCTGGATAGCCTAGATTTGATTTTTAGCACGGTACATTCTAGATAGAGCTTTTTTGTCTTTTAGGGCATAATCCTTTTTTTTATTAAAAAGAAACTGTTAAAACAGATTATAAAATGAATATGGGGAATCTAGTTCCGGACATATCCTCAAGGAGGAAGCATTGGCACCCTATAGGTGCAGTATCAAAATAAGTGATGCCTAGATCAAAAGTAGCAGCGTGAGTGGCAAGCTAGTCAACACTTCTGTTGCCATCTCGGTAAACATGCCGATGAACAACAGTCCAATTGCGGTGAAACAGTTCGCAGATGTTCACGACAATAGGGCATACCACCTGCGTACGGGAACCCAAGGAAGATAGGAGCCGATGCACCGCTGTCGAATCAACCTCCAACTCTATGCGGCGGAAGCCTAGACGCCAGGCAAGGGAGAGGCCAGTATAAACACCGCAGAGCTCAACAGACTTTGGAGTGCACCAACTGAGGTTCTGGACAAAACCAGCTAGCCAACGCCCTGAGCTGTCCCAGATGAGGCCACCGGCTGTTGCCAGGGAGATGGACCAATTGTTGGCCCCATCGGTATTGACTTTGACCCATCTCGGTGGCGGCATGGTCCAGCTAACGCTGATCTCCTGACGGGGCCTGAGGCTAGGATCATAGCGGCTGCGCCTCTCCAAAGCTATGTGGAGTTGATCTGCATAAGACAAAATAACAAAATCAGAAGAAGAAGGCCAAGTGAAGTGAAGGTCAAAGAGAGACTTATTCCTCTATGTCCAAAGAAACCAGTAGGTGACTCCGAACAGCACGGCCCAGTCAAGGCCTAGAAGGGCGGTGGTGATGGTGGAGGTTGGAAAGAATCCAGGCTCGAAGAGGCTGTGTGAAGAAGTCAGTAACAGCAAGATGGGGCCACAGCGCGGTCCATACTTGACGAGCCTTGTGACAATCGCGAACCACGTGGAGGGAGGATTCTTCAGAGGGGTAGTGAGGACACGAACTGTCCGTCGTAAGGAGCGGACTCGCTGCGGGCCCGGTCATTGCCAAATGGCCTGCCAAACCCCATGAGGTACCACGACATTGTATTCCTGAAGCATGGAATAGGTGGATGCAATGGAGAAAAGGTCATTGTCGAAATCACCCCAAACCAGTCTATCAGGCCCAATAAAAGGTTTAGGCGGGAGTGTGCCGACGATAAGGCGACAAATCGGGAAGGGTAGCCAAGTTTGGAAGGCGATCCAATTCCAATTGCCAGTAGAATCCACAAAGTGGGAGACGCAAAGGTGGAGTTGCAACTCGGGAATAGGAGGGGACGAGTGGGAAACCAGGGGTCCAGTGCCAGCGAGCCAAGGATCGAGCCAGAAACGCGTGCGACTGCCATCACCGATCAACAATTTCATGCCATGGTAGACGATGTGCCAGGTAGCCCGGATACTGCGCCACACCATGGAGCTCCTGGTGTCCGACAAGGAGGGAGAGATGTGGGTTGCGTCGAATTTATATTTATCGGAGAGCACGTGAACCCATAAAGTTTGCGGTTTGTTAACCAAGGCCCAGCCAAGCTTAGCTAAAAAAGCGTCGTTAGTGGCCCAAAGACTCCGAATGCCAAGCCCTCCCAGGTCCTACGGTTGGCAAACATCCGCCCAGTTGACTAAGTGGAGTTTGTTGTGCTCGCCTGTCGAACCCCACAAAAAGTGTCGCATGACTTTCTCCACCTCGTCCCATAGACTGCGAGGTAAGCGAACTGTCTGCATGGTGTAACTCGAAATAGCGGCCAAAACCGATTGGGCAAGAGTGATCCGGCCAGCAAAGGAAAGGAGTTTGGCCGACCAACCAGACAATCGTTGGTGGACCTTATCGAGGATGTGCTGGTATGTGCGTTTGCTAACTCGTTGATGCAGAATAGGAACACAGAGGTACCGTCCGAGATCGGTAGTACAAGAGAAGCCTAAGGCGGTACTGAGGGTTTCGCCTGTGGTGGGGGGGACGTTGCGGGAAAAACAACATATCGACTTAGCCCCGCTCACTCGCTGGCCAGACGAGTCACAGAAAGAGGTCAAGACCTCCCGTATGTCGTGCACCTGGTCGAGCGAGGCTTCGACGAAGAGAATGAGGTCATCCGCAAAGAATAAATGCGAAAGTGGCAGTCCAGTCCGACTTAATTTGATCGGGAGCCAGCGGCCGTGGGACACAACTTGGGTGATGGCATGTCCCAACCGTTCCATGCACAGAACGAAGAGGTAAGGGGAGAGAGGATCCCCCTGGCGAAGACCGCGGGAGGGAGTGAAGGCATCGCCTAATTCCCCATTCCAATTGACTTTGAATGAGACCGTAGTGATGCACTTCATGATAAGAGAAATCAAGTCCGCCGGGAGGCCCACATCGAGAAGGGTGTCCTGAATGAAAGCTCAATGAAGGCGATCATAAGCTTTTTCTAGGTTTACTTTGATAGCCATGAGTCCCTTATGCCCAGATTTTCTCTTCATGGAATGGATGACTTCTTAAGTGATGATGATATTGTCGGTGATAAGACGCCCCGGAATAAAACTACACTGGGTGGGGGCAACGAGATCCGCGATGTAAGGTTTGAGCCGATTTACGATAATCTTGGTGAGACTTTTGTTTAAAACAGTGCATAGAGTCCCAAGTTTCGTGGCGGAGTCCCAAGTTTCGTGGACGGGGTTTTCGGAATGAGCACCAAAATGGTACGGTTGAGGTCGGAGTCCCAAGTTTCGTGGCGGAAGATCCTCTGGAGGAGTCCCGCTACCGAAGGGCCTATAGTGTCCCACTGAGACTGGTAGAACAACGTGGTAAAGCCATTGAAACCCGAGGCTTTATTAGGAGCCATGGTGAAAAAAGCCGTATTGATTTCTTCCAAGCTTAAAGGTCGGGTGATATCCTCATGGGCAAGCCGAGGGAGCGGGGGAAAATGGCCGTGAAGACCCCAAGCAGGGGGGAGGTACTATCGGGAAGGTATAAAGCCTCGAAATGTCGTTGCGTTAAACCGTGGAGGGAAGAGGGGGTAGTATACTCGACACTGTCCCCGTCAGATATGGACGTGATTCTCGTTTGATGACGTTTGGTGCGGGTGATAGCGTGATAGAAAGAGGTATTCCGGTCCCCATGGGTGAGCCACTGGCTGCGAGAGCGTTGGTGCCAGAAGAGCTCTTCTTGGGTGAGAACGTGGTCTAGCTCAGTCCGCGTATAGGCCTCGAGATCGTGGATGGCGGGCGAGCCAGTTTCTTCCAAGGGTTGTTGGAGGCCTTCCAATCGAGTCATGAGTCGATTTTTGCGATGAAAAATGTTACCGAAAATGGTAGTATTCTAGTGAAGGAGCGTGGCGGAAAGATGTTGGAATGCACCGCGAAGGTCCGAAGGGTTGTGGGGCCAGTTCTCAGCCACCAATTGATTGAATCCGGCATAGGTGAGCCAAGTCGATTGAAAGCGGAATGGTTGTCATACCGGTGGGTGACAGACACAAGCTTGAAAGGTGATGAGAAGGGGCCGGTGATCCGATTTCAAAAAAGGAAGATGATTGACAAGGGTAGCGGGAAAAGCGGAGGTCCAAGAGGTGGAGCAGAAGGCACGATCTAAACGAGCCCGAACCTGCCCCCTCCACCACGTGAATTTTGGACCTACATAACCGAGGTCCTGGAGGTGACACGCATGCACACAATCCCGAAAGTAAGGATTGACAACGAGGGAGAGACGAGAGCCGCCTCGTTTATCCCTGCCGTCCAGTTTGGCATTGAAATCTCCTCCAATAAGCCAGGGCCGGGTAGTGAGGCTCGCAAGGTAAGGGAGATAGTGCCAAAGGATCTTTTGTAAGGCATAAGTAGGGTTGGCATAGATGGCAGTGAACTCAAAAAAGGAATGATCCCATTGAATGCTAGCGTGCACAAATTGGCGGTGAGCAAATGTACAAGAATTTGAAAAAGGAAAATATTTTAAAAATTAGCCCGAAATTAAATAAATTAATGAACATTTATTTATATTTACATTTTAAAATTTTAAAATTTTTAAAACATAATCAAAAGAATTATTGAATAATTTAAATTTTCAATTGAAAAATAATAAATAAAAATTTATTTATTTATTTTAGTTTATAAAAATTTATTAATCTATAAAAAATTACTAATTAATTAATCAAATAATTTAAAACTAAATTAATTAAAAATTTTAATCATTAATTTATATAAAAAAAAGAAACAAAAGTTAATAATAAGAGAGTTCCTTTACGGAAAGTAAAACTCTACTCTTAAAATTTAAACAATTATATATATATATATATAACGAAAGCTTGAACATACGATCTTCCTTAATGTAGGGTATTTCCATCCCCAATTTTGATACGTATTTGATTACTTATGCTGTTCTAATTGTCATTCAACTGTCTACTCTTGGATTTCACGGTGTCAGATTGACAGAGTCTGGTCAAGTGAAGACCGTAGATTAGATTCATTTGTACAAGATTCTGTTAGTCATCTCTAACTATTTCAATAAAAGTGTTAATCCAAACATCAAATTTAATAATTAAGTATTTTAAAAAAATATTTCACAATAACTTAATTATTAATTAAATTAATTTATATTTATACAATAATTTATTTATTATTTATAAAAATTAAATTAAAATTATTATTCTTAATTAATTAATATATACTTTATATTAAATTAATATTATTTAATATATAATTAATATTATTACAATAATAAATTAATAATATACATAAATATAATATTTTTATTTCACGTTTAATTTTTAATCGCTTGAATTATTATATCACTATCATATTATTCTTAAAATATTTTATTAATAAATTTATAATACTTATAAATAAAAATTATAAATAAATGTAATATTAGTGTTATTTTAAATGTTTTAATAAAACTTTATAATAATATATTTTGTGTAAAGTAATATATATTTTAAATTTAATTATTTAATAAATTATGTAAATAAATATGAGAAGGATGTAAAAAATATATGTAAATAAAAAATAGTTAAAGATATTATTTTACAATTTTTAACGGACGGATACTAATACACCAAATTTTGTGTGTTAGTATTTATTGCACCAAAATGATGTCCAGGTTTATTATTTGTAGTGAAATTAACACACCATATCATCAAACTGGAGATGGTTAAGGGCTCAAAAAGAAGTGAACTTTACAATTGAGGCAGCGACTAGTGAGTGAGTAGTGACTGTGAGAGACAGATTTTGACATGGAAGAGAATCGTGATGAGAGAGCTAATGGAGTGGAAACTCATGGAGATGATGAGAGTGCCATGGACATGGACTCGCTAGGGAAGTGCTTGACCAGCTACACTGAAGAGGGCAACACAGAGGCTCATAGATATTACCTTGCACGACGAACTGTGCTCGAGATGTTGAAAGACAGAGGGTACTCTGTGCCTGTCTTGGAGATTGACATGTCTTTGGAAGAGTTTGTAGCTATTTATGGTCCGAGCCCAGACGCCGATCGCCTCAGATTCTCTGCCAGTCTCCAGTTAGATTCTTCAAGAAGGGTAGGAATTTTTCTGGGTTTGCTTTTATTTTTGTGGGTTGTCTGTTTTCTTGATTGTATGATCAGAAAATTGAACATTGGAAGGAAAGTTTTTTTTTTAATCTTTTTGCATTTTGAGCTTTGGGGTACCAGTTTGAGTGAATTTTATTGATCCAGAATAGTGGAACTTCAACATAACTTGGATATTTGGTTCTTTCTTCCCAGTAATTGTTTCATGGGAACCTTAAGTTTTTATTTTTTAGGTTTTATGGTTTTTATCAGTTCCTCTTGTTTTATCATCACTATACTCCTTTTAGTTTGTGGAACAAGTACTGGTTGTTATGGGGTGTATGGCCCCAAAGTCTCAGCAATTCAGCATTCTATCATAGAATCTTTTGTATCTGATCTATGCACATTACTCCCATTTTGTACTTTTGGTACATATATATATTTGCCTGAGATAATACCAGTTCTGCATTTTTCTTTTTGTTTTAAGTTTTTCATAAGTTAATCGGCAATCATGTGATTGGAACTTGGTAAAATGCGTGGAAATGAAATTCTTTACTATCATTAGAAGTATGTTTCTGGTCACAGAACTTTCCCTTTCCTGTTCTGCTTTCTGAATGCTAAACAGTTCGTAATGGAAATCTTCTGAATTGGATATTTCTTCCAATGATGCCAATAGTAAGTTCTGGGGCTTTTGGTTCTTTTCTTTTTCTGTGTTGCAAAATGAAGAGGGACTGCTATGGTGTTTTTTGCTCTCTTATCTCTATATATCTCTGTATAATATTTGTCTATTTCTTGTTCTATGGTTTCCTATCAAATTCCTTCATTTTGTTACTAGTTATTTTGCATATTGTAGAAATGTTGGTTGAAGACTAATGAAATATTACATCCTATTTAGATTTTGTAGATTACGGTTTAGATTTTCTAAACCAACCTTGTAGTTCTTCAAGTCAAATCGATTTTTCATCTTAGAAATTTTTGTTTATATGGCCAATTGCAGATAATGGTAATCTTTTGTGGACCTCCTGTCATTAAAGTTAGCGCAATTCGGTTCATTGCTGCTCAGATTGTAAATAAAGAAACTTTGAGTAGTCTGATATTAATCTTGCAAAAGGACATCACAAGTCAGGCTCGGAAGGCTTTGGATCTCTTCTCGTTTAAGGTTGAGATCTTCCAGGTAGTTACCTGATGGTCATGCTTTATTTTTTCTTCCTCTACATTAGAGTTGTTAATGAGAGGATGAAAAGAATTAGGTTCTACGAACTCATCCTTGAGAAATCGAAATCTGAATAGACAATTCCGACTCTGGTCGTTACTATTGCCATAAGTTGGCCCTTCTAGGACTTACCTGCCTCGTAGGTTTAAATTTTTCATTCTATGTCCTACTTAATCTCACTGGTCTTAGTTTTGTTCTCAGATCACTGACTTATTTTTTTGGAAAATTTCTCAGATCACCGACTTGCTTGTTAACATTACAAAGCATGTTCTAAAGCCAAGGCATCAGGTCTTGACAGAACCAGAAAAAAAGAAGCTCTTGAAAAAGTACAATATCGAAGAGAAACAAGTAAGCTTTTAAACTCGATAAACACTTTTGGTGGTGAAATTTTTGGCATCTCCACGTGGCCCATGTAGTTGGTTGCTGATTGTTCTTAAGTTTTGTCTCTTACTCTCTGCGATTGATGCATGTGGTACTGCATATGCTTTGCTAGCACAAGTTAAACAAATGAACCACTTATCTTCGTCATTTTACTTCTTCTTAGATCATCTTTTCTGTCATATTTGTGGTTTTTAGTGCATTAAGAAATATGTAGATATGTATATAACCAACCATTGACATATAAAGAAATGTAGGAATCCTCTTTGAAGAATAATAAGATGAACTGTGAACCACATTTTTTCCATCAAAGCTTGTGGATTGTTTTACAGCTTCATGTTCTATCAACTGACAGCTTCCCCGGCTTCTAAAAAAGGATGCAATTGCGAGGTATTATGGACTTGAGAGAGGGCAGGTAGTGAAGGTGACCTACAGTGGTGAAATCACAGGCTCACATGTTACTTACCGTTGTGTCTGGTAACACTCCTTTGTATCGTCATCTTGGTGATGTATGCTGCCGGATAATCTAGCCTCTACCAATTTCCAGTACACTTTTTAGTTAGCTCTAAACTGTGATCCTTTATCTTAATGTTGAACATCCTGAAGTGGTTTTACAATCTTCTTGTGGCATTGTCGTTCTCCGTTACTTTAATCGTGCAATCGCACATTTTGCTTAGTTCCATCACGGGATAAACAGAGACCTTACAGATTTTAATCTGGTAAGATCCCATGTCACCAGGTTAGTCCCAAGAAGAACCCAATGCAGCTTGTATAGTTTTGCTTGTCCATGTCAGGCATTTGGGTGTGCAGAAGCAACTGCTATACCATGAATAGCTCAAAATGAGAATTTACCAAGTTGGAGTTTGCCTTATCTAGAGGTATGAACCGGCTCCAGCTTCGGCTAACCCCAGTCAACCCGATCTGAACATGTTGACTTCTAGCCGAGTTGGATTTGTCAGCCCTACACCAAAGTCGTTGACATAACTGAATTACATTTGCAGTAATCAGTTGCAGTGGTTCTGGTTGTGGCCTGGCAGCCAGACATGCCATAACTCACTCTTTGTGGCTTCAATGGGTTTGGTTAGATCAAGACTGCTCCATTTGCCAAGATAATGTGTGTATTATAATATTTTACATGTGCTTTAGTATAACAGGATCTTATGTGTATTCTCCACAGATGCAGTGATAGAATTTACAAGTAAAAAAAATGATAAAATGGGAAATTATAAGTTATAAATTATAGACATCCTAATAAAATTTTACAATAAATTAGGTATTTTATAGACAAAAAGAAAGTTATAATGTTCATATCTTTTTAAAAATTTGACTTGAAATCTAATTTTTGACAAATACAGATACACTTTAGAGGACTAGCTTAGTGAAAATACAAAAATTATTATACATACAAAAACTTTTACTTGTTATATTATTATATACTCCAAAAATATTTATGCCCTATTTTTAAACTTCATTTTTTAATCAATATTTTAAAAACTATAAGATTAGAGGTTTAAAGTTTAAAATATTTAATGGTATTAGATTATAATAAAATTGAACAAATATTAAATAAAATTAAAAATTTTAAAATATGATTGGAAAAGATTGTCCTAAGAATTTAAAATATTAATGTAAAAAGTAAATTGTCAAATGAAAATTAATTAATTAATTTTAGTTTATAAGAATTTATGAATTTACTAAAATTGACTTATTTTTAACAACAAAAGTTACTAAAGTAAATCAAACTAGAAATTTGAAAATTAAACTGAAAAGTTAGAGTGTTCAAGAATTTAACAATTGAATTACTAAATCTGTTGAGTTTTTTTAATCATATTTAACAAATATTTATTATTCATGAGATAATTGTTAGGTTTCCCAAAAGTTACAAACCTTCAGATAAGGATGACAATGGGTATAGTTGAGTCGGCTCTCCTAAGCCAGGCCTTGTTGTAGGGGGCTGATCGTAGCAAGCCTGAGATAACCCTACTCATCTTAAATTATTTTTAAAATTTTAAAATAATAAAATGACGTCATTTTGTTATTATTTGTTAGGCCTTAGGTCGGGTTGGTGAAAAATTTAAACTTCAAATCTGGCTCACTCGGCAAGCCTGACTTGGACCCTATTGCCATCATTTTGTTAATATTTATAGGGCCTTAAGCCATATTGGCGAAAAATTCGAACTTCAAGTTTGGCTCATCCAGGCCTGATTCATTGACCTCTTATAAGACCTGACCTAGACCTGTTGACATCTTGGACTCAAAAAGGTGGAACGCCCACCTTAGGCGCCACCACATTCCAGCCAGATATTGTGTGAAGGAGGTAAATCACGGTTTGATCCCAGCCAGCTTCTCAGAAAGGCGGCCCAGTGTTCGGTGCGTACAAGGAGTCACCACATTAGATGAGCTCCCACACTGTCGCTGCCGAAACTCGAATCCGAGACCTTGGATTCACCTTCCTTCCCAATGACCAACTGGACTATCCGTGCGGGCATACCTATTGACATCTCTACCTTGAGTGAGGGGATGCTTCATAGCAAGGAAAGCCAATATACTCTACCCATCGTACAAGTCTTATTGTCCTGTCGTTCACTTGCAAGGAACGGAAAATAAAAACTCAAGAAAGCTCTTCTTATTGTTCTATCAGCTTCTTAAATATCATAAACCAAAAACCGAAGGTTGAAGAAGAAAGAAAGATGGGACAATCCTTGATGAAATTAGCTCCAGGTATGATATGATCTTCCTTTCTTTCGATAACGGTGTTTTGGTTCATTACAATGGCATGCATGCAGTATATGTCATCATAATGCAATTTTTTAAATCTTATTTTGTCAAATTTATAAGCAAAGAGGTAAAGGTAATTATGGGGTAGGATAGTGCTTGAATGCAATTAAAACTCTCTCTCAGGCTTGTTCTGGAATCCAATTCTTAAGGCTATGGGATTAGCACTTGAAGCTGAACATGGTCGTAAGCTGTTGTCAGAATTATCAGAAGAAATTGATAAAGAAAGTGAGATTATACAAATATAAAAATCTTAACAAGTTTTTATGATTTTGCTGAGACTGGCTAAGCTCGTTAGTTACATGATACGGATTAATTACTCGGTAAAATCACGAGTTTAAGTCGAGCGATGGATTATATCATTCAAGTCCTAAGGTCTACATATCTCATGTTTGCCATACGGTGATGATTAAGGAGAAGAACAAATGGTTAATTGCAGGAAGTGAAGAAAGCAAGGAAAAGGATATAGGTTCCACAATAGGAGAATGTTATGACAAGTACTTTCCAAGCACCAAGAAAGATTGGAACTTTGCAGATTTCTATCAAGCAGTTTGTCAAACCGTCGAGTATTTATTCTAAAAATTGTTTTTCTGCTGATTTCCATTGAAGTTGAAAAAAATTAAGAACCCAATTACAAGATGTGGATTGATTTCCTCGTACCATGTCACGCAGAGATATCAACACAAAGCTTAACAGCACTCAATTCTGCATACCTGATGGAAAGAAACTGCAGGAGGTTTACCAAGTAAGTAACAGCAATTTGTAGGGATAGCAACGGGTCGGACAAATTGAAAAGTCTGAACTTGTTCAGGTTTCGGACTAAAGATACCATGTTTGAGTCAGGTCTCCCAACCTGAAACTCTATTGTTAATCTTTGTCCGTTAACTTTAAGTTGGATAGGACCTTTTCGTCATCTCGGAGTTTGATGGATGTTGGAATGGCTTTGCAGGATCACTTCCATACTAAAGAGAAGCCATTGAAGAAGGGAGAGTTCCAAAAGATCATGCAAGAACTGATAATCAGCACAAGGTTTACAGGGTTTGGATCGAAAGATATATTACTCTACATATTTGGAATTCCTGCAGCAGCATTCTTCATCAAGCAACGAGTTGCTCCCAAGGCAGTACCTGATGAAGTTTTCATTCCAGGCGTCACCTCTGCCACTGTATTCCTCCTTGCCAAGCTTCATAAAATATGATAGATATGAAACTTGCATTTTTTTAATTTTCTTTCTTAATTCCATGGTAAAATGTGAAATTTTTACTTGTTAAATAAATGTTTTAATACACTGTCTTAATTATAAATTTGTATTAATCTTTTTTTTTTCAAAAAATGCACCTCAATCAACAATAAATTTAGGTGAGCCCTAATTTTTAGATTTTACAAAAATTAAATTGATGTGTCGGTCTATAAATTTATTTAAAGTATCTTAAACCCGTTTTATCAATTCAGGTATGAAAATTTTTGATTCAAAATTAATCTAAAACTAATGCTTTAAAAATCAAATTGAAATTCAAATTGATGAGACAGAAGATTTAAGATTTAAAAGGTTCAATTGATATTAGACTGTTATAAAATCGACTAAAGATTGAATAAAATTAAATAATTTGAAATATGAACAAAAAAGATTGTCTTTACTTATTGAACAAATTGAAGTTTAATTGAAAAAATAAATTATTAAATGAAAAATAATTCATTTATTTTAGTTAATAATAATTTATTACTTTACAAAAATCATCCACTAATTAATAAACTAATAATTTTTTATCAACCTAAATTATTAAAATAAATCAAATTAGAAAGTTAACCGATTCAAGATTTATACAATTAAACCAGTTAAAATAGTTGAAATTTTTTAATAATTGCCTAAAACTCTAAAAGAAATAAAAGGAAATCTTAAAAACAAACTCAAGAAACTTTATTTTCACCTAAATAATGTTGCATCCTTGATGGGCTGGGTATGGCCTTCAAGTTTAATACCTCTATTTCGTGCTTAAATTTGTTCAAATTAAGATTGGTTTATTAAATTTTTTAGGTGATCGAGTTGGTAGAATAGGGGTATAAAATTAAAAGATCATGTGTGAATCCAATTGTTCGAAATACTAAAAAAACAGAAGATTCAAAATTAAGACCTCAAGCATTAAAATAAAGTTCCAAACCACTTGGGTCAACCCTAATTTTCACACATTAATTACATTCATCTTTTTTTTCCAGTCTCTGACCAGGGTATCCACCGACGGACCCAATGATTAATCCCCTCACTGGTTTGTAGGCACCTTACAGGATGAGACAGCTGACCCAAAGATTTAAGGCTGCTCCATACCCAAAATCAAGGATCGAACCCTTGACTTTTGGTTAAGGATGGATGAGTTCCTTCCACTCAACCACACCCCTTGGGTTTAATTACATTCATCTTTAATCACAATAATGTTACATCAAATACGTAATTATGGACGACTAGCACAGTTCACCAACATTTTTTAAACTCGAATGGCTTGTGATTTTCCCTATTCTAATCAAATATTAGCTCAGGTTCACTCATCACATGTTTTAGAAGAAAAGATACACTCATCTATCAGTCTTTTCAGTCACCATTCAATTTAATTCCAAAAATTAAAAGGTTGATGGTGAGATTGTGAGTAACATGTGATGTATCAAGTGATCTAGATTTTGCTTTTTCCATGAAAAAAAATGGAACCCATGGAGCTAATTTTGCTCAAGAATCTAATAATAGCTTGATTGCTCTTGTCCTTCCACTCATCAGGGGCCTGCGAGAGGTTGTAGGAGATGAACAAGTCTATGTTTCTTAATCCACAAAGGGAGGAGAGAAATTTATGGTCCTCTTAAGTTTCTTGAAACATTTTTTTGTTTGTCCTGGGGCAAGATTTGGACAAGCCATTACTAGTTAACTGAGATTACTTCTTACCTTGTCTGAAACGAGATTTGGACAAGACATTGCCAAGTTAGACCTACGAACTTCTTATGAACAGTTACAGATGGAATATCTGTTTAGACTTACATGGCAGTAACGGAAATCGAAGCCAGGATAAGTGGCAGTAATGGTCCAATCGCTGAATCACCAAATATTACAATCTCGGAGTTGATGTCTTCTTGTGTTTTTTTTTTTTGGGTGTATCAATCACTGTCTGTCAGGTTCTTCCAGGATGTTAAAGCAGGTATGTTAACCTGAGAAACAAGGTTTTGATGATCCGGCAAACATGAGCAAAGAACAAAGTGGAGTTATAAAAGCTTGGGAGGCGACAATCCGGAAGACTCAGGCTGCTAAGAAACGAGCCAACAGCATCTTCGGTAGCATCTCCGTCGCTCACGCAGACGATGACAACCTCGTCGAGATCGAGCCTCATCCGTCGGAGCCGTACATAGCCGAGAAAGTCTTACCGAACGGAGACTACTACACGGGTCAATGGTTCGAAAACTTCCCGCACGGACAAGGCAAGTACTTGTGGACCGATGGTTGCATGTACATAGGAGGGTGGTGCAGAGGTAAGACGAATGGACGAGGGAGGTTTAGTTGGCCCTCCGGAGCTATCTATGAAGGAGACTTCAAGAGTGGGTACATGGATGGTGTTGGAACTTATACAGGATCTAATGGTGATACGTATAAAGGGCAATGGATCATGAACTTGAAACACGGTCCTGGTGTGAAGAGTTTCGCTAATGGTGATACGTATGATGGTGAATGGCGTAGAGGGTTGCAGGAAGGTCAAGGGAAGTATCAATGGAGCAACGGGAATCATTACAATGGTGAATGGAGAAATGGGGTCATATATGGTAAAGGGTCGTTCGTGTGGAGTGATGGGAAGAGGTACGATGGTTATTGGGAAGATGGTGTTCCAAAAGGGAATGGAACATTGAAATGGTCCGATGGGAGCTTTTATGTTGGGAACTGGAGTAAAGATCCGAGTGAACAGAATGGAAGTTATTACCCTTCAGGATCGTCGTCTTCAGGGAACTTGGAATGGGATCCTCAGGTTGTGTATGAAGAACTACTGTCAGAGTATAAGGTGTCTGTTGGTGAGAAGATCTCAATCTTACCATCACAGAAGAGGCTTGCAATATGGACTTCATCGAAAGATGGTAGTGAAAAGCCTAGGAGGATGTCTGTTGATGGGAGGGTAAGTGTGGGGGTAGAGAAGCCATTTGACAGGATGAGTATTTGGGAGGCTGAGGATGCTGCTGCTGCTGCTAGTGGACATGGAGCAGAATCTGCAGATTTTTCTGGTTTACATCATGAGCAGAGAAATATTCCAATGAAAGTACAGACATCTGTGAAAAAACTTGGAGAGACAATCTGCAAAGGGCATAAGAATTATGACCTTATGCTCAATCTTCAGCTTGGAATCAGGTATTAATTTCACCATGATCAAGAACTTGTTTCAATTTGCATCTGCTTCAAATACAGTATTGCGAAATACCAACCTGCAGTTCGTTTGCTTTTCCATTGAACTATTGTTAAAATCTCAGATTCTAAAGAAATTGTTCATCATCACCGTTATCAGTTGTGTTTGAGAAAGTGGCCTTTAAACAAAGGGAACAGAACTATATAAGTTAATGTGAGCCTCCAAAACAAGCAGATGCTAGCAGATAGATACAAGTAGACAGTCACATTATCATCTGTCACGCAACTTCTGAAGCATTCTTGATCAGTTTCATTACTTTTATAATGAGTGATGGTAAGTTGGAGTGATTCCATTACTTTAACAGGCATGCTGTTGGAAGACCTGGTCCAGCTGTGTCTCTTGACTTGAAATCTTCTGCTTTTGATCCCAAGGAGAAAGTTTGGACAAGGTTTCCTCCAGAGGGAACTAAGTACACTCCACCTCACCAGTCCACTGAGTTCAAGTGGAAGGATTATTGCCCTTTGGTTTTCAGGTTATAATTAGTTCAGATACTGGCTTTTGCTGTTTGTTTGTTCTGTTCTGTCACATTCATATAGCAGGAATCTTATCCGAGTTAGTCATCCTGTTTGAGTTCCGATTTCGTTCGGAGAACATTGCATCAATTTAGGAGAGATTTGGTTATTTCATCCTATCAGATAGTTGTTCCAATGTCATTTCAGAAGTTTTATGTACTTCCTGACAAATGTGCCTGCTTCAGGAGCCTGAGAAAGTTGTTCAAAGTGGATCCAGCTGATTATATGCTTTCCATCTGTGGGAATGATGCCCTTCGTGAACTTTCCTCCCCTGGAAAAAGTGGAAGCTTCTTTTACTTGACACATGATGATAAATACATGATCAAGACAATGAAAAAAGCAGAATGTAAAGTGAGTTCTTTATCTTCTTCTTTTTTTCTCATCAGGTACAACATCAGAAAAGAAAATGTCATGTTATCAGGAATCACTGGTTATACTCTTTCTTGGTTTATGTTGCAGGTACTTATAAGGATGCTCGCTGCTTATTACAACCATGTTAGATCCTTTGAGAATACCCTATTGATTAAATATTTTGGTCTGCACTGTGTGAAGTTAAATGGGCCTGCCCAGAAGAAGGTACACTGTCAAGAATGGCTTCAAATTTATATGAACACTATTTTCCAGTCAAGTTGGAGCTGAACAAATCATGCATTTTACGAGGGAAAAAGAAAAGCTGTTTTTTGCCAGTTACCTGTTTCTGCAAGCATGTGTAATACAGTTGATTTTGCTTCAGGTACGCTTCATCATCATGGGAAATCTTATGTGCTCTGAGAATATGATCCATAGGCTCTTTGATTTGAAAGGATCTTCCCTTGGCCGGACAACCGATAAGCCCGAATCAGAGATTGATGCCAACACAGTTCTTAAAGACCTTGATCTAAACTTTTTATTCAGACTACAGAAAGCCTGGTTTCAAGAGTTTTGCAGGTGAAACAATCTTTCCTATATTCCTTTCCAGGTACCCTTTTACTTTGTCCTGAAAAAAATTTCTGCTACAACTGCAAAGTTGGAAGTCTTCAACTCCATGGCAAACAAGCAATCCGATTATTGATGTAAAGTAATGCTTTGTAGTCTTGATTTCATCATAAACCTGCAAAATTAGAAATTACGGTCAGGGCCGTGTCAGGTATCTATTTCTTTTACTAGTCCTGTTGAATCTGTGTACTTGATCTGACAGGCAAGTGGATAGAGATTGTGAGTTGCTTGAACAGGAGAGAATCATGGACTATAGTCTTTTGGTTGGCCTTCACTTCAGAGACGTATCACCTTCTGGAGATTTGATCCCTTGTGGACCCGTGACTCCTTCTGGTTAAGTTTCAGATCTTTCTTAAGATTTCACAGGCTTGTTCGTATTAATCACCAAGTTCCAGGAAGTTACAATTTCTCTATGCAGGTGAGACAGAAGATGATGGAGGTCCTCGCCTTTCTAGGGCAGACATGGATCAACTTCTGCTGGACCCTGCCAAGTAACGTCTCTACCTGTAATAGCAACAAAAACCATAATCATCGTCTCTAAACTTCTTGATGATGTTACCTTTGAACCGAATCGTGCAGGTGGGCCCGTATCAGATTAGGAGTGAACATGCCAGGACGTGTGGAACGGACTGTGAGAAGAAGCGATTGTGAGTTCCAGATTGTTGGGGAACCAACAGGAGATTGTTATGATGTAATTATGTCCTTTGGTATCATCGACATTCTTCAGGATTACGACATTAGCAAGAAGCTCGAGCATGCATATAAATCCATACAATACGATCCAACCTCCATATCTGCAGTCGACCCGAAACAGTATTCCAGGCGTTTTCGCGATTTTATACTCAAAATCTTCGTGGAAGATACCTGATGGTTAAGATCCAACACTTTCCAGAAACTTGTTTCAGAGAGTTGCAGGCATAACTTGTCAAGCCATGTACTATGATTACAATTCACAGAATATGATCAGATTTCAGAGTTTTTGACTTCCAAGTTACTCAAAAGAACTTGGTTCACTTCACTTACCATTCCATTCTTTGGTTTGTGTTAGATTTGTTGATAAGAAAAGGTAAAGCAAATGTCTTTTTGTAGCCAAGCACTTGTACTCAAGCTGTGCAAAACTGTACTAAAAATGGATTCTCTCTAATCAATTTTCTCTCAGGTTTTTTCTTGGCACAATTGTCAAATTGATATGTGTGGTTTCATGTTCTACGATTATCCCTATAAAGGTTTTCTTGAACAAGTCAAAGTCCTGCTTAACATGACGCCTTCACAAAATGTGTGATTCAAATGATACCAAGAGTCTGTTTTAACTAGTTTTAAATTTAATTTGCAGTCGGTCAAGCCGGTCTTGAACTCGATTTCTAATTTTATTAAGACTTTAGATTAATTCGAGTTTAAATATTTAAATTTAATTTCAGTCAAATTTGATTTATTTATTGTTATGATTGATTGAATTAGAAAACGATTGTTACAATTTAAATTAAATTTAAGATTAACTAAAACTAAGGAACGGATGGTTCGTACAGGAAAATTGTAATAAAAATGAGAATGAATACAGTGAAGAATAAAAATGGATATTATTATTATAATTATGATGGTTAGTTAAGAGAAAAGAACGATTACCATTATCATTGACACTGGTTAGTTTGTAAAAATATTAAAAAATAAAAATTAATTATATTTTAATTAATTAAATAAATATATTGTAATTAATTAATTATAATATTTTAATTAATGAATGAATAATATTTAAATTAATTATATTGTAACTAATTAATTAATTATATTTACAATATTTTAATTAATTAATGAATTATATTGTAATTAATTAATTAATATTATTATTACTTAAAGAATATCAAACCTTACTAAACCGGAAAAGATCAAACATTGCTTTGAGTAATTGGGTAAAAATAAATAATGGTGGCAAAGCTATCATATTAAAGAACAAAGAATATTGGATGAATTACTCCCATTCTTCTCATAATTGAGAGGAATTGAGCAATGTCAAAAAATTAGGAATTAAAGTATAAGTCATCCAATCATTAACCTATTATGAGAGGAATTGAGCAATGTCAAAAAATTAGGAATTAAAGTATAAGTCATCCAATCATTAACTTCTTACTAAGCTTGATTTTTCATTTCATACCCATTCCTCTCTTCTCGTACTCACCAAACAATCACACCTTAAATTAAATTTATTCATTCCTAATAAAATTTAACTCAAAGTAATTTATTATTTTTAATTTGAACATAATTTTGTCACTTATTTATCTCAGCGATGATGTGTATATTTAAGATTGACAAAATGAGTTTAACATATTATCATTTATTTTAACTTATTTTATCATTTCTTAACTTTTTAATCTACATTCTTTTTATTATTGTCACATCTATATATTGATGTATTAGAAATAACCTTTCTATTATATAAGAACAAGGTTGCGTATTATAAGATTTTTTCAAATTTTGCTTTATTACGAAACTTTGAACTGAGTGTGATAATAATGCTCCTTTCTTTTCACCTAACTTAAATCCATAAGTAAAATTTAGAATTAATTGAATTTTAAAATTATTTTGTGTCTGTTTTTTTCCGTGAAAATTTAAAAAACATAAAAATAATATATTTAAATCGTAACCAAATTTCAAATCACTAGATTGTGAAAGGTCAGGTTTAGGCTGTTCAACCCAAATAGAAAAAAAAAAAGAACGGGAACCATTCCATTGTGTGCACCAAATTTGTACAGGAACATGAAAACAAATACCAAACAAGAAAACCAAAGGCCAGTATTGTAGTGAATGTGACCTTTCGAAGCGACAGATACTGGTGAGAGACTCGTGGCTCGTGTGGGTGGTGGATTTGGGTCCACCAATCCTACCCTGCCTCTTAGAATCTCATAAAAGCCTCTTTCTTCGTTGCCATACAAAATAATAACACATATCCCAAACAAACAAAACAACACAACACCACACACACAAACAAACAAAAGGTTGGGCTGCTTCGTTTTCATTTATATTTTTTATTTTTAAATTTTGTAAAAATACTTTTATTTTTCAATTACTATTTTTAATTTTAATTTCTTCCAATTTCTAAAATTTATAAAAACTGCAAAAGCAATTATTTTTGGGTTATGATCTTTTATCAAATAAATATGTATTATTTAATAATTAAATATATTAATTGTTAATAGAAATTATAATATTTTAATTTAATTTTTGTAATAAAATAAAATAAAAATTATTAATAAGTATACTTAAATTTAAAATATCTTCACAATATATAAATTTCAAGTAAATTTTAATTATTTATTTTATAATTAATCATTTATAACAAAACTTTCTAAAATTACAATATAACTAAAGACATTGCAAATCAGATAAATTTCGAAATTTTTTATTTTTAAAATATATTATTAAAAAATCATGACCCAATTGTCATTATATAATGTGATTTATAAAAAAAAAAGTGAAATTACTTCATCCATGATATCATGTTAGGCGAGGGAAAAGAAAAAAAAGGGGGATTTGGAGTCTTGACTTGTGCGTTGTGTTTTGTGTGTATAATTAATTAATCTACAGCCACCGGTTTGGATAATGTTTGGGAAAATTAATAAATAGCTTACGTGTTCTTGGGAAGCTGACAAACACAAATGGGATAAAATTCTCTCTCTCTCTCGTATTATAATATTTTATTTTGTTCTATTAATTTCAACTATTTATTTATGTAAATCTTATATTTATTTACGTAAGATTCACACCAGATCTACATAAATAAATGGCTAAAATTTATAAGATAAAATAAGACATCATAAAATTATACATAAGATCTAGACTCAATACAAATTTTAATTATATAAAAAATTTAATAATAATAAATTTAATTAATTATAAAATTATAAAATTTCAATATTAAATTAAAATAAGTACAAATAATTTCCAATTAAAAAGGAAAATAAGAGAAGCAGATCCAACGACAGGACAAAAGCGAAAGTAGATAGCAGTGAAAGCGATACAGAGAAAGACTAGAAAGCAGACGGAGAAGGAGACTGAGGCGGGTGGGTGGTTACGATCCTCTCTTCGCTTTATCCCCAATCTCTTCCATTCATTTCCACACACACACTACACTACACTACAATCTCTACAATCTCTACGATCTCTTCGCTCTTCGCTTAACTCTGTGTTTGAGTTTCGGTTGCTGTGCATGCGTGTGTAGCGCACATGGCGCTGCAATCGTCGCTCGCCTCCATTCCTCAGCTCCTCCTCTCTTCATCTTCCTCTTCCTCTTCCTCCTCTTCGATATCGTCATCTTCGTCTTCTGCTTCTTCTTCGTCTAATGTTGGTAATAGTCTCTTGTTCAACGTCGATTTCGTTGGCTTGCACTGTAAAAGATCCTGTAAGAAATCTAGAAGACGCGGTGCGGTTTCCTCTATTCCTTCTACTTACGGTCGTTTCCTTAATGGGAAGGCCTCGTCGTGGTCGCTGAAAGCTACTCTTCGTGAACGTGTGCGGCCGGACGACGCCGTTTTAAACCATGATGATGTTGACACTCGTCTCATGCCGAAGGTGATTTCCTTTTTTTGTTTTCCATCTTTCCATTGGAAAAAAAACATTTTTCTCTAAACAATTTACGTTCTTTTTCTCTTCTTTAATTCCTTAATATCTGCTTTTAGTTAACTAAATTATGTTTACGTACTTCTTAAATGGTAAATACTAACTTATGGTATTTTAAATGCAAATTCAATCCTTTTGTTTACATTTCTGCGATTACTATATGTTGTAACAAAGTATTGTTTTCTTTAGTTCTCAATCATGCGTTTTTGTTCCGTGTAATGTGTACAGGTTGCGAATTTGAAGGATATAATATCAGAAAGAGGAGCTTGTGGAGTGGGGTTTATTGCTAATTTAGAGAACAAATCATCACATCACATCATTAAGGATGCTCTTACAGCTCTTGGCTGTATGGAGCACCGTGGTGGTTGTGGAGCTGATAATGACTCGGGTGATGGTTCTGGATTGATGACTTCAATCCCATGGGACCTCTTTAACAACTGGGCCAATTCGCAAGGCATTGCTTTGTTTGACAAGTTGCATACTGGTGTTGGCATGATTTTTCTTCCCAAAGATGAGAATCTTGTCAGGGAAGCCAAAAAAGGTAGTGACTCATTGTTACTACGTATGTCTGTTTTTGACTGATTTTCTGTTTAATGTGCTTGGCATTTCATGTTTGGTTTAATTTTCAATTTATTGACTGTTTATGTCATGTGGGTGCTGTATTGATGTTAATTGATTTTGATTGTTAAATCTTGTAAACGAGTAGGTCTTTTAGTGTAACGTAAGTCAATATATTGGGGTTTAAGTTTACATCATCAGTTCTTCTTTTGTTTACTATGTTCCTTTACGTGTTCTTCTTGGGGTTGCAGTTATTGTAAATATATTTCAACAAGAGGGCCTTGAAGTACTCGGATGGAGGCCTGTTCCTGTGAATACGTCTGTTGTTGGTTATTATGCAAAAGAAACTATGCCAAACGTACAGCAAGTGTTTGTCAGAATTGCTAAAGAGGAGAATCTTGATGATATTGAACGGGAGCTCTACATATGCCGCAAGCTGATTGAAAGAGCTGCAAACTCAGAAAGCTGGGGCAATGAACTTTACTTCTGTTCCTTGTCCAATCAAACAATTGTTTATAAGGGAATGCTGCGTTCTGAAGTTCTTGGGTTGTTCTATGATGACCTTCAGAGTGAGCTCTATAAATCACCCTTTGCCATTTATCATCGGAGGTATAGCACAAACACAAGTCCCAGATGGCCTCTGGCTCAGCCAATGCGGTTTCTTGGTCATAACGGAGAGATCAATACCATACAGGTAAAGTAGCCAGTGTAATATCCTTCTTTTGCATTTATGTGTGAGCTTCTCTAAACTTTGCTTGAAAATGTATGCAGGGTAACTTGAACTGGATGCAATCCCGAGAGACCTCATTGAAATCCCCTGTTTGGCGCGGTCGTGAAAATGAAATTCGTCCTTATGGTAACCCAAAGGCATCGGACTCAGCCAATCTTGACAGCGCAGCAGAAGTACGTATAATGCTTGATTTTGGGGTTTCTATTTGTTATGCTCTAGAAATGTTGTGTAGGTAACTTTCATTTGATATGTTTGTGTGTTGAGCTTCTCTGCTAATTCCATGTGTATTCTTAGTATTTGATACAATTAGATTGAAGACAATAATCTTAGCCGTCAATGAGGTTAAATATGATACTATTCATTTTGTTGAAGTCTATTTTGGAATTAATCTAACTAAAGTCTCAACCTTCCTTGCCTTTTGTACGAAATTATTGACATATGCCTTCTGAAAATCTGTAGTGGATACACAAATACTTTATGAGCATCTATTGCTTATTTCGCTTTCCAATTAAAACATGAATGTTAATCAAATCACTAGGATTATCAATTAGTAGCATACCTGCAGTGGGATGCAAGCCACAACAAAGGGGAAAGACTTTGCTTACTGTAGCCCTTCTTTAGTGCAATAGGCTTGGTAAGCATTTAACTATTCTTTGTGTAGATTCTAATGGCTCTTTTGAGTTTGACTTGCTTCTGCTCTTTTACTTTGTCAGTTGTTAATTAGAAGTGGTCGTACACCTGAGGAGGCTCTAATGATTCTTGTCCCTGAGGCGTACAAGAATCATCCAACATTGATGATAAAATATCGTGAGGTACTTATTTTCTCTGAAAAAATCTGGGTTCTAACTAATATAACTCCATGTGTTTGCATTTGGGAAGTACGTTATATTTTGGTGACTGTCCAAATTTTTATTTGTTTTTGCCTGAACCTTTGCTTATTATTTCAAGTGCAGTGTTTTTATTTGACAGCATTTCATTAACTTGAATCAGATTACTACATTTTGTCTTTCTTTATCATTTACAATAATAATAGCTATTTTTCAGTTCACATATTAATTTCCAATTTCCCCTATTTTTAGTTACATGTTACTAATAATCAACTTTTTCTTTAGATTGTTGATTTTTATGACTATTACAAGGGACAGATGGAAGCTTGGGATGGGCCTGCTTTACTCTTATTCAGGTAACACATTTAAGCCTTATTTGAATTATATCAAAGTGGCAATAGACGGTAGAAATATTTTTTCTTGTTTGTTCAGTAGTTTCTCAAATTTATGTAGGTAGATAAATATTATTGTTTGGTACCTACAAGATTTGATTAGCTTTATTGGTATGCTGTTTCATATATGCTTTTCTCTATCTGGTAGCAATAACGGAAATTGTTTATAATTAGCATTATCTTTGCTCTATACCTTTCCTTTCTTCCAGTTTTTCTTCATTTATTTTAATGTTGCTTAATGTATCGTAAATGGTGCAGTGATGGGAAAACAGTTGGGGCTTGTCTTGATCGTAATGGACTTCGTCCTGCGAGGTATTGGCGGACTGTTGACAATTTTGTCTATGTTGCATCTGAGGTGAGATTTTGCAGTTCAATGACAATTAATTTTCTATATGATTTTAAGGAATGATATTTGATATTTCTCATGCTGGTTATCCAGCTTTAGGGGCAAGGCATTTCAGATTGTGATAATGTCTTTGAACATACCTGTTAAAATAACTTAATTTTGTGATTCATTTCTCCTAGATGGAAAGAAAATGTTCTCAATCACTGGTTCTAGCATGACTTGGTATTGCTGAGGCTAGTTTAGGCTCTGAATCTTTTTATAATAGTTTTATAATTTTTCTTAGATTGAATATGAATTGTGTTATTTTTTAAGTCTGTTTTTAACAAAGGACTAAATGCCATAGTGGCTTGAACCGTTTTGTAAAATTGATGCTGAGATGTACATTGTACTTCATTTTGTGCCAAGTTTATTTTCTCTTTGCTGTGTGGAAAATTGGTAGGAACTTTGGTTTAAAACCTTATTTTGTTGTTGCATCTAGTTTATAGTTGTGCTGTTATTTGCTGTATTTGCGAGCTCAATTACCCAAATTGCTCTCTTTAAGCGTTATCATACACATTAGCATGTGAATGATCCATAAAGATTGTTTAAAAGTGTGTGATCACTTTAGCAATGTTTAGAAAATCACTTGCAAGTCTCAAATTTGGAATGCTTAATTTGAAACAACCGCATTTACATATTATTTGTTTTTTTCTAATAAGAATCCAATTTGCATTAAAATGTTCTATATAACTAAATCATTTGGATTTATTTTCCCCTAGGTATTTTGGAGTGCATATTTCGTATGCATGGTTGCGTGTTGTATATCCTGTGTTACTATGCTCTATCATTATTCTATTAAAGCTGTTCCCTTTTTGTGTGCTATGGGTACTTTTTTACATGTAGGTTGGTGTTGTGCCGATGGATGAATCAAAAGTAACAATGAAAGGTCGTCTGGGTCCTGGAATGATGATTGCTGTGGATTTACTCAGTGGTCAGGTTTGTGCAGCATTCTTTATTGGGTGATCAATGCATTTGTTTGTTAGTATGTGGTACCATGTTGATCAACTATATAATCCTCTGTGTAGGATTTCTTGTGTTCTTTGTATAACTCATAAAAGGTGGCCACTCCAATGCACACAATGTTCTAGTTTGTGTAAATTTAGCTTCTTCAAACACACATCTCACAGTTGGTGCTTTTCTTCTCATTGTTCATATTGATTTCTTGCCAACCAAGAATATGCATGGGAATTGTTGGTGCTCCTTTTGCTTTTATGATGTGTATATGCTTAGTAATATTGCCCGAATAATTTTTTTTGGTTCAGTGCAATGTAAAGAAAATAGGTTACTTAGAATATTTTGAATAGGTTGTTTTGAATTTTAGTTAGTCGTGGGCTCACCAGAGCTCTAGTGTGAACACTATTAATTCATTTTGTTGGATGATGAAGCAAGGTTGCCAAAATCTGTCAAGTTTATTTAAGTTTCATGTGAATGGAATTTGGGTGGAGAGTAGTTGAAGATTTAAAAAAAATGATCAACTAGTTTCTGAACGGATTTAGGCTTTCTTAAGCAAATCTGCCAGTAAAGCTTTTATTGTTTGGACATACTAGGAATACAAGGTGTGGAATATACTTTGATGTTTTCCTCTTTTCCTGATTGTTTAAGGAGGTTCTTTCATGTTTTGACACTTTTTTATTTTTTTTATGTCTTCCCTAACAAAATTGCTATTTGAAGATTTCCTTTAATGATGCCTATTTGGGAAGCTTAAAAAGATTCATTATAAGGAAATAACTCTCTGAGAGGAGAGATAACTTTATCAGATCATCACTGTGGCTTCTTTACTTTCCCTTTACTCTATAACACATCAAGCTTCTCATGTTATGAAATATGGAATTGGAAATTGGCTTTGCTTAGTCTCAGATTTTTGTGAAATTCTTTAATTAGTTTCTTGAGAAAAAATGCTTTTTGTTTTTCATTTTAAGTTACCTTATAGACATCTACAAGTTCAAATAATGGGTCGCAAGCCATTTACAGGTTTATGAGAACACTGAAGTTAAAAAGAAAGTTGCATTATTGAATCCCTATGGGAAATGGGTCAGTGAGAACCTCCGATCTTTGAAGCATGCAAACTTTCTTTCAACAACAGTTATGGAAAATGAAGTGATTTTAAGAAACCAACAGTAAGTATATTGGTTCCTTTGCTTGCATGAGATTCACTTCAGTATTGATTGTCATATTCACCTCTTCGTCAATGTTCACTGTTTTATGTTCCCATGAGACTAGGGCATTTGGCTATTCCAGTGAGGATGTCCAAATGGTTATTGAGACAATGGCTTCACAAGGGAAGGAGCCTACTTTTTGCATGGGAGATGATATTCCCTTGGCTATATTGTCACAAAAACCACATATGCTCTATGATTATTTCAAGCAACGGTTTGCTCAGGTTTGTTATGTATTTCTATATTTTTAAACCTACAGTGAATTTGTCACGCAGTCTTTATACCAGATACTGATGACTCTATGTCAGTGCACTTCTAATGATTGAATCTTATTTTTATTTTGATTGCTAGCACTTTTTAGTTATCTTTTATATTCAATAGAGATTTAGTGCTACTAGGGGATTGCTAATATAAGCGTGGTAAAACAATGCAAATATGTAAAAATATGAATATTGGTGGCTAAACTTTGATAAAATTTGACATGGAATTTCTGAATTAAGTGTGGGAGGGAAGGCTGAATATTTATTCTAATTAGAGAAATTTGAGTGACATGGATTACGTTACCTTGGCAGGTTGTTATGTGTTTGCCGTCTAATTGAGATAGTTTGATGTTTGATGTTGATTTTATTTTATCTTTGTGGATGATGTTTAACATTATGACAATTAAGTTAATGATAAAGCATTTCAGTTCAGTTGGAATAAGTGGGGTTCTGTATGTTATGCATTGTTGTGGAGAACAGTACCTGTTTCCTAGAGTTTGCTGTTAGATGGCCATAATAGTTGCTATAAACTAAAACTCAGAATACTTTCTCATTAAGGGCCCTTAATATATGCCACATTGGTGGTTATCGATGTTTCTCTTTTTGTTTTTCCTTTTCACTTAGAGGATTTAGCTTTTGTCTACATCCAGAGTATAGAGATTTTGCCCTTTATGTTGGCAATACTTTTTGATATCTATATTGAGAAGGAGTGAGGCATCAATGTTGTTTCCGTAGCTTGTAGTAATTGCCTAGTGGACATTTTAATTTCACCATGCTGTCCATGTCTTTTGGAGTCGATTGAAAAACTTGTGTGTACTTTTGTTGGTAAAAAAGCACTCTGCTTGTGCTACATTGAGAAGTAACTCACATCTTATATGCTGGATTCTAGGTAAAGCTCTTCTCAATATTTAAAACTTAACCAAAAATAAATATAGCTTATGGTTATGCATAGAATCAAACTTGTGAATTCTTTTAAGAGTGTCATAAGATTCTGTTATTGAGTAGCTCCAGCTTGCTTCAGGATGTTAGAATTTGCCCTTTTATTGATGTTTTCTTTCTCAAATAGGCATTACATGTTCTTAGTTATTCCTGTCTGCTTCAGGTTACCAATCCAGCAATAGATCCTCTTAGAGAAGGGTTAGTCATGTCTCTTGAGGTCAACATTGGGAAGAGAGGAAACATATTGGAAATTGGACCTGATAATTCTTCACAGGTGTTTGTTTATATCAATATGAGTTGCCTTCTCTGGCTTTTAAACTGACAATGAAGCTAATCATTTATTGTTAACTGAACCAGGTCATATTATCTAGTCCCGTGCTGAATGAAAGGGAGCTTGAGTCATTACTGAAGGATTCCTTTTTAAAACCTGAAGTTATACCTACATTTTTTGATATACGAAAAGGAGTAGAAGGTTCTTTGGAGAAAAAACTGAATAAACTTTGTGAATTTGCCGATGAAGCTGTGCGAAAGGGGTCTCAACTACTTATTCTCTCTGACAGGGCTGACGAGCTGGTAATCATCCTTCAAAATTATCCTTCCTGTAATCACTGAGAATCCTCCTGTTCTCATTCACATTGGTATGAGTATATTATCATATATCGATTTTTATAATTATGTTTGGTGAAGTACTTGATGTTTCCTTGTCCTATAATGTCTCTGCTTTAACTTCTTCATTATTTTTGCCAATCAACTACATTGCAACTCATTGCCAATTGTCATTCACCTGGTGCTTTTGGGAACTTTATAGCAGTAATTGCTTTTCATTTACTACATTTTTTGATGAATGTGATTTTTTTACTACTTTCTATGGAAGATGGAAGATGGAAGATGGAAGAGTGCTAGATTTGGTCAAAAGGATTAGATTATAATACTTTACCAGTATCATATGGGTCTTCCAACCGTTTTCATCTCACGGTGCCATATGTTGGTCAAATCCTTCTCTTCCTTGCCCTTCCCTCCCTCTCCATCTCTTGTACTCTCTCCCTTGCAAACACCCTTATCTTGATATATGCTTTATTATGACATTTCTCATCTTTTCTCCTTTTTGGTGTTGTGTTCATGTTGTATCTATTAGTAAAGGATCGGGTCACAGGGCGAATGACAGGAAAGTCTAAGTCAATTGACTTCTCCTTTTCCTTTCCCTTGTTCCGATTTCTTGAACGACCTATTTTCAATGATTCAAACTCGTCAAAGGGAGCTTGACACCTTAGAACTCGTTAGAAGAGAGAGAGCTCTAGACCTCTGAAATTTAAGATAGAAATCAGCTTAGGGTTTTTATTCATCTTGTCCCTTTAAATAGGACTAGTCTTATTACAAGAGTAGGAAACCTATAATGTAGGTTTTCTTTCAAAAATCTATTCTAGGAAACAAATCAACAATTTCGCGAAACCTATTCTAGGAAATAAATCAACAATAAAAATAGAAACCTAAGCCTTTTAAAGCTGGAAATCAGTTACTGCGTCTATTATAGACGTGTCCCACAAAAGAGTCCATAACAGTTCAGTAGTTATGCTGACGTAACTTCTTTTACTTCATCATTAGAAAGAGAGTCAATTTAACTAATTTCCAAGTTTGAGCTTTTGGCTTAGGGTGTGTGCTCTGATTGTTTTAATTCCTGTCATCCTGTTCCGCAGGGCAACAGATCAGTTTTTATTTTTTCTAATATCTATTTTCCCTATGTCAGGAGCCAACTAGGCCTGCAATTCCAATTCTTCTAGCTGTCGGTGCTGTTCACCAGCATCTTATACAGAATGGATTGCGTATGTCAACTTCCATTATAGCAGATACTGCTCAGTGCTTCAGCACCCATCAGTTTGCTTGTTTGATTGGATATGGTGCAAGGTTTTTCTTCTTAACACAAATCATAAAGCGCTTTTTTTCTGTTATTATCTGTTAATTTCATTAGAGCTGAATTTTACTGATGTATAACTGGCTTATAAGTTGAATGTCCCTATTACAATTTGTCACAGATTCTCATTGATGTCTGGTCTGATGTCAGAGTTAGAACACATTTTGGTTATATTTTTCTTTGAGATTAGCATTAACATTTTCTTTCATCACATAGTTAATTTTAATAACACTTGTGTGTTAACACCATGATACTTGCTGACTATGGTAAAGTTATGTGGAAGAAGCCCGCAATTGATAACCTAATGGTCATAATGTGTTGGTTTCAGAAAGAACATTGTTGAAACGTGTGGGCTACGGCCATTTGTCTTCCTTATTTTCTTTTACTATTCTAGTTCACTCCAAGTTGGTGAATATTTAAAGTTTTGGATGTCAGAGAGGTAGAACTTCATATCACATATTGTAATTCTCTTTTTCATTGTAGTGTATCTACTTCATATACCTGAATGTTACTGGTTTCTTTGTTATGTTCGCATACATTCATTAATTATGTTGCAATAAAACATCGATGTAGTTATTATTTTACCTTTTTCTTCATCCAAATATTTATATTTAGTCAATATTACAGTGCTGTGTGTCCTTATTTGGCACTTGAGACTTGTCGGCAATGGCGTTTGAGTAATAAAACTGTGAATTTGATGAGGAATGGCAAGATGCCTACTGTAACAATTGAACAGGCTCAAAAGAACTTCTGCAAGGTTCGTACATTAATGCCTTCCTAAACATCATCATTGTAACTGAGATGAAACAGATATTCGATCTGCAGGATTGTTATTGATATAAATGAATAGAATCTCATTTCTTCAAGCCACTTTATCCAGAATAAGCCATTGTGATTTTCACACTCACATGTAATTATAGGATTAGCAGATCTTACTTAATTGGCATTTCACTCAAGACCAAATACACTAACTGATGCAAATTGGTGCATGGCAAGATCCTTACCTTCTTCTTTCCTCTAATAAAGATTATTTATAAACAGTCTTAGTTTTCATGTAAAATACAATGTAGGTTGTCTGAACAAGTGAACTTGTTTTCTTGTTTCTGTTTGTTTTTCTTTTGTTGTGGGTATCCGTGATTCTTCCATATTTTCTTCGTACTTCTTTTCTAGTTTAATATTTGTTCTCTCTTATGTTCTTTCAACTGCTAAAGTGCTCACCGAATCTGTGATCAATCTTAATAAACTAATGTTTTAATTGGTCATGATCGTTTCAGGCAGTTGAATCTGGTCTTCGCAAAATTCTGTCCAAGATGGGCATCTGTTTGCTTTCAAGGTTTTGTTTGATTATGTTTCTGTTCTCTGCTTTGAACATATCCAATGGAATTTATTGCTAGAAACTAATCTCGCTGTTTCATATCCTTAGTTATTGTGGTGCACAGATATTTGAGATTTATGGATTGGGAAATGAAGTTGTTGATTTAGCGTTTCGTGGAAGTGTTTCAGACATTGGTGGACTAACTTTTGATGAGGTACAAATTTTACGAATATGGACTTTGTTTCTTCAAATTCTTTATCACTATAATGTTGAAGTTTTAATTGAAGGAAAAGTTTCTGGATAAAACATCTCCTGCTTGTGAATCTGGAATGATAGATTGATAATGCAACTTGTAATTTATGGGTGTATTAGTGGATCATGGTCTTCAATTTGAATTATGCTTTGATTGTTGTTAAACTGTTGTGTTTAATCACTTCGATTTAACTTCTTTAAACTCGTTTCTCTTCTTAATTAGCTTAAGAATTAAATTTCTGTATGTAGTTATGTCTTTTTCTGTTCGTATTTATTTAGTTCTTTTCGCATCGCTGCTTTCCTGCAGCTGGCTAGGGAGACTTTATCTTTCTGGGTAAAGGCTTTCTCTGAGGATACAGCTAAAAGACTGGAAAACTTTGGATTCATACAATTCAGACCCGGAGGTACTCTTATTCTACTTTGATTTTCCTCTTTTTGGGGTTCATTAGGGGTCTCTCTATTCTAAAGAACCATACAGGTGGGATTGTTTGTTGATGAATGTGCTTTACATTTAATGAAGTTGGTGCAGGGATCTGTAACTTTTATCTGATTGTTACTTTTGTCAAAATTTACATCAACTGCTATCGTAATTAAGTGCATTTTTGTTGATTGCATTTCAGATTTTTAGAATTTCTAACCATAAAGTTGGAATGGAATAGTCCGACATTTTTGTTATCTTTTATAGCATGCTAAGTTTATTTAGTTGGTGGATTATCCAGCTTAAAAAGTATCATGATCACTGATGACATTTTCTTCTCGTGGACTTGCTTATCTTTTCTTTACAGGAGAATATCATGGAAACAATCCAGAAATGTCAAAGTTGCTTCACAAAGCTGTTCGCCAGAAGAGTGAGAATTCATTCTCTATCTATCAACAGCATTTGGCTAACCGTCCTGTCAGTGTAAGTGAATAAAATTAGATCTTTTCCTTGTTTGTGTTGATAATATTTCTTTTAACATTTTAATAACCTAATCAGCATCTTTACTGCTGTATCTGTAGGTTCTTCGTGATCTTTTTGAGTTCAAAAGTGACCGGGCTCAAATACCTGTGGGGAAGGTTGAACCAGCGTCATCTATTGTTGAACGGTTTTGCACTGGGGGGATGTCGCTTGGAGCTATTTCTAGAGAAACTCATGAAGCCATTGCTATTGCAATGAATAGGCTCGGTGGAAAATCTAATTCGGGCGAAGGTGGTGAGGTACTCTACTTACCGTTCTGTAACATGGAATGCACAATTCACTTCTCATATACATCCCTTTCCGTTTAACAATATTTGTGGCATAGCATCATTAAATGTATTTTGTAGATATACTTACACTATAGTTTGTCCAGGATCCTATCCGCTGGCGCCCACTTACTGATGTCGAGGATGGGTACTCTCCTACACTTCCACATCTGAAAGGGCTTCAGAATGGTGATACTGCCACTAGTGCTATTAAACAGGTGATGCAAGCAGGATTACTTTTTTGATTAATTTGTACTTTTGGCATGAATAATTGACATTTAATCCGGATAGAATTGTGCAACCAAACTTTTCATGGTCTTTCATTTTTAGGACATGGTCAGGATTGGTGGTACTAATTTTCTGTAGGCCCCGTTTTTCAATCATTTTCCCATGATTATCTCATAGAAAACAGGTTCTCTTTTTTAGGTTGCTTCAGGACGTTTTGGTGTAACGCCAACATTCTTGGTCAATGCTGATCAGTTGGAAATTAAAATTGCTCAAGGTGCTAAGCCTGGTGAAGGAGGTCAATTACCTGGGAAGAAAGTTAGTGCATATATTGCAAGATTGAGAAACTCTAAACCTGGTGTTCCTCTTATATCTCCTCCACCACATCATGACATTTATTCCATTGAAGATCTTGCACAATTGATCTTTGACCTTCATCAGGTGATACTTTACTTCATCATGAATATCTTCTTGATGGACGCGTGCATATTATTGCTGCTTTCGATTGTAAATTCAATATCTCTGTATATGTAGGTCAATCCTAGGGCAAAGGTGTCTGTAAAGCTGGTGGCTGAAGCTGGTATTGGCACAGTTGCGTCAGGGGTTGCAAAGGGTAATGCGGATATTATACAGGTATACACATATCATTTGTCCTTGACATTAACAAAATTATGAGATAAAATAATAGCTTATGGCCTTGAGTTATTTTACTTGTCTGACATCTTTGATATTTTTAATAGTGTTTTTTATGCTACAGAAAATAATTTTCTCCTTCTCATGTTATTTGGAGGCTTGGAACATGACTAATTGTAATTTTTTTCTTGGAGAGAAGTAGAATTAGGTTAATGCTGTATTGAAATAGTAAATAATACAAATATAACTGGTTTGATGTTCTTCCCATAGAAACCCAGTTATCTATTTTCTGAATCTCGATTTCCCATGGTGACATTCTTTGTACCTTCTCTTCTTGAATGACTTATCAATAGTCCACTTGCTTGTTCACATGTTGTTTGCTTCCATTTGAAACAGTCAGAATCACTGAGAAATTTCTGTTATTTGTCTTGCAGATATCAGGGCATGATGGTGGAACAGGTGCCAGCCCTATAAGTTCCATCAAGCATGCTGGTGGTCCATGGGAACTTGGTCTTACAGAAACTCATCATGTTAGTACAAATTTTTTGTGCCAATCTAGTAAATGCACTATGGAATTGTCATTATAATGTTTTCTTGACTGACTATTCTTTACAGACTCTCATTGAGAATGGACTCAGAGAAAGGGTGATTCTTAGAGTTGATGGTGGCTTCAAAAGTGGAGTAGATGTTATGATGGCTGCAGCAATGGGTGCTGATGAGTATGGATTTGGTTCAGTTGCAATGATTGCCACTGGTTGTGTTATGGCTCGAATTTGCCACACTAATAATTGTCCAGTTGGTGTTGCCAGTCAGGTGCTGATTGAAACTTGGTGCAGTGCAGTAATGCATGTAAATATATTTGCCTCTGGTCATTGATTCTTTTGCTTTGAATTCTTTACAGAGGGAAGAATTGCGTGCCCGATTTCCTGGTGTGCCTGGTGATCTTGTTAATTACTTCTTATATGTTGCTGAAGAGGTTATATTTCTACCAGCATCTAATACAATTCTTAGATCTTCCGTTTAGTATTTACCAAATATATGAAAATTTATAACTCACTGTATTGTCAATATTTCTTGTGCTGGCCTAGGTGAGAGGCATGCTGGCACAGTTGGGTTATGATAAGTTAGATGATATTATTGGACGCTCAGATCTATTGAGACCACGAGATATTTCAATAGTGAAAACACAACATCTTGATCTTGGTTATATTCTCTCGGTGAGAAATTTTAACAGGAAAGCCATCTTTTTTCTACTTTGCTTTTACAAATGGGGTGAATGAGAATTTGCTTTTCTTTCTGGCAGAGTGTTGGGATGCCAAAGTGGAGCAGTACTGAAATCCGGAATCAAGATGTTCATTCTAATGGTCCTGTTTTGGATGATGTTTTACTTGCAGATCCAGAGGTAAATATGTTTGAACTTTGTAATTTGTAATTCTAAAACTTGATTGGCTTCTATTTCCGCTGCTAAAGGGAATTCTATTCCCTATAGAGTTGCTTCTTATGTCTATAAATTCAATATTCATCATATTGTAGTATGTGAATGTCACCAAAACGTTGTTGAGTAGTTTAGTGACAGTGCAATCCTTTTAATCTTTTGCAATTGAACATTTATGTTTATGTGCTTAGTCCTAATGGGTGTAAACTGTGCTTAGTTGATTGTGAGCGTATAGCCAGTCTTTATGTTAGTGACCAAATGAGATCTTTCAAATTTATTACCAACTTTATTAACCAAAGTCCTGAATTCCTATTATGCAATAAGGGGTGTCCTGAGATAAACATGTTTAATAACAACTGTCTATTTGGGTAATTGCTGCCCGACTTTAAGCTATTATTCATCCAGAATTAGGAAAATATTCATTTTTTATATTTTAATCTAAGCGAACTAACATAATGATTGTTAAAATTGAAGTGGTGCTAGATATAGGAAACAAAATAACTTGTTTTGAGGACCATGGTACTGACAATAATCAAAATACAGGAATGATTATGGGTCTTCTGTTGTTCTGTTTGTTGAATCTGACAGTTGCTGGTTTCGTACGATTGCTGCTGAAATAAACATATTTTTTTCATTGCTAAGCTGTCCTTCTAAGTTTGTTTTATTATATTTTCAGATTTTGGATGCTATTGAGAATGAGAAAGTAGTTAATAAAACTATAAAGATATACAACGTAGACCGAGCTGTTTGTGGTCGTATAGCTGGTGTGGTTGCTAAGAAGTATGGTGACACTGGCTTTGCTGGACAGCTAAACATAACGTAAGATGTGACTACCTGATGTAAATTTACAATCTAGTAGATGGTATCTCAAATCTCCATGTAAATGCTTTGTTAATGGGTTTTTCTGTATTTTTGCAGATTTGCTGGGAGTGCAGGGCAGTCATTTGGATGCTTTTTGACACCAGGAATGAACATTCGGCTGGTTGGGGAGGCTAATGATTATGTGGGCAAGGTATGTTTATAATTTGATTGGTTCCACAACCATATGGTGTTTGAAGCACAAGTTTTCAAATTTTTGGTTCTTTTATTGCTGTTGTTGACACTTTTCAAATTAAATGCACTAAATTGACTACAAGGTGCGGTTTAGTACTTTGCAAACATTAACAGTAAACTTCTAAATCAATTCAAACCACTTTGGAATTAGATTTCACGTGGTAACCCTGCATCTGCTTGATTGATATAGCAATGCAATTCAGTGTGTAACACCAAATGAAAAAGTATATCTGAATTAGTTCATATGAATGCTCCTAGGGTATGGCTGGAGGAGAGTTAGTTGTAATTCCAGTAGAGAAAACTGGATTTTTGCCTGAGGATGCTACTATAGTGGGAAACACTTGCTTGTATGGGGCTACTGGTGGCCAAGTCTTTGTTAGAGGGAAAGCTGGGGAGCGTTTTGCAGTGAGAAATTCACTTGCTGAAGCTGTAGTTGAAGGCACTGGAGATCATTGCTGTGAGTACATGACCGGTGGTTGCGTTGTCGTCCTTGGAAAGTGAGTAATGATTGCCTAAATTGTGTTATCATGGTCTGTCAAACTAAACGCAATTGATCAGAAATTTGAACCATTTGTTTTTGCGCATGTCTATGTCAGGGTGGGTAGAAACGTAGCAGCTGGTATGACTGGAGGCTTGACATACATTCTCGATGAGGATGGTACTCTCATGCCCAAGGTCTGTTAACGGAACTCTCTTTTATTAGCTTCCACCCTATCCAGTCTTAAACCTTTCAGATTTCACCAATCACGCTTTGATCTTTATTTGATATCAAGGCCTTCAATAGTGAAGTTTTTGTGTTATATATTTTAATATGGGCAATCGGAGATAATTGTCATTCACTTGAAGATGTGTCTTGCCACGATAAACAGATAAACAAGGAGATAGTGAAGGTCCAAAGAGTGACTGCTCCTGTTGGCCAGATGCAGCTAAAGAGTCTAATTGAAGCTCATGTTGTAAGTACCACTTATATACACGTGCATTAAATGGAATGTGTATACTGGTCCCAAAACTAATCAAAATATAAATATGGTTTCGTTTTTTGGAATACTATCTTTACTTGGAAATGCTCTGTTGAAGGCAAAAACTGGAAGCAGCAAAGGTTCTGAAATACTGAAGAAGTGGGACAAATATCTACCACTCTTTTGGCAACTGGTTCCACCCAGCGAAGAAGACACCCCAGAGGCATATGCAGATTATCAGGCAACTGCTACTGAACAAGTGACAGTACCGTCTGCTGCGTAGAACATCAAGCAGCACCAACATTGAGGCCAAGTTCTTTTCCCTGAAGTTGCCTTTCCAGCTTGTACAGGTCAAAATGTAAGAAATTGGGTATGCAGAGATAGTCACCAATTTAGTGAGGATCCTTGAAAGTTGTACGTCATCCAGCGAGAAAACGATATCTGTAGCTGATGATTCTCGTAGGCAATGCTTGGAGTATCGAAGAACCGGATCCGTATATCCCTGTTCATATACAGCTTCCTCACTGTTACACAAATTGTATAGTGGTTCAATGCAGAAACTGTAAATCCAAGTTTTATATTTTCTCGACATTGTCAAAAAGTTTCTATGCTTGGCAATGAACATAATGTTTAGATGTTTCTCGTCAGCTTCTTTCTGTTCTCGCAATTATTTTGTGAGTTCGAGTCTGCAGAAACTGATAGAAATGGAAGCTATGGACACCATAATATCAATCTTTCCTCTGCTCACGAGCCCAATGTTATTCAATGAGAGGTACAATGTCAAGGGTAAAATCTGAAAAATTCAAAGACTCATGTTTAGGGATCATAATTGATCAGGCCGGACCTGTGCTACCTGTGGTTTGGACTTCTTGGCTCAGCCCTGGCCTTAGCCCGAACAATTGGGTCGCCAAAGCGTAATTAGGTTTTGGGTTTGGATTGAAATGGTATCAATTTAGATTTGGTTATGTCAGATTATTTGTTTTGTCGGTTTATTTGAGTCGGATTACGATCTGTGAACTTCATCTTTGATTGGTAAAAATGATAAACTCCTACGGTAATAAGGAAAATAAGAACTCCTACAGTAACAAGGATTTACCTAGTACCTACTGAAGTCTCCATATCCCACTTAAGAAATCTGCGCTTCCGTGTGTGGAAAGGAAAAGAAAACAAATCCTGCAGTGACAAGGATTTACTGGAACTATAAATAGTTCTAACCCTTCTCCAGCTATTCCTGGAATCACTACCAACGATGAAACCCAGAAAGCTTACCATGCAAAAGCGAGAGACAAAGATGCAGAGGTATATCACCTTCGTGAAAAGGCGAGAGGGTCTGTTCAAGAAGTGTGCAGAGTTGGCCATGCTTTCAGATGCTCAAGTTGCCATGTTCATGAACACGCCTGATTCATCAAAACTTAAGATTCATAGCGTCGGTCACCCTTCTGTTGATGCTGTTCTAGACGCCTTCCTTGGGAATAGTCGTGTTGTAGAGCCTGTAGATGATGATGCCACTAAACTACAGGCAATTTCTCTCTCGGAGGAAATCAGGTTCCTGGAACGTGAGGTTAGTGAGATACTGAAAGTAAAGATGAAGCCAGAGAAAGTGGCAGGAAGGTTTACATGGGATTTTAGTGTTTTTGAGAAATCAAAGTCTACTGAAGAGGTGTCAGCCCTTGTAAAGATCTTGGAGAACTGCTTAATAGATGCAAGAAATAGGCTTGCACGTTCTGCTTCTGGTTCTAGTTCTCTAAACAATGAGAATGACAACAGTAGATCAGTAGTTACCAACTTCGATAATGATCAATTTGTATATCATGCCTCTGATATGGCTCTTTTGTGTCTTCAAAGTGCTGTGTCTGATATGGAGAATAATCAAACAGCCCCTGTATTTGATTCTGGTTTTGGGTTCAATAGTGACAATCCGTTCTCAGCAGATAACAACACTGGTTTCAACAATGGCGTCCATTATGCAGATCCTCTTCTTGAATCTGCTTCTTATTTGGACCATGGAGGTAATTATACATACTGTGATAATATCCTTTGTTGCACTGATATAAAACATTTTCTTTCCCCATCTTCACAATGTTTCTGTTGATTGAAACTAAAGTATTAGCTGGTTGGATCAACGCTCAAACTACTGAAACTGATCCTTTTATGGATGAGAAATATGTTACTCCATGGACCTTTCCTGATTCAATTTCTGGCTCTGCATACAACAGCAACTTATTAGGTACAACAAGATCTTCTGCTACATGTTTTACTTTTAACGATTGATATCATATTGGTGGCTTATTATACTTGTTATGCCCTTCAGAGTCCATGAACAAGCAGGCTGTTTCTGACCCTAACACTGGACCTAGTTACTATTATCCTGGGGAAGATGTCATACATGAGATTTGCAATTACCAGGAAGATGACCTTGCGATGAACACTGACACAAACTTTGGTTCTAGTTTCTTAGATATGGTTATGAAGCATGACAGCCATGTTGGTGAGACCTGGAATGACGATGGAATCATGAATCCTGAGCCCTTGGATTGGTGTTATTGCTCAGATTCTGACATTAGAACATGCTATTGCTGCCAGGCTAGAGAAGCCAACTTATTTCCTTACACAGAAGCCTGAATCGAGGAAGTTCACAGATGTTTTCTGTTCATTTCATCTCTAGTCTCTGGCTATTTTGTGGATTTTGTTGTTATGTATGTTGCTGGAAATGTTGGGAGGACAAATGGTACTCATGCTTCATGGTTTCAAGTTCTTTTTCCTTTAGAATATAATTTCAACTTAATAAAATGTCCTGATTTTAATTTTAATTTTCTCTTCTAGTCTCTTAATAATTGAAAAGGTAAAAGATATAAATCTTCCCTATAATTCAAGAAACATTAGAAAAATTCAACAATCTTTAAAATTTTCAGAAAATTATTTCTATTTTAAAACTTTTAAAAAAAATCTGTTTTAGACTTCAATTAAAAAATAATGTCGAAACACATGGAATATGAACATCAAACATTAAGTAATCAAATACTATTTACATGACGACTCAACCTGACTATTAAACTTAAATCGAACTAATTAGATCTAATTCAAACTAATAATATATTATAATTATCTTAAATTATTAATTTAAGTTAAATTTAATTAGTTTGATTGAGATTTAAGAGGACCTATTTAAAAAAACTAAAAGTAGAAAGATTTTTTTCGAAAATATTAAAATCATGGACTTTTTTTAAAAGATTTCATAAATTATAAAAAATATTTATGTATTTTACCCTAAACAAAATTTTAAATTGGGAATACATGCATAATTGTTTTTATTTATTAAGGGAAAAAAATTCTTTTTTGATGGATAAAAGTTCCTTATCGATCTTCACCATTATATATCTTAAACTACCCATTTATATACATAGGTACCAAGTTTTTGGGAATTGGGATACTTAAATTTATTACCAATCTTACGATGATATGTTATCTCTTTATTCATAATTTCATACTTTTTTGTTAGGTCTTAGGACTCTTGGGTTTTGATTAATCCAACTCGAGCCTACTGGGCTTATAGAGAGAAACTTATCTTAATACTTACTCTGTCAAATTAAATCCTATGTATAATGTTGACATATTATACTTAATCGGATATGAGTTAATTAAAATTTAGATTAAACTTGAACTTAACCTAATTTAAATTGCTCGAATCAATTAGATAAAATAATTTTGTTTAGTATAATTAATTAAGATAAAATCAAATTTCGAGTCAGCCTTTACCAATTTGAACTAATTCGAAATCCACTCAAATCTAAATTTTTATCTTAATCTCAATCGAGCTTAAGTTTAAGTTTGACTTCTTATCAACTTTTTTGATATTGGATCGAACTTTAGATTGAACTCGAGCTTTAAAAAAATTGAGTTAAATTCTTATGAAGTATAAACTCAATTCAACTTATTATCATCCTTATAACACATAAAAAAAGCTATAATTAGATTAAAATAAGTATATTGGTATTGGTACATACTTCAATTAACAGAGTTAATTAGCTAAGATCTATTCAGCCACTTTTGTGTGAAAGATAAATGGCAAGGTCTAATAGGTTTGAAAAACATTTCTTGATTGAATTTTCATTTTTAATATACAAAGTATTTTTCATTCTTATTTAGTTAATTTCCAAAATTTTCCAAAATTCGAGTTAACAAAAATTATGATTATTTTATGTACCTGAAAATAAATTGTACTTAATTAACCTAAATGAAGACTCCAACTTCATCAATTGTTGAAATCTGACTTTCCTAGATTTCGCTTTGTCACGAGACTTTGGTTTTGAGTGTGATGAAGATAATAATGATGTGGATGACATATATTCTTTATTAGTTAATCGATCAGAAGCCTACTACTCTTACTCATTTCATCACGAGAGTTTTTATTATTTAAAACCGTAGGTCTTGGATTCAAATAATTTGAATTTAGAAATTGACATTAGCCATATGATGTAATGATAAAATTATTTTTTGGGAAAAAATTTCTTCATTAAGTTACTTAATTAACATTTTTGGAAAATTGGCATATATAGGGCTACAAAAAATTTCTCTATCGATAATGGCCTACACCAAGATTCCTCATTAAACATTTTGTTTGTTTGTAGTAGTGATGGATGAATTCACTAAAAATATTCAAAGCTATGTGTGTTGATGTATGTTGTTTGTTGACGATATTATTTTAGTGGATGAGACAAAAGAGTGTGTCAATGTCAAGCTAGAATATTGGAGACATACGTTAGAGTTTTTTAAATTAAGTAGGATTATGACTGAGTACTTAAAGTATAACTTTTCGATCCATAAGGTGGCTTCCAATATGAAAGTAAAGATTAGATCAGAAGTTATATAATGAAAAGATTATTTTCGGGACTAAGGTCTATCATTCAAACCAATGGAGAATTCGTTAAAAATACAGCCCACCATATCACATTAGGATGACTTAAATGGAAAGTGTACCAGGAGTTTTATATGATAAAAAAGGCACCATTTACGCTCAAAGGTAAATTCTATCATTTAACGATTAGGCCGACCATGTTATATGAGATGAAGTGTTGACCCATCAAACAAGTACTTAGTCATAAACTAATGGTGACAAAGATGAGAATGTTCCATTAGATGTATAATTTTACTAGAAGAAATAAAGTCAAAAATTTATTAATAAGAGACGAATTAAAGGTGATCAGTATTAATGAAAATTAAAAAAGACGAAATTTAGGTGCTTCAGATATGTTAAAAGGAAATACTTGAACGCTCCAATGAGAATATGCGAAAAATAATACTTAAGAGATTGCAATAGGAGAAAAGGAAGGCCTAAAAAGAATTGAAGAAAATAATCAAGAATGATATAACTCTGTTGGAAGATACCGATGACATGACTTTCAGTGAAAAATTTTGTCATACTAGGATACGGATAAAGGATCTCACATAAAGAGGTCTTTCTCATTCTCCTAAGTATTTTAATCATTTTTCTTTCGAGTCTTCTTTTTATAGTTGGCCTTAGTATTTTGATTACGTAATATTTCCCTCCTAGTTATTTAGCCTAAGTAGTATCTTAGTTAGTCTACTTACTTTCTTGTAATGACTAGTTTGATGTATTATTGTACTTCTCTTTTCTCTAGTTTGTGTATTTATATACTTATTTTATCTTTTGCTGTTAATCTTTACCATGTCCTATATGCACTGTATTATGTATTATGTTACATATTTATTTATATTTTGTGTTATCATTATTTAGCATTACATATGTGTTTATAAAAAATAATCTCTCTATCAGGTAGAGGTAAGGTTGCGCACTACTAAACCTCTCCAGACCTCGCATTTCAACAAGACTCTCATTGGGTATTGTTGTTATTTCATATAATTTGTATTATTTGTTCCTTCAGCTCTTAATATTATCTTCCAAATGAAACTTATTTAATAAGCACATTTTCAATATATTCGATCTCAACTATTTTGATTAAAAAATCGTTCATTGTCTTATATGAAGTATGAAAACATAAATAAAAGTTCATCACAAGCATAGCCCAACTTGAAATCAAAATCTTCAGATAATGCAAAACTCTAGTGCCTTATCAAGAAATAATTCAAAAACTTCATTTACTTAATGAAGTTCAAAAGTAGAAAATATATTATTATAAAATTTCAATTATAAAATTTCAAATATAAAAAACAACAATTAAAAATGCTATTTATAATGAGAAAAAGAAATAAATAAAAGTGAAAATTTGTTGATTATGAAAGAACAATATTATAATTTAAAAAATTAGAAAAACATAATATAAAGAAAGCTTAACACTAAATTAAATCTTTAATTGATGGTATACACTAAGAAAAATATTCTACATACACATTTATTACTCAGCAATAATCTCTTTTTTTCACGAATCACCCTATAAATCATTAAGAAATTAAACATATATTATTGTGTCTTGAGAATCCATGCCTTTTGATTCATCAAAATATTGAAATGCAATTAATTAAGGGACTTCTTCACATTCTTCTTCTTTTGTTATTCATTAGAGTAGTTAATCTCATGCTCTGTAGACACAGCTTAACAGCCAAATTAAGATAGAAAGTAGCTATTACAATAAAAAAACACAAAGTGATAAGCTCCTCCGAGGCCTCCTGAATCTACATAACATAGTAAGAAGAACACGTATGTAGGGCAAAAGTTCTCCCACATATGTATTTCTGATAAATTGCAGATTGTAATTACGGTTCGATTTTGACATATTAATTAAGATAATTGCAGATGATGCAAACATAATTACGATAAATGACAGTAACGGACCTGATACACTCCAAAATTTGGAACACTGATCATATATTGTCAACTACCATTAACCATTATACTCTACACACGCTTCAGTAGATGACTTGCCAGTCATCACGAAAGCTTCGTACATGCTAAAGAGGTCCTACTTTTAGGGCACTGACAAACAACTTCATATCAAGCTGTGAAAGCTTGTAGAAATTAAAACTTGGTAATTGATAGACATCTAATTTTCATTCGTCAGAGGAATAAAATTTGGCAGATCTGGCTTGTTAAGGCTAACAAGACTAGTACAAACATAATTACGACTGGTACGAGGAGAAGAATCAATGGAGGAGGAGGAAAAGGAGGTAAAGCTAGTGGCAACACAAGAAGACACAAAGTAACCATGATCATGAGCATAACAGCTCTCATGTTACGGTGTTCCAACATATATCAAACTTATTCTGACAGAAACTTTAAAACTTAAGCTCACCCTGAAACTGCAAAGTCCTGCCAAGTGCACCAGCTTCAGGATAAGAAATGAAGGAGATGTATTGTAGTGAAAGGGTTGTGGGATTCTACAGTTTAAGAACAGGCATCATATAAATTATATTATAGTGGTGAAAAGAGTGAAGAATTTCGGTACAAGTAGCTATAGAAAGATCATTATCGGACCCCATTTCTGGATTAGACATGTCTTAATTCATGTAACCTCTATATTTTGGGAGCTTATAAAAATGACTAGTGGCTGTTAAACTTATTTTAGGGCCAAAAGATGTATAGTGAATAAAGATTCTCAGTTAAATTCCACATGCTATATTAGTGGCTTGTATGTTCAATGAATCGGTTTGGGGTTTCACTATATGTTCTTGAGAGTGTGATTATCCAAAATTGTGCAAAGAATATGGTCGGGTCGGCTGTGCTAGGTCCAAACCTAGGCCCGAATATAGACGGCCCACTTGCAGATGGAAACCTCCCATGCACAAATAGAGATCTACGTAAAGACTTAAACCTAGCATCTATTCCATATATAAGATATTGCTTTAACACGAAAGAGGCACGAGACTCAGAAACCTTAACTCTCTTGATTCACTAGCCTAAAAACTCTTCAAAAAGACTAACTTGAGCGTCAGAGGGGCTATCGAGAAACAACCCCCGACGTGCCTTCGTTGTTTTGCAGGAAATTGATCAACCTCATGGATCCAATCGGCAATTCATAGCCTCACCAGAATCCGGTAGAGCCAGAATATATTAAACTTTGCCAATTAACATTAAAATTTATAACATTTAATTAAAATAGAGTGCTAAGTTAAAACATTTTGATGCTTTCTTTGAGATGATATTTTCTAGGATAAGTTGTAGAAAAATATTAAAACTTTACGTATTTTTATATTACGAACCAAAAGTGATAACAAAATTATCCAACTTTTAATTTTTTAAAAGAAAGGTTTTCGTTAATCCTAAAATTAATTGCTGATATATATTACTATGACAACAAATTCATTAGATGCGTGCCTAACATCTAATCTATTAATATGACATAATATTAACAAGCCACGTGTCAGCCAATTGTTCAATATTTTATTGACTTGACGATACTTTTAAAACTTGAAATTGAAGTATTTTATCTACACTTTTTAAAATTCAAACTAATATTATAAAATTAAGTAAATTTTAAATTTTAAATAAGTTGCCCTTTTTTCTATTTTTCCATAACTAGAAATTTTAATATCAAGTATTACCTTGTGCTAAACTACCAATATATGTATATTTGATCAATGACATTACACGTGTAAGTCAGTAATTGTTATTTTTGTCACATACAAGTTTCGCAAGCCCAATATCGACACTTTCTAGATAGACTAGAATAATATTAGGTAAACATCTTGATATCTTTGACTTTCTTCTGGGAATTGCTTTCCCCAGTTGAAGTGAACAAGTCTTTTGTCTCCATAACTCTGTTCTTTCTTTTTTTAACACATCTCAGTTGTCTAATTTTTGTGGGTTTTATTAATTGAATGGATAAATTTTTATAGAATAGAGTAAGAACAGAGTAATAGAAACAAGTGATCTGGTCCCATATTAGAATAATATTAGGTAAACATCTTGTTATCTTTGACTTTCTTCTGGGAATTGCTTTCCGCAAGTCGAAGTGAACAAATCTTTTGTCCCCACAACCCTTTGCTTCCTGTTTTAACATATCTCAGTTGACCAATTTTTGTGGGTTTTATTTATCGAATGAATAAAATTTTTATAAAATAGAGTAGGAACAAAATAATAGGAACAAGTGATTTAGTTTCTAAGTTAAAGGATTAGTAAGAGAAATAGGTCTATCAATGGTAGTAGAACAATGGGTATTAAGGTACATAAATGAACTTAATCATATGATTAGTTCTCTACACTATTTAATTATACAACCAGGTAAAAGAGATTTGCGCATTTTTATTTCCTGAAACAAAAAGCTTGGTGATAGCTCAGTGATGCGATATTCTTTCCTAAAATTCGGTAGATAGTTGTTCGCAATCAAATAAAATTAAATTCAGAGTTTCTCGTAAAATTATAACATAAAATAGCAAGACTTAGTATGAGTTTGATTGTTATACAAAATAAAACCGGTATGTATTGAAAGGTCTAACTCACTCTTAAAAGTTAGTTTGAGATGATAGGTTTGCACATTATTATAAATGGTTGAATGCACTTATGCTTATTCAATGTGAGATTCTTGACATACCGGCCCCCTCAATCCAAAATAGGATTAGACATCAGTTAAGTATATTGGACAAAGAAACAGAATTGAGCATCGTCCTAAATCATCAAAATAAACAGACTCTGATATTATGTTGAAAGCCTAACTCACCTATAAAAACTAACTTAAGATGAAAGGTTTGCATGATATTATAAATAGTTGAATGCACTCGTAATAGGCCAATATAGAATTCTTGATAGTATATATGGTGTTTTGAAATTAGAGTTTAGGAGATAAGATTTGAGTTATTTATCACTTGAAGATGATAACATTCGAGGATTGAGTGTTCTCGAAAATATAATCGACGTATTTGTTAAAAATGGGAATTTTTGGTCGAAGTTGTACTTGCCCTTTTCTACACTAGTGTTGGAGTGCCTTTCAATGAAATCATCACAATTGTTGTGGAAATTTTGAGTTACTTATAATTTTAAAAATTTATATAAACAATCCTAGCTAATTTGATTTTTTAAAAAAATCCTCCAATCTAAAAAAAGGTATAAAAATTTAAAAGCATGAATTTCGAGTTAAGAAAGACTCGATATATTTTTAAAAAAGACTAATTTAAATATTATATATAAACAAATTACGAGTCTAAATTTAGAACGAACATAATTTTATTTTAATGTGACAATTTTAGTATTAGATTTAGAAAATTTTAATAATATATATATATTTATAATATTTAGAATAATTCAAATTGAAAGAATGGGATAATACCAAACGACCATGGAAGTCCTCTCTCCACAAGCCTGAGAATACTGACATGTGAAAATATAGACATACCCTCTTCACAATTTAAGAGAAGTCGTATGCAATCATTGGATATGCATTATTGTACTCCAACTATGACTTGTCTCGTTGAGTACAAACAATTCCCATATCCCAGTCCCCAAAGATAAAGGTAATAGTTAACTAGACCTTGTTTCCATTAGTAATTAGCTTTAAATTTAGTTACTTTATGCAAATTCTTCCCCATACTATAAAGTATATAAATTAAAGTGCCAAAGTTGACTAGAATTTCACAATAAAATTGAGTAAAATATTCATTAATATCAAAATATAACATGGATATAAACGAAAAATAAAATAAAATGGAATAAAATTAAATTCCATTTTTTTTATACATCATCTTGAGCTTCTTATACTTAATTTAGACACAGAGCACACAGCTTCATCCTTGTTTTTATCAGAAATACCACCTAAATATTACCATCTTTCAAGTTCCTCAATTATTTCAGTTGCTGTATGCTAAAAAACAAAGGTGGATAGAACTATAAAGTGTTGGCATAATAGCATATCATGGTGGATCCACTTGTAGTGATTCTTAGTAAAGTAGGTGCTGACAAAACATGAAGAAAAGGGGGAAAAAAAAAAGAAAGAAAGAAAGAGCTTGATCTTGCAAAATTCTGGAAAGGAAAAGAAGAAACAAAAGAGTCTAAAAGGATGGAAGGAATATGGTTCCCACAAGACAAACAATAATAATTAATAAATTAGCTCCCGATAAACCATGGCCACACAGCAATAAAACAAAATATATCTCAAGTCAGGTATATTTGTGTGGGTCAAACCCAACATGTCAAAACATGAGTGAATCTTGAAGGTGATTGCCTTAGGATTGACATTGACAAGGATTCAAATAAGTTTGAGATGGACATGTTCTTCAAGAATGCAATGCACCTTTCACCCTCACTCACTATAAAAAAGGTGAACATTATTATTATCTCTTCTTTCTCTAATTTTAATGACTAATGTAAGATGAGAGATTAGGGGGAATGATCTTTCCCCTAATGGGTCGTTTTCAGTCAACTTTGATTTGGTATAAAAATATAAAAGGAAACAGCTTTGTATTGTCACATCTATGCAATTACGTAACAGTAGGAACACTTACTTTGCAAGGGAATGACGCAAATCTTTATTGTTTTGTTTGCAAAAGCAAAAGTCTATTAAAGCAACCAAAAACCAAGTAATTGCATTAATAAGTTCTGTATTGAAATTAGTATTTGGGAGAAGTTTGTCGTCTTTAGCATTATTCACTAGATAAAATTTGTAGTTAGTCATGTAACACTATTACTTATTATCATTATCATATTAGGAACGGATTAAGAAATTTTTTTAAATAAGGGTAAAATTTTAATAGGAATACAATTATATTTTTAATGAGAGCAAAATTTTATTTTTTATAAGATCAAAACTTAAAATAATAAATTTTATATAATTTTTTTAAAGTCAATAGGAATAAATAGAGGGACGTGAATCCGTCCTGATCATATAAAAAAACATAAAATTTCAAAGTTGACAATAAGACAAACCACGCTTAAGATCTTCGATTCATATTAGGCTAATTTCTCATAATTAATTGGGTCAAAAAAATTATTAAACATAAATTTGAACGTAATTAAATCATACTTGACATTTTAAATTCAAATTACATCAAATTAAGTTAAATCCAACTCAAACTAATTTCCTATATCTATTATTATTATGTAAATATTCGCATAGATTTTTTAATATTAAAATTACATATCTATCAAATATCCACAAGGAATGAATTATGACGTTGTCACTTATTGTCCACTTGTCACATTCTCAAATTCTCTTTTAATTATCACTATAATCTATTTTGAGTTCCAAAAAACATGGAATTTCAAAAAATATAAACATGTGGTGATTACTAAAGTAAGCAGTACCGATTCCATTCCATTTTGGTTTATATTGAACTACTAGTAAATGAATAACACGTAGCCAAATTCTAAAGGGTCAGTGTCATAATGCCACGAACGTTCAATTTTGGGGTCAATGATATGATTATGAAGATTCATTCACTCTGAGATTTTTGGTTTATATACTAATAATACAACAACAAAGATTTAAAAAGGTTAAAAAATGAACAGCTCATATAAATCCAACAAAAAAAAAGGGTTCATGCTTCATAATTGTATGATGCAGCTAAAAAGCAATGTTTTAGCACTGTTTTGGTTGAGAAATTGAGAGATGCATGCTCCTTCGGTGTTCGTGACTTGTCATGCATATCGGTTGGTCATCATTCCCACAGGACTTAATTAGATTTTTGGATTATGTGTAGATCATTATATAACTTTTAAGATATTAAAGAAATATAGAAATCTGGGTAACATATATAGAGAGAAAAAAAGAGGAAAAAAATTCCTTTTTTTCTTTAATAGTATTATTTTTTATATTTTTTACAAATCATAATTAAAAATTTCAATTATTAAAAGAAAAGGGTTTTTCAAAGATATACCCTCTACTTTTCAAAGCCTTTGATCCTTGTTTAGCTTTCCTCACTTTTATCACTTCCATGACTTTGTCTCCTTTATTCTTATTATATTCTCATAGTTTTAATTGTTTCTTCTTCATTGAAATTTGAGGTTGGTTCAGCCTGGTTCTGACGAGGCTGTACGTTGCCGTTTGGATTCATGTGGTTTATTAATTTCGGCTTGAAGGTTCCTGCAAAACAAGGAAGGCACGTCAGGGGTTGTTTAGCTTTCCTCACTTTTATCACTACCATGACTTTGTCTCCTTTATTCTTATTATATTCTCATAGTTTTAATTGTTTCTTCTTCATTGAAATTTGAGGTCTAAGGCAAGAACTTAAACGGGACATCATTGAATTTCAAAACACAAAATCGTAATCAGTTGGCTTAAGATTAGTCACTGTCAATCAAGCTTTAACGTTTTGTAATTTCTCCCTATAGAAAAACGAACATAACTTTATAGATAGATAGTTCCCACTGGCATTGGATTCTATCTTTTAGCCACTTTTTCTACTGCTGTTTCAATTTCATTTGTAGTCTTTCTTTTATATAGACTTCCATTTCGATTAGAGATCAGAGCAAAAGAACACGTAGTAGGTGTTTTTTTTTCTTCAATCTCTCCAGCTCTTCCTTCTAAATTCATTGCACCCTTTGCACCACTGTCTCTTCCTGCTCCTTTTGACAAGTAACCTTGTCATTTGAAGTTAGTTATAATCCAAATTGCTTTATGAAATGTATAAATAATTAGTTAAATAATGCCACTTTGAAGAAACAAATTTATTATTCCATATTGTTTTATAAAATGCATAAATAATTAATTAAATAATACACCTTTCAGGAAACAAAATATATCAACATTATCTGTTTCATCATGTACTAGCTGTACTTAATGTTAGTTACTTTCCTAATCTAGTTTACACTATATAACAACGCTATGGCATCACTGCAGGACCCCTAGACCCTGCTTCATTGTGGGTCATAAATTCTGCTTTATTGTGGGACTTCGAGGTATAATAATAATGTTATGATGAACAAGGCTATGGCATCAAATAAAAGGTATAGTTTAGTGGCTGATAAGGCACAAAGGTTATTATATCTTAAATTTTAATTAAGTTGAGTATCGTAAAATATTTATAAATAAATCCTCTAGAAACTTAATTAACCTGTTTTTAGTAGCTTTAACATTTGATCGAGAATCTATTTATAAAAGAAGCAAGTAATTAACTAGTCAGGGCAACCATCGAATGAATATGGAACTTATAAGGTTGCTTATATATAGAACAATCTTTTTTGAGTAAGTACAAATTTAGAACACTTGTAAGCATACACATGGAATGATCAATATGGAGGAATGGCACACACATGGACTAGTCATGGAGTGTTTAGTTGGAATGGAGTTTCTTCCTGAACAAGGGATGGCGGTCGTCAGCTTTTATTTTAGAAAATCGAACACAAGGAGTGGGTTTTAGATAAGAAATGTTGAACTCTTTACTCAAGACTACATGCAAAGTATCCATAACTTTTGTATTAATAATGACAAAAAAAAGCAAGCTTTCATAATTTCTAGATCCCTTAGTCCCATCTTTATTATTGCAAGCAATCAATTTACCAAACTTAGTTTAATACATTCTTGTGCCTTTCCATACAAGTTACTCCAATTTGTTTCCTTTGTTAGCTTAGGTAATGAAGTTTGCATTAGTGTAGAATTAAAAAATTGTTATTTTATTTTAACTATATCTAATTAAAAATTTCTACTTGATATGAATTGCAATTAATTTTGCAAATAGATTTGGTTGTAAAATCATAAATTAATAATAAGAAGCACTTTCAATCCTTATAAATAGGTCAAGATGAAAAATGTAAGAAAAAGTAAAGTGACCTTTTCAAAAATAAATAAGATACATGTCCAAAATCTAATCAAGCGACTTTCAAACTAAAAGATTGAATAAGAGAATTCATCGAAAGGGAAGATCATTTCATGGTAATCAAATTGATTGTTTTGGTTTCAATATATATGGGATTTGTGTCTAACCTTGTGTTTTTCACTAGAATTAATTAAAGTTAATGAAGTCTTCATCCTTTTTAATTTACAAAAAAATGTCATTTATATTCTTGGAGACTTAGAGATTGATTCACCACCTATTCCTAGAGTTGCATTTAACATGTAGAAAATAAAAGTAACATATACCTTGTATTAATAATAAAAGCATTTCCAAGCTTTTTTTAATTGTCTCAAAGTTGGAAGAGTAGTAATTGTCTCAAAGTTCCTAATTACACCATTAAAAAGGTTAACCCCTAAGCTTAATTTACAGATTTAACTAAGCAGGCAACGAGGAAATAGATAAGAACAAGAAAATAAGATTCTATTCTGTTGGTTACCCTTTAAAATCTGCATGCAGTTGGTATATTCGATCATCACTATCAAAAGTGCAAGATTGAGGTATTTTTCGTGTTTTGCGTATGAGATAAGTTCATCATCTTCCTTTATCTAGCTAGCTAAGGAAAAGAACAACAGGAATGAATGAAATTACAGAGAGAATATTGCTGTAAGCAATGAATCAATGAAAGTGACGAAGAGATTTCAAAGTGGTAATCTCGATTTTCTTGCAACAAAATTCGATGAACTTCACTTACAGTTCATGAAGAGCAGTTGATTTTTATCACACAACATAAAATGTTCTTTATGAAAGACTAAGCTTTCTGTTGCGTGATAATAACTCCATCAAACAGAAGCAACATTGGGAGGTTCATATGAAGGAGAAAAAGCCAAGAAAACGAGAAGGGTCATGATAAAAACAGGTATAAACAGCATCAAAAGAGGCGGCGGCGATAACGGTGGCAATACAGGAGGCAACACCAGCAGCAACGCCGTCAAAAGAAGCAACAGCACGACTGATCTCAGGCTAAATAAGTTCAACATCCAGTTCTCATCTAAACAAATAAAAAATATGTCATATCATCCATAAACAGCCAACCTTTTGACCATGATCACGATGATCATGAGCCGTGGATGGACATTGAAGTAGTTGCAGAAGGTCAAGAGACTATAGCTCGGAATATTTGGTGGGGATGGTGATGAACTTGAGAGGGATGTGTTTATGTTAGATAAAGTGGAAGAGAATTTGCTGTGAAGAGGAGTAATTCAAATTATGGGTTGAAGAACGGGTCCAAAAGGAATCCACACGATAGTGTCTTCATTCATGTAACCTACAATTATATAACATAGAATATTTGACTAGTTAATTTTTTACCCTTACTATAATCTTTAAGTGGGTGGTTTTGGAATCATTTGCACTTTCCATTATTTTGAAGTTAAAGGCTTAACTCCAACGTAAAGTTGCTCTATTGGTTTAAGTGAAATCACAAACCGCTCTATTGATTTAAGTGAAATCACAGGTTTGAATCGTTCTCATGTATATAGTCATTTAAAACTTAAGATTAGAGTTTTTCTTTTCACAAAGGACTTACCCAATTCTAGTGAAAATTAATCTAGATGTGGATGACTTAAAGATGTCTTTCCATAGCTAAAACCCTCCTAAGACTTCTCGTGAGTAAAAAAAAATTAAGGCTTAAAATTGCAATTTGTGGGTCACTTTATTTGCATAATTATAAATAACGGTCTAGACTACAATCGTAATATTGTCATACTTGTGATAACAATCTGTAATTTTTTTTGTTAGCTCATGAAGTGTCTTAGGATGGTTTCAACTATGAGAAGACGCCTTTAAATCATTCACTTCCAGATTAATTCCCGCTTACACCGGGTTAGCTCGTAAGGAATAAAGTGCTGGTCAAATAAATTTTTTCTCGAACTCGAGACTTCTAATTAAAGAATAAGAGTGCTGAACCACTCACACAAGAAATATGAATAAAGTTAAATGCTTATTTTGACAATGAAGAGAGGTTGCTTTCCTTTTCGACAATTGGATTTCATTTCGTTGACAGGACGGATATTGGTACTATAGGGACTGCAACTGGTCGTTTCCAATGAACTTTCGAGGAAGCACCCAACATTGTCTTTTGTACAAAATCCTTGCGGCTTAAGGTCTATCCAATGTGAAAAGCCCTTTGCTCATGATTAAAGATGCTAATATATATATATATAAGTACATTTCGAATCGGATTTTAAGTTAGGTATTTTATAAGCTCAATAAAATTTAATTTAAGTTATTAATTTTAAATTGAATCCAAATTTTTATTTTAATTTTGTGAATATTAATTTTAATTGTTTGATTGGTAGAAGATGGTCAACTTTATACATACCAGTCTTACCAAGACTGTATCATAGCTTCGTGAAATTAGATGAATGCAAATTTTTGTGAATTTTGATAACATAAAAAAAAAAAATTCAGCCTAGCTAGACCAAAGAGAAAAAGGGGTGTGACTTAAATTATTAATTAGTATTGTTTAATGGAAAATCTACATATAGTTAATGATCATGATTAGAAAAACTCTCTTACATTTATTTTTGTCCGTCAAAAGGTAAATCCAATTATAAAGTAAATCGTAAGGCGTAATTGATTATAATTTCTCTCTTAGATTAGTTTTAGACTTCTCTCATGTTACAATTATGCTTTTTTGAAAAATAATGGTTAATTAAATTTAATCTTTTATGTTTTAAAACTATTATTTAAATTATCTTAATTCTATTTATAATTTTAAAAGCAACGTCGTATTGAAATTTAAAATTTTAATATTACATTAATTTGAATAAAAAGATAAAAATTAAATAATACCATAAAAGATTAGTGATAGTTATCAAAATATAAAAAATAAAATAAAATAAAGATATGGAGAATAGACCTTTCATATCAATAAGAAACGTGTAATATCATGTATTAATGTGTCCCTAAGCTATAGTCTCTTTCAACATTAATCTCAAGTTTGAATACGACACGCAATAATCTATTTTGACATTAATTTCAATTTGAATTATTATAGAACTTAGAACAATCTAGAATTCATGCGAAACTACTTTAGATATAAAAATATTTGTAAAAATTTAATATTAGTACCTACATGATTACATGACTTTTGTCTTTATGAGATTGATTCTTGAACCGACCAAAGTCAAGCAATTTGATAACCATGACTGACTTTGTTCAAGGTACAATGAACCTCTCTCTCTTTACTCCCACTTTCCACCGTTGTCACGATCTATGTCAGAATGGAGTGTTCTTACAATATTATGAAACGGCATGGAAATGCTGAAAATTCCCTTTTGAGGTTGATTTATATCTTATTAACTGACATTTTCTTTACGAAATTCAGATGTGCTAAGTTTATAAATTCTTTTAATTACATTTTTTTATTAATTTCTTTGCAAGATTTTTTTTTTATAAAAGGAAATAGTACACATGAAACTAAATGAGTCGGAATAAACAGCGACCCAACTGATCCTCTAGGAGGAGATTAAGGTACCCTAAAGGTGTAACATTAAAATAAGTGATACCAAGTATGACAGATCCAGCCTGGGAAGCGAGTCAGTCTGCGCATCCGTTGCTCTCTCCGTATACATGCTGATGAACAACAGACTAGTTACGGTTGAGGAGGTCCCAGATATCCATGACTATAGGGTTGTCCGACTGAGTGCGGGAGGCCACCGAAGAAAATAGCTGATGTACCCTTAAAGAGTCCACTTCCAACTCAAGCTGACGAAAACTCAATTGTCAAGCCAAAGAAAATCTTGTGTAAACACCCCAGAGTTTCGCTGACTGAGCTGAGCACCAGCCTATAAACTGTTGCAAGAATTTTAGTATAGGAGCTTTTTGTCTTCATTCTTCACTTCCAGGTTGCGTTTCTTCTATCCTTAATGACATGAATGGGATTTTGTCCTCGAAAACTACTTTTTGTTTGATATAATAGTTTAGGAATGAATATTAAAATGGATAACTAAAATTTGAATTTCCTAAATAAAAATTGCATATAAAAGTCAAAGACAAAAAGGGGAGTTGAGATTTTTTTATTTTTAGATTTTTAAGAATAAAAAATGGGGATATAAGAATTCATGTCTGGTCATTCCCAGGTTACCAAGGCAAATTCATGGTTTCAACAAAGACATCTTTTGACTGCTCCCACTTTGTGGGACAAGCAAATCTATGATATTTGTTCTTTCAATGTTTACCTTAAGATTTGAAGGTTTTGATTCCAAACTAATCTTGGGTTTGTTTGTATAGTACTCACAAATGCTTGTATCTATTAACAATAAGATATAGGAATTAAAAATTTTCTTTTTATACTTGAAAGCAAAACGGTCTTTTTTATTAATAATTAAGTAAGATTTTATATTATTGAACTTCTTCAATTCCTGCATTTTAGTGAAAATTGTTGCCCGACATTCCGGCGAAGTTTTTATCGGGATGTTGTTGACTAAGCATTTTCTTTTATAATCTAGTTCTATTTTAAGTATTAATTTCTAGTATTCTTGCTACATGATTATAAATAATTACAATTATAGCAATTATTATTTTTAATAGTGTTTATAATTAATATAATTTAAAAAACTTACAATGTCAAGTTATTTTTTTAATTTTTTGTTTTAAATTATTGTTTATTTATAACCAAAATAAGGTCATCTTCAATAAGGAGTTACAAATAATTAAAGACTATTATCTAATTACAATTGCATTTTTCACCATTAGTCTTATATCATTCACAATTATCAATTTAAATCATTTCGGTGGGAAACATCATGGTTCAATCACTTTGGTTGGTGAGACCATGAACCCTACCAGATGTGGCAAAGCTATACATTTCAGAACAATGATTCTGACATTGGTTAAGGATACTTCACCAGATCTTTTCCTTAGTTCGAGTGACTGCTCACCAACTAACACGAATTTGACATTCTCATTAAAGCTTTTACACTCTTGATTCGTTACTAATTAACTCGAGGCTCCAAATGTCTTCTGTTACTAACTTGAGCGTCGGAACATCGAACAAGTGATCTAGGGTTTATGTTGTAGATCATACATATATATCTACGAATACATGTATAAAAAGAAAGCATTCAAACGACGAAGAGGACGGGTAGCTTTCATGGGAACCAAATTAAACTTCAATAAATATGAAGGCGCGTGACTTCTTAATACATAGATACATAGATACACAGAAACACACACACTAAACACAGAAAAAATGGCCAAGGTTAAACACAACTTGTAGGAGCTATATCAGGCATCTTAGACGGAGAAAACGCCAGAAAAGCAAGCGAGCTCATCATCAGAACCGGGACAAAGAGGAGGACTAACGGCGGCGGTGGCAGCGGAGGCAAGACTAAGGGGAGGAGAAGCACGAGAATAGCAACTAAAACCATAACCATGAGTGACACCAATCTAAAGTACTTGATCAACATCAAAACTTCTTCCCCAGAACATGTTCAGATGATATATCGATCTTGTGATCATCAGAGCAAAAGGGTTGGAATAAAATTTGTGCATGCACAAGCAGAGAGAGAGAGAGATGCAGAAAGAGAGGTGTTCTTGGTACCGAATTGAGACTCTGAAGAAACGATTAAAGAAGACGGTGTTTAAAAAGAAAAGATAAAGAGTGACATAGGCAATTCTTGTGGTCCTATAATTGTCTAGGGGGACGTTTCTAGTCATGGTTGTTAGTAACATACCCCACTTGGATTACCTTATTCAACTAACTAGCTATACTAATTACATATCGAAAATAGTCATAGTGATATATACATAAGAATAATTATTAAAATCCAAGAAGATGCATTTGAATTTGGCCTTTCTCACGTTCAATTCCATCTAGAAGCTCATTATGTTGGTGTACTACTAATTTGTTAGAAGTAGTGAACTAATTAGTTAGGTTTAGCTCTTAAGTTTGTCTCTAATTAGGTTGCTTAATTATGGTTAACAACTGAAATATCTGATTCTTCATTTCTCTTTAAATCATAGAAGAACTTCATTTCTCTTTTAAAAAACTCTGATTCTTTGTAAACATTATTTCCCTTCAAAACTTAGTCTTTAGTTTGTTTTGCGAACTGAAACTAAAAGTGATTCTTGATCACTAAAACAAACTTCCTTTTTCTTTATTTCTTGTTATCCTGCTTTTTTAGAGCTTCAAGAACAAGGACGGTTCGTGGTTCTTGGTTCGAGTCCAAATTTTCTGTCCAATATTATGGTATTTTATTGTGTCCAATGAATCTCAGCCGTTTATTTATATAAATTCTGTGTAAGTCCCGCGTGAACCCCGCGTAGGTCCCACAAAATAAATGATTGAGATTTCATGAACAAAATAAGACAGGGTAATATTAGACAGAGGATCTGTTCCCTCTTGGTTCTTGGTTCATGCCCTTTAGAAACAACAATGTCATTGTCATCCTAACCCTAAAAAGCTTCAAACTTTTGAAGCCACTAAATGAGAACGAGTCGCTTCATCTGAAGATCAATGCACGTACACAATGCAAACAAAAACATAATCGAGAGTACCACAGGTTCATTATGCAATGCATGTTATTATTCTCTATTTGGTTGCATCACCATTGGAGAAAGGAAAAGGCTATGGCTAGCTAGACCATCAAAGGGGTGAGAATAAATATCAGAGGGCAAGCATTTGGTGTGCTCATAAAGAGTTGGTAGGGCCACAAAATACCATTCTTTCTGGTACTAGTCAAAACTTGATGCTGCAATGCATATACATAAAGAGGTGGATTCAGTGAACTTCATGATATCCATCTCTCACTTTTATTAGAAAAAAAGACTTGCAATGAACACTACAATGTTTAGACTAAAAGATGCAAGTTTTGTTTTATTTATTTGAAAAATAATCAATGATATTAAAAATTAAGACAAGGGAAATTTTCTTAAATACGCATAAAATAATTGTATCAGAAATCTATTTGTATATGATAAAAGGTTTATAATTGATCACATCAGATTTTTTATCAACAAAATTTATTAAAATAATTCAAAAAACATAGTTTAAGTTTTTTATTCTTTAAACTTTAAAATTATCAAAAAATATTTATGTTTTTTAATTTTATAAAAAAATCTTTATGTGAAATTTCCATTATACTTTACAATGAGGGACACGTGAGCCTTTGCTAACATGGTTAATTTATTTCAACCTCTCTCAAATTACTTAACTCATAATTTCTCTAAATTTAACTAAAACTATTTTATCTTTTATTAAATAATTTTTGATCAATACTCGTTGTCATTCTCTCTTATAAGCAAGATGAACGAGTCATTTGAGCAATTTCTTATAATTTCATGTTTGCTCTTGCTAATTGTATGTGTTTAATCATAATTAACTCTTTTAATGAAAATTTCATAATTGAATTTTATGAAAAAATTAAAATCGTAACAAATAAGAATTCTATAATTTTAAATTTTTGAATTCTTTTAAAGTGAAATCTTATATCTTCTATCATATTTTTTAAAACAAGTAAGATTATATTTAGAAAAAGTCTACATCTTCTATCCAAATGCAGCCGACCTATCTCAGAATGTAAACTCCACGTGATCACATGTACCTTACGGGTTGTTTAGCGTTGCTTTCGATCCCAACAGTTGCATAAATTAATTATTAGTTATTTTATCAACTCCGGCACTGTCTAAATAGGACCCATAGTCACTGATACGTACTTAATTCGAGTTGATGCATGACGTGTTTCTACACTGATACTCTGCATCTTTCCCCTGCAGGTGGACTGAAAATATGGTTGATTGTGTAAAGAATGTAGATAGTCATTAACTAAAGTTGTACCAATCTCCTTAAGAATAACTCCACATTATCTCTTCCCAATATTATCAAGCTCCCCAAAAACAATTATCTCCCATGGAAACTTCAAATTGGGACTACGTTGTTAAGAAGTGAGCGGGATTAGAGAAGCGGGAATTGTTTAGAAGAAGATGTTTTTTGTTTTAATAAATCAATAACTTTTATATAAATAAAAAGGTTTTGTACATCACAAGAGATTTTCTGTAAGCAATCTCTTATCACTCAAAATGTTAGTAGTTTGATTCAGTCAATAAGGACCTATTCACAGGAGATATTTACTGCTTCTAGAAGTTAGGAAAGTTTTTTATTTCTATTTTTGCTATAATTTTTAGCATATTTTACGATGATTCTATTTTATGTAAAGGCTATATAATGCCTAACAATTGCTCTAATAAAATATCACTTGGAAATCCAATTGCTTTGGTTTATTATTTCTCTTGTGAACTTTTACAATTGGTATCAGAGCTCCACTGGCCCTGAGGAAATAACAAATCTTTGAGTGATCAAACACAGCAAGATGAGTGATGATAAGACATTAACAAAAATTCCGCATTTTGATGGTCACTATGACCATTGGAGTGAGCTGATGGAGAATCTTCTTAGAGCTAAAGGTCTGTGGAGTTTAATAGAAAATGGTTTTGAAGAACCAAAGGGAGAAACAATGTTGACAGAAGCACAGCAGACCCAACTTGAAGATGCTAGAACCAAGGATCATCAAGTAAAGCATTATCTATTTCAAGCTATCGACAGAACTGTTTTTGAACAGATCCTGGACCGCCGCACAGCGAAAATAGTCTGGGATTCAATGAAGAAGAAGTTTGGAGGAAATTCGAAAGTGAAGAAATCTCTTCTTAACGCATTAAGAAGGGAATTTGAAGTGCTTGAAATGAAGAGGGAGGAGTCTATCGATGAATATGTTGCAAGGGTAATGACAGTAGCAAACAAGATGAGGAGTAATGGAGAAGAGATGACGGATACCAAAATTGTTGAGAAAATTTTGCGTACCCTCACAAAAAAATTAACGTATGTCTGCGTGTCAATTGAAGAATCCAAAGACACCGAAACCATGACAGTTGATGAGCTACAGAGTACCTTAGTCGTTCATGAACAGAAGTTTAAACGAGTTAGCAAGGATGATGAAGATCAGGTATTCAATATTGAAGGACGTTCATCTGCTAGCAGAGGAAGGGGCTCTGGCAGAGGAAGGGGTCGTGGCAGAGGAAGAGCTGTATTCAACAAAGCCACTGTTGAATGCTACAAGTGTCATGATTTAGGACATTTTCAATATGAATGTCCTAAATCAAACAAAGAAGCTAACTATGCCGAATTAGAAGAAGAGGATGAGTTATTGCTGATGGCGTATGTTGAGCTTCATGAGACAAACATAAGTGACGCCTGGTTTGTGGACTCTGGATGCTCTAACCACATGTGTGGTAACCAGGAAATGTTTTCAAGCTTAGACACTAGTTTCACCCATTCATTCAAGCTTGGAAACAACACAAGAATGAAGGTTACTGGAAAAGGAGAAGTAAAGTTGAGTCTGAAAGGGGTCTACTATACTGTAAGTGATGTATATTATGTTCCAGAGCTAAGAAACAATCTGCTTGGTGTTGGGCAGCTGCAAGAGAAAGGTGTAGCAGTCTTATTCAAAGATGGAGTGTGCAGTCTCTATCATCCATTGAAGGGAAAGATGGCTGAATCAATGATGAGTGCAAACCGGATGTTCATTTTGCTTGGAGAATCACCTGCTACTGCAGAAAATGAGAAGTGTCTACAAGTAGGTAGTCCAGATGAGTCAATTCTGTGGCATCACCGTTATGGACATCTTAGTTACAAAGGACTACGCACGTTGAACAGCAAAGAAATGGTAATTGGTTTGCCTCGTATTATAGAACCAGATTCTACGTGTGAGGCTTGTATGAAGGGCAAACAGCATTGAACTCAAATCCCTAAGAAAAGCAACTGGAGAGCTACTGAGCAATTAGAGCTGATTCATGCTGATCTTTGTGGGCCTATCACACCAGCCTCAAACAGTCACAAGAGGTACCTTTTATGCTTTATAGATGATTTTTCAACGAAAGCCTGGTGTTATTTTTTTGTTGAAAAGTTAGAAACCTGCTACCATTTTAAATGCTTTAAAGTACTTGTGGAAAAAGAAACTGGTTTGCCGATTAAGTGTTTGAGAAAAGACAGAGGAGGGGAATTCAACTCAGCAGAATTCAATGACTACTGTAAGCAACGAGGAATGAAGCGACAACTGACCACTGCTTATACTCCATAACAAAATGGAGTAGCTGAGCGCAAGAATCGGACAATAATGAACCTAGTGAGAGCGATGTTGGTGGAAAAGAACATACCCAAAGTTTATTGGCCTGAAGCTGTACAGTGGACATTTCATATCTTGAACAGATCGCCTACCTTGGTTGTTAAAGATATGACTCCAGAAGAAGCGTGGAGTGGTGAAAAGCCTACTGTGGATTATTTCAAAGTTTTTGGGTGCGTTGGACATGTTCACATACCAGATTCACAGTGAACAAAGCTTGAAGACAAGAGTGTGAGCTGCGTATTCTTTGGATTCAGCAATAAAACCAAATGATACAGAATGTTTGATCCTATTAACAAGAGAATTGTTCTTAGTCGAGATGTGATTTTTGACGAAAATCAGTCATGGGATTGGAGCAAAAATCAACAAGAAGAACAGGAATTTGAATTGGAGTGGGGTGATAACATCAGTCAAATTGCATGCGGAGAAGAGAATATTGTTGAACCAGAACCTGATGTTCATCCACCTCTGGAAGTCACTCCAGATATCGAAAGAAATCTTGCATCAAGGGAGGGCAGAACCCGACGTCCCCCTGAACGACTAACTGATTTTGTTTCAGGTGAAGGTCTATCTGAAGAAGATGAAGCAAATATGATGGCCTATCTTGTAATTTCAGATCCAACGAGCTATGAAGAAGCAGTGAAGGAGAGAAAATGGAGATTAGCCATGGATGAAGAAATAAGATCTATTGAGAAAAACAACACTTGGTGTCTGATGGAGTTACCAGCCGAAGCAAAGAAGGTCGGTGTGAAATGGATTTATAAAACAAAATTGAATGAGCATGGTGAGGTCGACAAATACAAAGCAAGACTTGTCGTAAAAGGGTACACCCAGCAATACGGAATAGATTATACTGAAGTATTCGCACCAGTGGCTAGAATGGATACAGTTCGAATGATCATAGCTTTGGCAGCTCAAAAGGGATGGAAATTACACCAATTGGATGTTAAATCGGCGTTCTTGCATGGAGATTTGGAAGAAAACGTTTATGTTGAACAGCCAAAAGGTTACGAAAAAGAAGGGTGTGAGCAAGTGGTGTACAAATTAAGAAAGGCTCTCTATGGGTTAAAACAGGCACCCAGAGCCTGGTTTAGCCGTATAGAAGCTTATTTTCTGAAAGAAGGCTTCACAAACAGTTCTAACAAACAAACTCTGTTTGTCAAAAGGAGGGGAAAGAAAATTTTGATCGTGAGTATTTATGTGGATGACTTGTTATATACAGGTGATGACGAAGAGCTACTTGCAGAATTTAAATGCTCCATGGAGAAAGAATTCGACATGACAGATTTGGGACTGATGAAGTTTTTCTTTAGCATCGAAATTATCCAAAAAGATGATGGTATATTTATTTGTCAGAGGAAATATGCTGGCGAGGTCCTACAACGGTTTGGAATGGAAAACCATAATCCTGTGAGCAATCTGATTGTTCTTGGGCAACAAATTAGCAGGGATGAAAGAGGAGAAAAAACAGATGCAACCCAGTTTAAACAGATGGTGGGTAGTCTGATGTATCTCACAGCTACTCAACTTGATCTTATGTTTGTTGTAAGTCTCATAAGTCGTTTTATGGCCAATCCCACAAAGCTCTATTTTGCCGTTATAAAATGAGTGCTAAGATGTCTAAAGGGCACAATGGATTATGGAGTATTTTACAGGAGGGGTGGAGAAAATTGCTTCGTGGGATTTACAGACAGCGATTATTCCGGTGACATGGTTGATAGCAAAAGTACCTCTGGATATGTGTTTTTATTGAGTGGAGGTGCTGTGGCATGGTCTTCACGCAAGCAACCTATTGTTACCTTGTCAACCACAGAGGCTGAGTTTGTAGCAGCTGCTGCTTGTGCTTGTCAGGCGATATGGATTAGAAGAGTACTAGAAGACATTGGCCAGTCACAAGAAGAGGCTACAATCTTAATGTGTGATAATGTTTCAACAATTAAATTGTCGAAAAATCCTGTCCTACATGGACGCTCCAAGCATATAAGAGTAAGATTCCACTTTCTTAGAGATTTAGTCAAAGAAGGCATTGTTGATTTACAATTATGTGGTACCAAAGATCAGCTGGCAGACTTAATGACTAAACCGCTCAAGTTAGATGCTTACCAGAAGTTACGACAAGGATTGGGCATGAGTACTTATTCAGTTTTGAACTAATTCGTTTACAGAAGGAATAAGTTCAAAGGAGGGATTGTTAGTAGTTTGATTCAGTCAATAAAGACCTATTCTACAGGAGATATTTACTGCTGCTAAAAGTTAGGAAAGTTTTTTATTTCTATTTTTGCTGTAATCTTTAGCATATTTTACGATGATTCTGTTTTATGTAAAGGCTATATAATGCCTAACAATTGCTCTAATAAAGTATCACTTGGAAATCCAATTGCTTTGGTTTATTATTTCTCTTGTGAACCTTTACACAAAAGGCAATCTCTAGAAGAAGATGTTGTATTTTACTTGAATAATTTAGTTCAAGTACAAAGAGATATTTATAGGCACAAAAATAACTTTTCATATCTAAGTACATGAAACTATTAATGAACCCAAATAAATGAACCATATATGAACTCAAAACTATATTTGGACCAAAATTTAATTATGTAACTAATACATCAACATAATTAAACTCCTAATAATGAACTTAAACATCCATGTATCTAGACTAACTTTCAAATTGCTTTTCAACACTCCCCCTTAATTTGAAATTTTCTTTCAAACTCCAAGTCTTGCCCTCAAATGATGAAAAACTTCAAATTTGAGTGATTTCATAAAAATATTCATAACTTGATCAGTAGTCCTCACATGCTTGACATTCTTTTTTATCTTGTAGATTGATTTGACTTCAATAGCTTCATAACCTTTAGGAATAATTGATAATTCTTGTAGATTGATTTAACTCCAATATCTTCATGACCTTTAGGAATAATTGATAATTCTCAAGTATTATTTTTCTCTATTGCTTTAATTTCCTCCTCTATGGCTTGTCTCTATCTTTTGGCCTTCACGGCTCCCTAAAATTTGAAAGTTTACTATCTACAAGAAGACAAAAGAAATTACTTACATCAATATCATTGATTTCTTTTGTTTGTTCATAAATATCATAGATACTGCTTATTTTTCGTGCTTCATCAACTAAACTTTCTCCATGCATGGATGAAGAAGAATGAGGCGTATTTGAAGAAGTAGGAGGAGTTGTCTCTTGAATATTTATTGTGGCTTCTTGCTCTTCATCTTCAAAGTATGGGGAAAAAATTGTAAGTGCTTTCTTCTTGTGTCTCCCAATCCCATATTGCTTTTTTCATCAAATTCGACATCTCTACTCACAACAATCCTTCCATTACTTGGATTGTACAATCAGTAGCCTTTGGAATTTTGAATACATGTTTAACACTTCAATCATCGAGCTTGGATCTTTCTTATTGTGGCACATGAGTATGGCTATGCTTCCAAAAACTCTTAGATGAGCAACACTAGGCTTCATTCCATTCCACGCTTGTTGTGGAGTTTGATCTTTGACATTTCTTGTTGGAGATCGATTTGACAAATAAATTACACAAGAAACAACTTCAGCCCAAAATTCTTTAGGCATATTTTTTGTCTTTAACATACATCAAGCCATGTTAAGAATTGTTCTATTCTTCCTTTTGGCTATTTTATTTTGTTAGGGCGATCTTAGGACTGCTAACAGACGACAGATTTCATGTATTTCACAGAAATCAAGAAACTTCTTAGATGTGAATTCACCTTCTCTATCAGACCTTAGGGCTTTAATTGTATAGTCACTTTCATTCTCTACAAATGCCTTAAACTTCTTAAATGCTTCAAATGTTTCTGATTTCTACTTTAAGAAATAAACCCATGCTTTTCTACTGTAATCATCAATGAAAGGTAAGAAATATCTACTTTTACCCATTGATAATGGCATGATTGGTAAATACACGTCAGTATGAATAAGTTGAAGTGGTGTAGTTGCTCTTGTCACTGCTTTTTTGGAAAACTCCTTCTTGAATGCTTGTCAAGTAAGCATGCTTCACATAAATGATATAGATGGTTGACGAAGGGCATTCCTTTCACCATGTATTTTTATCTCCCAACGCATTGAGTTCGCCAAAGTTCAAGTGTCTAAATCTCATATGCCAACACCATGCTTCATCTTTTACATCCACTTTTAAACATGTTGCTTCGATTGTCTTGATAGTCAACATAAACATTTTATTCTTTGACATGAATACCTTAGCAATCAATTGAGCATGTTGATCTCTAAGTCAAAGACAACAATCTTTCATGTGAATTTCATATCTTTATTCAAGAAGTTGCCCTAAACTTAAAATATTACTTTTCAATTTAGGCGCATAATAGACATCATTAATAAGTCTATGGCTTCCATCTCTTGAAGAAATTAGAATGGTACATTTTTCACGAATTTGAATCTTTGACGAATCTTCAAAAGAAATGTTGCCTTCTATCTTTTCATCAATTTCCACAAATTTTCCTTTATCTCCACACATGTGATTGCTTGCTCCATTATCTAAGAACCATGTACTTTCATCCTTACTTGTATTATCTTTGAGTGCTAGCAATAAAGTGGGCTCTTCGTCTCTTTGCTTATTATCAACAATATTAACTTGCTCCTCAACGTGATTAGGCGTAGCATAACATTCCTAAGAAAAATGTCCAAATTTATGACAATTATAGCATTCAACATTAGACTTATCATACCTCCTTTCATTTTGTCTAAAATTGTAACCTTCTCTTAATCTTCCTCTTGATTTTCTTGGCCTTTGTATGATTGATTGTTTCCATCATTGTTGGCGTTGTTATAATGTCCTTTACTTCTTCCTCTATAACTTCGTCCTCGACCTCGATCACGACCATGTCCTCGTCCTCGTCCTCTTCCTCTTTGATTGCTTTCTCCATCATCATCTTTTAACACAACCCTTTCTTTAAGTGTTTGCTTTAAAGGCTCTTCTTACCTCTTCTTGATCTTGTCTTCACGAGCTTGTAAAGAGCCCTCTAGTTATTCAAGTGTCAAGGAGTCTAGATCTTTAGACTCCTCCATGACGCAAAACACATAATCAAACTTTGAGTTCAAGGAACGAAGAATCTTCTCTACTACTCGAACATCTTCAACTTGATCTCCATACCTCTTCATTTGATTCATAATGGCCTTCACTTGTGAACAATAATCAGAGATTGATTCGGATTCCTTCATACACAAAGATTCAAAATCACCTCGCAATAATTGGAGTCGAATCTTTTTTCAACCTATCAATTCCTTGAAAAGAACTTTGCAAAATCTCCCATGCTTCCTTTGAAGTGGTTGCATCGGCCACCTTCTCAAACATTTAATCATCTAGACATTGATGGATGAGGATGAGGGCTTGTTGATCCTTCTTCTTGATCTTTGCCAAAGCATATTTCTCATTTTGAGACAAATCGGCTTCACTTTGAGGTTGCATAAAATTTTGGAATGATCTGAAATATATTAAGGAGACAAACAAGATTGTGTGATATCTGAATAAGTAACGGAAAAAGCGACTGATTCCATTGACAATAGTCAAGTAAAAGAAATTGTTCGAGTGATAGTGCCAAAAGGGAAATATTAGAGCTTATGATGAAAACATACCCCTACCTGTTTGATCAAACATATAAGAATTTCGAGGACAAAATTTCCTTAAAGAGGGGAGAATTGTAACATCCCATTACCCTTGATGAGACTTGAATTGTGTATTATAAGAAATAATTGAGAAATTAGAAAGTTCAATTCATGCTTATGTTAAATATGACATGCACATTTTTGCACATTAATATGATTGTACATGCATTCATGACATTTTCCGGGTATAATTGAGTTATTAATGCGACTAAAATGTGATTTGGCAATTTGGGTAATATTTCGGGTATTTTAGAATTTT
>JAOTIZ010000003.1:1644027-1660230 GCA_027123425.1 Erythroxylum panamense
TAAGTGTCTTGCCAAAAGCACCCTTGAATATTCTGACATAACACTTTATTCTAGAAGAATCTTCTCTATTGTCTTACTTTTCCAATGACACCAAAGTCATTCCATTTGGGTCAGTGATTTGAAAGATACACTTCAAACCTTTTTGGACTGCTCCTGTCCAAATCAGCATACTATGCACAACTCCTATCGAAAATTTTAAACCCCTTAGAAACTGAATTTGACTTCAATTTCTTTATACCATTTGTAGCTTCGAGTATCTAGTTTATCTTGAAACAAGAATTATCTTTTTCGGAGATCTACTGATCTAGAAATCATCAAAATATTGAAGCATGTTCAGTAAGGTATCCAATTCCTACTCTTCCAATTTATATCCTTACTTTGGTTCAATTCACCCCTTTCAAATCAACACCAAGAGCTATGACCTTCAATGGAGACGCAAAAAGAGAATGTTAGGAAATCTAAGGGTTTAAGAATCACCTCATTTAACTTTGAAACTTACAACTTTGAAGAAGACCTTGAGGTCAGATTTTATCATCTAAAGGGTGAAAGTGAATCAGACGATAGGATTTGACGAAACCAAAGGAATAAGCAGACGAACGGAAAAAGGCAGAAGAAGTGAAAAATGTCTATAACTTTCCCTACGGATATCGCATTAAGATGTTCTTTAGGTGATTCGAAGGAAGACTTCAAGCTCTACAACTTTCATAAAGACCTTGAAGACAAATTCTATCTTCTGAAGGATAAAAAATGGAACAGAAGATATAAGATGAACATCAACCCAGAAAATAGAAAAACATAGACGAAGCAAAACATAAGAAGCGAAAGGCAGAAAATAGAAAAACACAGAAGAAACGATATAAAAAGGAGCGAAAGGCAGAAGATAGCAAAACACAGAAGAAACGAAAACTGAAGGAGTGAAAGGCAGAAACTCAGAAGGAGCAAAAGGTAGACGAAGCAAAACTAAGACGAAGCAAACTCAGAAGATGCGAAAGTCAGAAGAAGCAAATTGGCAAAACACAGAAGATAGCAAAAGACAAAAGAAGTTCATAAACAATAACCCAGAAGGAACAAAACTCAGAAGATACAAAACACAGACAATACAAAAGGCGGAGGATACAAAAGGCAGACGATACAAAACACAAAAAGAACAAAACACAAACGATACAAAAGGCAAAAGATACAAAAGGCAGACGATACAAAACACATAAGATACAAAACACAGACGATATAAAAGGCAGAGGATACAAAAGGCATAAGGAACAAAACTTAAACGAAGCAAAACACAAAAGAAGATGACGTCATCAATGATGTCATCACAGAAGAAGCAAAAACACAGAAGATATAACTCCTCTCTTGCACATCTCCCTTATAAGGACCATGGCTTTCAGCCTGGAAATCCAAAAATTCTATACGATACATTACTGGAAAGCTAAAAGAAATATCTACACACTTTCTCTAATCCAACCTAGATTAATCCAAATTTTCCCTCGAGTATCGATCATGAATTTTCTACATTCATTCATTGTACTATACCCGGTTCTTAACTTCATGACAAATTGTGATTCTTAAAGATCTAATTTAAATTCGATGTCTTCCTAAGAAAAGTAGCCATAGGTTTCTAATTTAATCCAAATCAAGAATCATCTCGTTTGGATAACTAGAGAAGAAGTCATGGCTAAAGGACTGAAACTTACTTCTTGAACAATTTTCCAGATCTAACACCCATTTTGTTTCAAGATCTTTCCTTATAACAAATCATACTAAGACGCCCTTTTCTATTTCATTTACTCCTCATTCTCAACTCTATCTCAAATCAATAGCAATCCGAAGAAAAAATATATATCTATATATATAGTCCATGTTTAATCATGGACACCAATAACAGAACATACCCATATGCACCTATTCTTCATCCACTTACTACACAAATGCAACTTCATTTTTGTCTTTAATTATACTTCTAACTTTCAACTAAATTCTTTTCACTTCAAAATCTTGTATTCCACCAGAAACACCAAAACAAAACTTGGATATATCCACATTTCTTATTCGCTACTTTACCCTTGTCTATCGTTTCTTGGTTCAAGAATTTTTATTCATTTGCTTTTTACTCATAACTACTTGCCAAAATTCTCCTTCAAATAGTTTTAACTTCCATGAAACATTCGGGGTGCAACATGAGGCATGCAATGCAGCTCAATCAAGAGGAATCTATATTTCACATCACATTTAAAAGCATCAAGAAGTCAGTGTGGCCACTTTACCACAGATGCAACTTTTCAGGTAGTTGGAAGAGTGACAAAAGGACAATACAAAACCATTAGGGTTGAAGGTATTAGTTTCAACTTAGAGACTTTTGTGCATCTAATCATGCACTTTAGACCTTTGAGTTTTATATCTTCAATTAAAGATGCCCTACACCTTCTTGGAAAACCAATTCCAAAACTACCTAGACCTGATGACCTTGATCTCCCTGAAGGCAAACAATCTTTCAAACCTTCAGTTATTAAAATCATCGAATTAGATGTTTTACCTTCAGAAACACCTATTACTACAAACTTCTATCCAACAAGAACATCTCAATAAGATTCTAATATTCTTCTGGAAGAAGTTAGTCACACACAGCAGTGGAGTCAGGAAGCCTTAGTTAAGGAAATTGAAGAAATTCATACTAAGGTGGATGATTTGAGTGACTCAGTGGGTGATCTACATAAGGAAGTGGTGTATCTACGAGTTTCTATTGAAGAAGACCTCAAGTTGATCCGAACTGATATGCAACGAATGTTTTTTGAAATCATGAAGCATCTACGGTAAAGTTGTTTTGATTAATAACAAATAGGGGGAGAAGAGCAGAAGTAGAAGAAAGATAGCAAATGGGGGAGACCAGTAAGAAGAAAAGAAGATAGGATTACAATTTTGTTTTCATACGTGTATTTTAATATGCATGTGTATATCTTTTGTTGTGTATATCTTTTGTTGTCTTCTTACTCATTATATGAATAATATTTGTTTATTTATTTTTATCTTTCTAAAATTATGATTATTTGTTATCATTAAAAAGGGAGAGATTGTTAAGTAAAAAAGACTTCACGTTTATTAATTTTGGTGAAACTCAAATAATAATAATGTTAGAAATAAATGAACTATTTTGATGAGTGAGTTAAGCGTGTAGTGCAAAACACAGAAGTAGTGGCAAAATACAGAAGAAGTGCAAATCACAAAAGAAGTGGCAAAACAGAGAAGAAGTGGCAAAACACAGAAGAAGCGCAAAACACAGAAAAAGTGGCAAAACACAGAAGAAGTGCAAAACACAAAAAAACCGCAAAACACAGAAGAAGTTCTAAACACAAACGAAGTTGAAAACACAGAAGAAGTTGAAAACACAGAAGAAGTTTAAAACACAGAAGAAGTTCAAAACACATAAGAAGTTCAAAACACAGACGAAGTTTAAAACACAGAAGAAGTTGAAAATATAAACGATACAAAGATGAAGACACTCTAGCACGTTAATAGTTAGTCAGTTGGAGTTGGTTACAGAACTCAACTGAATAACGGTTTCTACAAGAAACAAGAAGGAAGAAGCAGTTATCAAGAAGCAAGAAGCAATTATCAAGAAGCAAGAAGTAGTTGGAGACTTAGGCTATAAATATTAGTCGTAGTTGAAGACTGAACAATCTTTTAGCTTTTGAGTTAATATTTACAAAAATTCTGTATTCAAAGAGCGATACACGAGAGTGAACTCTACTGTAACAAAAGCTCACAATATCTTTCTAATAAGAGAAAGAAAAGGCTAAGAGCCTAGAGAGGCTAAGATAGCATAAAGAATACTTTGTGTAAAAGACTTGAAGAGGCTCTGGAAGGGAAGAAAGAATACTTGTAAATTTGACGAAGTATAATGAAATATCATAAGAATTCTGAGGACTGGACATAGCCCAAGGTTTGGGGTGAACCAGTATAAAAATCGCAGCGTCTATCATCTAACTCTTCACTTTAATTTCTTTTGTACTTATACAAGTTTATAGAAGCTATTTGTGATTTAACTACGTAACTATTTCTGTATAACATTTGTGATATTCTTTAACAATTGAAAAAGTTTGTTTTTCAAGAAATATCAAAGGGTTGTGTATTCACAAAAAGATTACACAATTCAACCCCCTTCTTGTATATCTCGTATAGTTTACGTGAATTCTATATTAACGTGTGATTTACTTCAAGAACTACTCTCACCTGAGCACATTTAACCTCGGAGTTATGATGGGATCCAGTCTATTAGGCTAAGAAAAATGCATCTGTAAGGGAGGCCTAGCCACCTGCCGGTCCAACCGGCTCGAGTACTGGCTCTGATACCACTTGTAACAGCCCAGATTACCCGCTTACAGATATTGTCCGTTTTGAGCCTTGGCCCAACCAAGCCCTCACGATTTTGCTTTTCCAGAGGCCTTCCCAGGAGGTTACCCATCCTAATACTAATCTCCCCCAAGCACATTTATCCTCGGAGTTATTTCTCTACATCTCCATTGACATTCTTTTTTATCTTATTGACCGATTTTACTCCAATAGCTTCATGGCCTTTAGGAAGAGTTGTTAATTCCCAAGTATTTTTTTCTCTATTGCCTTGTTCTCCCATGGTTTGTCTCCATATTTTGTCCTTCATGGCCTCCCTAAAATTTAAAGGTTCACTATCTACAAGGAGACAAAAGAAATTACTTACATCAACATCATTGATTTCTTCTGTTTGTTCATAAATATCATAAATACTCCTTATTTTTCATGCTCCATCACTTGAACTTTCTCCATGCATGGACCACGAAGATTGAGGCGTATTTAGAGAAGCAGGTGGAGTTGTCTCTTGAATATTTGTTGTGGTTTCTTGCTCTTCATTTTCAAAGTATGGGAAAAATCATAAGTGTTTTCTTATGTCTCCTAATCCCATATTGCTTCTTTATCAAATTCAACATCTCTACTCACAACAATCCTTCCATTGCTTGGATTGTACAATCGGTAGCCTTTGGAATTTTGGTCATGGCTAATGAATACATACTTAACACTTCGATCATCGAGCTTGGATCTTTCTTGTTGCGGCACATGAGCATATGTTATGCTTCCAAAAACTCTTAGATGAGAAAAAATAGACTTCATTCCATTCCACACTTGTTGCAAAGTTCGGTCTTTGACATTTCTCGTTGGAGACTGATTTGACAAATAAACTACATAAGAAATAGCTTCGGCCCAAAATTCTTTAGGCATATTTTTGGCCTTCAACATACATTGAGCCATGTTAAGAATTGTTATATTCTTCCTTTAGGCTACTTCATTTTGCTGGGGCGATCTTGGGACTATTAACGGATAGCAGATTCTATGTATTTCACAAAAATCAAGAAACTCCGTAGATGTGAACTCACCTCCTCTATCGGACCTTAGGTCTTTAATTGTATAGCCACTTTCATTCTCCATAAGTGCCTTGAACTTCTTAAATGTTTTAAATGCTTCTTATTTCTACTTTAAGAAAAGTAAGTAGTATCCACTTTTACCCATTTATAATGGCTTGATTGGTCCACACATGTCAATATGAATAAGTTGAAGTGGTGCAGTTGCTCTTGCCACCGCTTCTTTTGGAAAATTCCTTCTTGAATGCTTTCCAAGTAAACATGATTCACACAACTTATGTGGGTGGTTAACGAAGGGCATTCCTTTCATCGTGTATTTATCTCCCAACGCATTGAGTCCCCCAAAATTTAAGTGTCCAAATCTCATATGCCAATGCCATGCTTCATATTTCACATCCACATTTAAACATGTTGCTTCGATTGTCTTGATATTCAATATAAACATTATATTCTTCGACATAAATACCTTAGCAATCAATTGAGCATGTTGATCTCTAAGCCAAAGACAACAATCTTTCATGTGGATTTCATATCCTTTTTCAAGAAGTTGCCCAAACTTAAAATATTACTTTTCAATTTAGGCACATAATAGACATCATTAATAAGTCTATGACTTCCATCTCTTGAAGAAATTATAATGGTACCTTTTCCATGAATTTGAATCTTTGACAAATCCCCAAAAGAAACGTTGCCTTCTACCTTTTCATCAAGTTCCACAAGTTTACCTTTATCTCCACATATGTGATTGCTTGCTCTATTATCTAAGAACCATGTACTTTCATCCTTGTATTATCTTTAAGTGCTAGCAATAAAGTGAGCTCTTCGTCTCCTTTCTTGTTTTCAACAATATTGACTTGCTCCTTAACTTGATTAGGCATAGCATAACATCCCCAAGAAAAATGCCTAAATTTATGACAATTGTAGCATTTATCATTAGACTTATCATAACTCCTCTCATTTTGTCTAAAATTGTAACCTCCTCTTCCTCTTCCTCTTGATTTTCCTTGGCCTTTGTATGATTAATTGTCATCATAATTGTTGGCATTGTTATAATCTCCTTTACTTCTTCCTCCATAACTCCATCCTCAACCTCGACCATGACCATATCCTCGACCACGTCCTCGTCCTCGTCCTCTTCCTCTTTGATTTCTTTCTCCATCATCATCTTTTAATACAACCCTTGCTTTAAGTGATTGCTCCAAAGGTCCTTCTTGTCTCTTCTTGATTTTGTCTTCATGAGCTTATAAAGAGCCCTTTCGTTGTTCAAGTGTCAAAGAGTCTAGATCTTTAGACTCCTCAATGATGCAAACCACATAATCAAACTTTGACTTCAAGGAACGAAGCATCTTCTCAACTACTCAAACATCTTCAACTTGATCTCCATATCTCTTCATTTGATTCACAATGACCTTCCGTGAACAATAATCCAAGATTGATTCAGATTCCTTCATGCGTAGTTGAATCACCTCACAATGATTGGAGTCGAATCTTTTTTCCCTTATCAATTCGTTGAAAGGAGCTTAGCAAAATATCCTATGCTTCCTTTGAAGTGGATGCATCAACCACCTTCTCAAATATTGAATCATATGGACATTGATGGATAAGGGTGAGGGGTTGTTGATCCTTCTTCTTGATCTTTGCCAAAGCATCTTTCTCATTTTGAGACAAATTGGCTTCACTTTGAGGTTGCATAAAACCTTTCTCTACAATCTTCCAAGCATCTTGTGAGCCAAGCACGAGTTTCATGCGAAGACGCTATGTTTCATAATCTTCTTTTGTGAGGCGAGGGAATTGAAATGAGTAAACTCCACCAGTGTTTGCCATTTCTCAAAAAACTTAGCTCTAATACCACTTTGTTAAGAAGTAATAGGGCTTAAAGAGGAGAGAATTGTTTAGAAGAAGAGGTTGTATTTCACTTGAATGATTTAGTTCAAGTGCAAAGAGGTATTTATAGGTGCAAAAATGACTCTTCATATCTTAGTACATGAACCCAAATAAATAAACCATACATGAACTCAAAACTATACATAGACCAATATTTAATTATGTAACTAATACATGAACATAATTAAACTCCTAACAATGAACTTAAACATCCATGTATCTAGACTAACTTTCAAATTTCTCTTCAACACACGCTAGTTGGCTACAGTTTGTTTAAGTTTTTAGATGGTTCCTTTTCTACAAAATCCCCTATTATTGTCCAAGATAATGTCTCCACCTCCAACCCAGCATATCACACATGGATTCGGCAAGATCGTCTTCTTTTTGAAACTTTTATTGGAACACTAGACCAAATCATCATTCCTTTTGTCTCACTTGCTATTATCATAAAGATCCTTTGGGACACCCTTGCCTATATCTTTGCTAGCTCTTCTCGTGGTCACATCAAGTAACTCAAAGCCCATCTCAAAGTTATGCACGCTATTAAAGCATGTACTGATCAACTTGCTCTTTTTGGCTATCTGATTAATCCTGAAGATATCACTAATAAAGTACTTGAAAGTTTAGACTCCTCCTATCAAGGAGTCATTAATGCTATGAATGCTCGTGATTCGCCGATCTCATTTGCTGAACTTCACAAAAAATTAATTAATCATGAACCCACCCTAAAATCTCAACCATTGCTTGGTTCCTTCCCTCCCTGCCATAGTACACACTGCTTCTACCCATCCCAACCACTATCACCACTCCCATCGATCATCCTATGCCAACTCCTCACCCACCCCACCCACCCTCAATCATCCTTCACTCGTTCTTAACCCTTTTCTTAGTAAGTGTTAATGGTGTCACAGCAAAGGCCACTCTCTCCCAAAAATGCCCTATCTTTTTGGAAAAACATCTCTCTATTCATCCACCAACTCTCACCTACAAGTCCAACCCACCCAAGCTCATGTCACCACTGCCTCTGCTCAACCCAACTCATCTTCATGGCTTCTCAACTCTGGTGCTTCTCACCATGTCACCCAAGATGTTTCTAATCTCTCACTGCACCAACCCTATGATGGCACTGAAGAAATTGTAATTGCTGATGGCTCTAGTCTCCCTATTACTCACACTAGTTCCACTCTTTTCCCTACTTCCTCCAAATCTTTTTCTCTTTCTGATGTCTTATATGCTCCCACCATGTAGCGTAATCTTATTTCTATTTCTCAATTTTGTAAAGAAAATAATCGTCTTAGAGAATTCTCATTTGATTCTTTTCTTGTGAAGGTTAATCTTATAGGGGCACATCTTCTTAGGGGACCAACTAGGAATGGGATCTATGAATGGACATCATCTTCCATTGTCGCTTTCTTAACTGTTAAAGCCTCTGCTCCTGACTAGCATCATCGTCTCGGGCATCTGTCATTACCTATTCTTAAAACTCTCGTTTCTTCCTTTAAATTTCATGTTACTAATGATTTCTCTTTTAATTGCAATGTGTGTCAATGTAATAAGACCCATAAGCTCCCTTTTCATCATAATATTTTAGTTTCTCAATCCCCTCTTGAACTTCTTTACACTGACTTATGGACATCTTCCATTTATTCTTTTTGATGGCTTCAAGTATTATGTTATTTTTGTGGATCATTATACCAAGCATATTTGGTTCTATCTTCTAAAAAATAAGCTTGACATCAAAGAAGTATTCTTGAGGTTCAAAGCATTAGTTGAAAATTTCTTTAAAAAATCTATTAAAACCATCTATTTTGATAATGGAGGAGAATATCAAGCCCTCTCTACATAACTATTAATGGTGTTTGTCGTCTGACTTCCCCACCCCATACTCTTGAACATAATGGCTATGTTGAATGTCGACATTGTCATATCGTAGAAATAGGCCTCTCTCTTCTATTAAATGCCTAACTTCCCCTTCATTTTTGGACTCTCGCGTTCCCCACTACAAAATACTTAATCAATCGTCTTCTTATTCTGACTCTTTCCCATAAATCACCTTTTCATTGCCTATTTGCCACTCCTCCCAATTACCTCAAGCTTCGGAGTTTTGGTTGTCTTTGCTACCCATGGTTTTTCCCCTATGCCAAACACAAACTCGACTCTCGTTCTCTTTCATATATATTTGTAGGTTACTCAGCCACTCAAAGTGCTTATTATTTTCCTGATCCCACCACTAATAAAATCTACACTTCCATCATGTTCGGTTTATGAGAACTTAATTTCTATACGCTGCTCTCACCTCCACTCCACAAGCCTCATAGTTGGTGTCCCATCTCTCTTCCCATTATTCCACCTTCCTCTTCTTCATCGCTTGAACCGGTGGGTAATGCCAAATCATATTCTCTCACGCCATCAACTTCCAATTCCTCCCCTCCTCCTTACTCTTAGTCCCCTATAGCTGACTTACTTTCCCTTCCCTCACCTACTCCCACTAATCCTCTTCCCCAACCCACAGTGTTGCGCCCTCCCTCTCATGCTATCATTACTCACTCCAAAAATAATATTTTCAAGCCCAATCCCAAATGTGTCAATCCCACAACCACTCAATCTAAGCCTACTGAACCCACTGGTGTTGCCGAAGCACTAAAAGATCCCTTATGGAGGCAAGTAATAACTGATGAAATACAAGCTTTGACAAAACTTGGCACACGGGATTTAGTGCCCCCTGATTCAGGTCATAATATTGTTAAATGCAAGTGGGTTTTTTGGATCAAATATAACCTAGATTGGAGTGTTGAGTGCTATCGGGCTCGTTTAGTTGCCAAAGGTTGGATCAATTACCATAACACCTTCAACCCAGTGGTCAAATCCGCTACCATTCAAACTCTTCTAAGTCTTGTCGTGACCAATGGGTGGCATCTTTGCCAACTTGACATCAACAATGTTTTTCTCAATGGTACCTTACATAATGAAGTGTTCATGGCTTAACCATCAAGTTTTCCAGATGCGGTGTTCCCGACCTATGTGTGTAAACTTAAAAAGGTTGTTTATGGACTTAAGCAGGCTCATTGAGCGTGGTATACGAAAATTGATACATTCCTTACTGGTTTGACTTCACCAGATCAATCGCAGATGCTTCGCTCTTTATTCATCGACATCACTCCTCACCCATTTTTTTATTGTCTATGTTGATGATATTGTTATTATAAATCTTGATTCTGACGCTCTTGACAAGTTTATTGGTATACATTTTGCTTTAAAAGTTCTTGGAAAGTTGTCATATTTTTTAGGTATAGAGGTCCTTCCAAATGCACAGGGGTTATTTCTCTGTCAAAAGAAATATAGCATTGACCTGCTGGAGCGTACCCACATGCAACATGCTAAACCGTCTCCCATGCCCATGATTATCAATGCTTCACTCTCCAATCAGTCTGGTGATCCCATTGACAATCCTACATATTACTAAGCAATTGTAGGCAGTCTCCAATACTTGACTCTCACTCTGCCTGATGTTGCGTTTGTCGTGAATAAGCTCGCTCAATTCGTGCATAAACTGCTAACTCCCCATTGGATTGCTCTAAAGCGTCTGCTCTACTATCTAGCTGGGACTTTGGACAAAGGTATTACTATCTTTCGTCACTCCCCGCTCACACTTCATGCCTTCTCGAATGCAAATTGGGCAAGTAACAAGGATGATTACACCTCCATAATGGGTCAAGTTATGTTCCTTGGTCATATACCGATAACATGGAGCTCGAAGAAGCAAAGATTCTTAGCTCAATCATCCACATAAGCTGAGTACAAAGCAGTAGCTTCCATAGTGGCTGAATTACTATGGCTCCGTAATTTGCTCGGTGAGATGGGTGTCACGCTCTCTCATCCTCTAGTCATCTACTATGACAATCTAAGAGTTACCCATCTTAGTGCAAATCATATTTTTCACTCTTGTATGAAGCATCTCGCTCTTGCTTTCCACTTTGTCCGTGAACAGGCTCAACGTGGTCTCTTCATGTCACTCATGTCCCTACTGGTGACCAGCTTGCGAATTCTTTGGCCAAGCCCCTATCTCGACCTTGTTTTAATACAATAATGTCCAAGATCAGACTCACACTTTAGTCCTCCGTCTTGCGGTGACATGTAAAGGATACAGATAATCATTAACTAAAGTTTGTACCAATCTCCTTAATAATAGCTCTAGATAGTTTCTATTATGTAGTTGTTGTACTTATCTTCTTAAGAATATCTCTAAGTTTAACTCTTTCTAATTTGTACTATAAATATTGTAATCATCTGTGAATACGGTTAAGCTTTTCCGTCAGCTTCTACAGATTGGAAGTGAACACATGTTGCCTTTATTAGTATCAATTGGTACGAATCATGTTATTTAGCTTAAATCCTTAATCCTTCAAATAATCTTTCTTAAAAATGTGATTTAGAAATTATTACTTGTATTCCGTAAATTATTTAATACACATTCGAAAAGTAATATTTGTAAGTACTATGTCAAAATTAGGTAACTAAGATTAAGAAGAGGATTAAGTAAAAGATAAGTGCACATCTCTATAAATAAATTTAAGATAAAACACATAATCATTTTCTATGATTTAAGAAGCTTTAGAAAAACCTAATCTTTAAAATTTTCAATTTCTATAAAAATCTATTATCTTAAACTTCTATTAAAAATAACTGTAAAATAACTTAAATGTTACTAGCTTATAGTAAATAATTATAATAAATTATTAATTTGAGTTAAATTTAATTAATTCAATTCAAATTTAAGAATTGAATTAAACTGTCACATAAAAAATATTTGATTAATTCAAAAGTGTGATTTTCATGTCATATGTGTTAAGTAATCTTTACAAAATTTTTAAAACTATAGAAAACTCTATATCTTTTACCCGTAATATTAATACAAAATGCAATTAGTTAGTTAGATTGAATCATCCTCAAATTGAAAAAAAAAAGATATTGAAAGTTGTTTATCTTTTTTCCCTAAAGTTATGGAACTCCAAGAAAATGCAGAAGCACATGTGGTTACTGATGGATGACTGCTTGGACGGTTCGTTGTTTCTCTACATGATACTATGAGACATGGAACATGATGTCTAAGCTTTTCTCGAAGCCGAGTGTCGGGGGATTTGCTTTGTCGTAGAGACGCAGCCATCTCGATACAAGACAAATAATGTTATACACAAGCATGTTCCTCTTGGCCCCTAGACTCCATTGTCCATCTTTTTAAGGAAGATTTGTGGGGTTCAGAAGAAGATCTATATTGATACACATGGGGTTGTACTAAGAATCTAACATGTCTTTTCTTGGGTACATTGTATAGAATTTCTTACATGTGCTATTATTCAATGGATGGTGTGCAAGTAGTTGTAATAAATTGGACACTGAAAGTTAAAACAGAACGGTACGATTCAATACATGCACCTAATGATATTCTAAGGTAGGTAGCTAACTCCAAAATGTTTTCCCAACACGTCTAAACTGAAAGGGACTTCAAAGAAAGCAAAAATCCTTAGTCAGAATGTGCAGTGCAGACCTTCTGACACAAGTTTTGACTTCATGGACATTAAGAGTGGATTAGTCGCTAGTCCACAGAGAATGAAAAAACCATTAATGATAAAACTTTTTTTTTTTGTGATGAGGAGGGGAAGAGCGGAGAAAGACTAGGTCCTCAAAAAGGCAATAGATTGACAGTCACTGAGCGAGATGCAGATGAAGCCCAGGGAGAGGAGTCGACTAATAAGATCACATAGGTGCCTGTGACGAGCCAAGCTTTGCAAGGAAGTCCGCACAATGATTACCTTCGCAAAAGACATGAAGATAGTGATTAAGATAATACATAATTCGGGATTAGAATTGTAACACATATCTTGATTTAACTCACATCAACAAATAATCTATAATTTAAATTTGTATTATCTCTTAATTTATCGTGTAATTTATTTGTCACATCTAATAAAATTTAGTCATTATATATTTAAAAATAATAATTGGAACATATTTACAACTGAACGAGTCGTTAACTTTAATGTTATCGGATGCTTAGGAAAGAAAAAGTAGATCAATTAAATACAGAACCAAGTCAGCCAAACTAATCAACTTGATTTTCCTGTAAATGACAAAATAATGAAAGGTACCATTAAATGGGAGATGGTACAAAGATGTGGATGTTTCAACTGAAACAATCAAATGGTTTGGTTGAATTGAAGACAATGAAAGTAGTCTTCAAATCAGAGAAGAGCTATAGCATAACTGGTTCATATTAGAGAGGTTGAATTGAACCTCTAGTATTATTAATTTCAATTGTAGACAAATACATGATAAATATTTATGGACGAAATCATAGAATGGACATGCTAGTACAATGCATAGTCTCCTACTCCGATGTGCACTTCAGGTCCATCAAATACAATCATCTATCTACTAGGGTTGGAGCAGGTCCATCAAATACAACCATCTATGATCTATCTAGTAGGGTTGGAGCACCTATTCTAGTAATGATGTTCCCAACCTATTTCATTTAATTTTATCCAGCTGTTTATATAAACTCGATATAAATTTGTGAATGAAATTTAATAAAATGAGGTAGGAAGTATTATCTAGTATCCCACTCATCCCCGTATTAATAAAGTTTAATTTTGATTTACACTCATCATTCTTTAATGATGCTTTTGTTACCATATCAATTGTTTTAATATTAATTGTTACGTAAATAAAAATAATACAAGAAGAAAATAACGAAACAAAAATCATAAAATTTATGTTATCTGGTCAATATGAGATTTACATCTAGGATCAAAGAGAGATTTTTTTTTTTACTATGAAAAAGTAAATACAAGAAAAAGTATAACCACAACAATAATATATATAACTCTTAGCAAAAAAAAATTATATTAAAATTTAGGGTTACATGTAAGAGTATAAGTTAAAATATCTAATGTCAGTGTGAATTTCTATTTAAAATAACCTTTAAAATTAGCCCACTTGTTACCCTAACATTAATTTCCTTGTAATTTGGATTCTTCTAATAATATGAGACCGGCACCTTTTTCATATCTTGTCTAATACTTACTAAAGGTAGTAATGTACTGACCTATGAATTTAAATTTAGGTATTTTCAATAGGTCAATTCATATATTAAATTGGGTCTAAATTGGTCTAAAATCTATTTTTTTAAGAAAAACGACATCATTTTATTTAGAAAAGTTAAGTCTCAGATAGATCTGAGTTTAGGCAACCTAAATTTGGACTCAATTAAAAAAATTATTTTATATTTTTAATTTTAAAAAAATTGGTAAGAGTAGCTCATAGGCTCTATCCCTACTTCTGTGATTTCACTTTTATTAAAATTCAAGGCATATCTTATAACTCAGTATTAAAAATGCCCTCTTAAAACTTTGTCACTTTTATGCGGTTCAAAATCGTTAGGATATACGTTACTCAATAAAGGAAATAAATCATCAGAGGAAAAACAGTAAATCGCTGTTTCTAATCAACAATTCAGTAACATGTAAAGAAGCTATATCATAGTGTAATTAGTATCTTCAGTAGAAAACAAATTGATGAACCACGTAAAAATATAGTTATATATACATAACAACTAAACTCTGCAAGAAATTCTGATGCTTTTTTTCTCATCCTGACTTGATCATATCTGAATTTTGTATAAGGGAAAGCTTATTATCGGTCAACGAGAGGTGGATGCTATGTCAGGCAAATTAGACGTAGTCAAAGCCGAGAAAACAAGAAGGCTCATGATCAACACCGGCAGAAAAAGCAACGCCAATGGAGGGGGCGGTAACGGTGACGGCAAAACCAAAGGCAGAACCAGAAGAAAGACTGTGACTACGACCATGACCATGAAGGATCTCAATGGAAAACTCTTCAACCTCAATCTGAACATAATCCAGTTGTTGTTCATTGTAAGTTCCAGCTCAGAAAAACCTTGTCAGTGACGTCCATGCATTGAACTTGAGCTTGACCACACTTTCATAGGCAGGTATACATAGGGAATTAGGGTTGGCGGTAGTTCGTAGCAATATTAGAGAGGAAAACAACAGAAGAAGATGGTGAGAAAGTGTTGAGACGTAAAGAACTAGTGGAGACACTTTAAGGGGTACGTTTAAGGAATGAGTGAAGTGTATAAAAGAAACTTGTGAAGAATTGGTTGGTCCAGTGGTAGTTAGGATGTTGTCTCACTTCGTATGTCTCAATTCAACCAACCTTTCATCTATCAAAGAAATTTAGGAATCTTCCTAGAACATGATTGCTTTTTTTATTATAATTTATAGCCAAATCTTTTTAAAAATGGTTAATCCTAGGACATGTATTACAATCCATTTAATAAAGAAAGGTTTATGACCATTGATTTATCTTTATATCGACCTCGTTTTAACTTTCTGAAAATGGATTGAAGGAGATGGATGATTACTAGGTTACTAGCTCTTTTTTTTTTCCTCATAGAATTATCATTAATCACCACTCATCCTTTACTTTTTCTAGCCTAAGTGTTTATTTGGATGGGTTTTTGAGAAGTTAACAAGTACTTTTCTCCACCACAAAATCTTTTTTAAGAAAAATGAATGTTTGACTGTAAAATAAAAAAGTACTTCTTTAATATATATAATTTTTTTGAAAGTCAAAATACAGTTTTTTAATAAACCTATCAAAAAAGTATTTTTTCAAGTAGATTTTTCATATCAATTAATGAGCTTATTTTTAGTTCTTTTTACCTTTATGTTTTACACATAATTTTCACAATTCTCACAAACTCATCTTCACGTTTATTTTGAGATTTATATAATATTATTTGATTTTTATATATTTTAATATTTATTTTTTTGTAATAGTTTTACTTATGTTATAATCCATATAAAAGATTTGGTTAAATATATTTTCATTTATGTTTCATATAGTTTAAAAT
>JAOTIZ010000003.1:1669949-1697393 GCA_027123425.1 Erythroxylum panamense
ATACTAATTAATATGTGTCAAAATTATTAATTGAAGTATTAAACTATTAGTAGAAAAATTCATTGGAACCTCCTGGTTTTATTGATCCTCACAATCCTTCTCATATCTGTCGCCTTCAAAAAGCCCTCTACGGTTTAAAACAGGCCCCACGCGCTTGGTTTCATCGACTAAACCAAAAACTACTTGATGTCAAGTTCATCTCTACCAAACCAGACACTTCTCTATTTATTCATATCACCTCTTCTCAAACTACTTTTCTCCTGGTCTATGTCGATGATATCTTGATTACTGACTCTTCACCTTCTTTCATCACCAATCTCATTTATGACCTAAACACTGAATTTTCTATTAAAGATCTCGACCCTCTTCATTATTTTCTTAGTATGGAGGCCAAACGCACTCCTACTGGACTCCTACTTACCCAAATTAAACACCAAAGATCTTCTCCTCCGCATAGGTCTTGCTCACTCCAAACCCGCCAACACACCAATAACTCCCACTCTTTCTCTTTCCAAAAACCATGGAACTCCTCTCACTGATCCTTCTGAGTATCGAAGTACTGTTGGTGCTCTCCGATATCTTTGCCTTACCTGCCCTGATATTCAATTTGCAACCAATAAAGTATCTCAATTTCTCCATTGTCCTACTGACATTCCCTGGACCACTGTACACGAATACTTTGATGCCTTCGCTCTACACCCACTTCTAGTATCCATTTTATCCGACCAACCTCTCTTTCTATTCATGCCTACTATGATGCTAATTGGGTAGGTTGTCCTAATGATCGTCGCCCTATTACTTCTGGCTACTATATTTTTCTTGGACCAAATCACATTTCTTAGAGTGCAAAGAAATAACCTATTGTTGCCAGATCTAGTACTGAAGTTGAATACCGAAGTATAGCTCTTGCTACTGTTGAACTTTGTTGGCTTAAATCTCTCCTTGGTGAAATTAACTTCCGTCCCCTCACGCCTACACTTTGATGTGATAATCTTGGTGTCACATTTCTTGCTGCAAATCCAACCACTTAGACTCGCACAAATCACATTGATATTGATATTCATTTTGTAAGAGATCTGGTTACCAACAAGACATTATCAATTTGACATCTTTCGTCAAGCCATCAAATTGCTGACATCATGACTAAAGCTTTACCTTCACCCGCTTTTCAGAAATTTCGTGACAAGCTCATTGTAGCTATCCATTGTGAGCTTGAGGGGAGTTGATAAATATATGATCTTCATGTAATCTCATAGATATGATTTTCTCTTTATTTGTATTTTATTTTATTTTATTTCATGTATCTCATATGATCTTCAATGTCTTATGAGATACGAAAATATGTATAAATACATGTAAAGACATTTAGCAAAATACACAGAAATACAAAACAATTACATGCAAATTGTCTTTCTCTCCTTCCATTCTTTCAATAAGTTATGAATTCTTTTTTGAATATGAATAAATCATTTTATTTCTGAACTTATCGGTTATTTTAACAGATAATATATGACAGAAATGCAAGAATGTTGAACCGTAGCAAGTACTGCTTATGACCTCCATTATTGCATATTGGGTCTAAGATGTATAGAGACAAGCCCTTAATCAGTTTGGTTCAATGTTTCAGAATTCCAATTGCATGTCAGACCATTGAAGACCAACTGAGATGGCATAGACCTTTGTGTTACTGTCTAAGCCCAGACAATTATTCCATTATCCTTCAGACGCAGTTTCTATTTTACACACCCTCTTTTGCCTTTCTGCTTAAAAATTAGATATAGATAATAAATAAGATAATAATAACATTAGAGTAATAAGATTTCTCAATTCTAACACAAGGCATATTCAGACATATAAATTTAGAGTATTCCAAAAAAAAGAATTTTAAAAAAATTAGATAAATATAGTCTGACACATTCCTTATAATCTTACCACCATGAACTTAACATACTCTGAGGCCTGAACCAAGATGGTTATTTATTATCTTGAGTTCTCTTCTTCGGTTTTTCTCGATGGAGATTCTTAGTTGCACCCAAGCCATGTTTAATTGCTGAAGCTACTAATGTAGAGTGTCAACTGTAAAAGTTACAAAAAACTGCAGCATCTAACAACATTAGATATATTTATATGGAGGATCTCAATTGCAAAACATAGGATTCCAGGTTCTAAGTACATCTCAAGAACTCAGGAGTCAAGATTTCAGGAAACCATTGGAACCCTCTTCTGGTACAAGATTACAAGCTTCTGTCTTAAAGCCATACAGTCAAGATTAACTGTTTCTTCCACCTACAGGAAGAAGAAGAAGAAGAAGAAATGCCAAGTAAGAAACCAGATTTATATTTATATTTGCAATTGCACCGCATAAACATGCTAGGAAGTTCAAACCTGAAGATGCAAACTGTGGAAAGCCATGTCGTCAGATGAAATGAAGGAGGAAGAATTTAAGAGGACAAGTCCATCATCTTCTAAACTGAGAAGGATTTCTGAGAATGGAGTCTGATGTATTTTTGATGTGGAAATTTGGATCACAAATTCTGTATCTGTAAGTGGATTTACCGATACCACGATCGAAGAGTTCTGATGGGTAAGTTTTCCTTGGTTTGCTTGATTGATTATATGATCATCTTCCCTAGATATCTTTGTCAGAAGCTCCTGTTTCTTCTGAACCAACTTCTCTACTTGTTGTTGGAGCTCTGGTATGTACTTAAGCACCAAGGAAATTGTAGCTGGTATGCTTAGTTTTTTCTGCAGCAGAATGTTCATCACAAACAATAAAGAACAATATTCTTGACGAAAATCATTAGATTCCTAAACTTATCAGAACAGGATTTGACAAAAGCAGATACCTTTTGATCTGCTGCAGGAAGCAACGAGCGGAGGGAAGAATACAAACTATTAATGTTCTTGCGACGGTCACGTTCACTGGCATTATGATTGAGCTTCTTAACCATGTCATGGTCACCAGTACTGAAGGAAGTTGCAGAGGGATCAAGGTTGATGAGTTCTGGTTGATGAGATAAAGGAGGGAAGTAAGGGAGTGATTCAGGAGTTTCAGAATCTCTGAAGATATTGTAGCTTTGTTCATGGCTTATGGGGTCCTCCAAGGGCCATCCAAAGCTCGGAAACAAAGGAGGGGATAGAGCAACTTGCATTGTGGATTAGTTTTAGGAGCTGTTGATGTAAGAAAATTGAAGTGATTATATATATATATTAAAAAAGTTTTTAAATATTTAAAATAAGATTGTTAATTAACTCATAATTAATTATTTTTAAATATGTAATTCTATAAATCTCGAAATGAAATTAATTTTACTTTCAATTCCTCTTATCAAAATTGTCAAACTTAAAATTACCATTCAAATTAAACACCTTGAAATTAAGAGTTTTAATGATAATTTACATAACCAAAAACACTACTTGAACAAGTTGATTATATAATTAAAAAATAAACTAAACGAAACCATGAAATTCTAATTTGATGTAACGATTGGAAACAAGTTGATTATATAATTAAAAAATAAACTAAACGAAACAGAATATACATTTGAAGTTGTTGACCTAACGAATCATGCCCGCATCTTAAAATAATTTTGGGTATATACAAATAATAAGCAAACTCATTATCAATCTCCAAAACTTTCAGCTCGAGTAGACTATTAATATAGTTTAAGCAATTAATTAAGTTTTAGTGACGTTAATGTTGGAATTATTTTACAAGAAGTGTGAGCAAGTTTGGATGTGTATGGAGCGTGTTCTATGCATGGCAAGCTCGAGGTTGAAGAAGGGTTGCTTGTGACAGGCACGTTCTTGGCTATCTCACGTGGAAGCAACCAACGTTTCTGATTCCCAACCTCAGCGGAAGACAAGATTTTGCAAGAGAAAGTACTTGCTTAGCATAATATCTAAACCAATGTCAGTTGTTATAAAGGATTTTTGTTCAGGAGCATGATGATTAGGAGGATTCGTAAGTGTTTGATAAAAGAGAGAAATAATGTATTTCTACCAATCTTCTTTAACCAGAAATTGACTTGAAAGGATGCAACTCTGATCAGTTTCTCTCCATTGGTCTGCTGCTATTTGATCGTGGTAGGAAACAACAGAAGCTAAGACCTGAACAAGGTGAGTAAATCCAAGCTTGGATAGGATATTCAAGCTTCAGGAACATCCTCTACTTTCAGTAGACCAGAAGATCTAATGCCAATGATCGTCAAGAACATTTACATTGGCATACCTACTTCTACTAAACCAGACATGTCTTGACTATTACATTCTGGTATTAACCGAGAACTCACTCTGCTAGCACTCAAATGTTTATGTCAGAAACCTTGACAGAATTAAGGGCATCGGAAATGGGCAGTGTCAGAGATGGCTAGAACAAAAACCTGGGTGACAGTATATCCATAACATGGATGGCAGTGAGTCGAGCGAAATCCAGGACCCCGGGTTAGTGAAACCAAAATAACCTATTCAAACTTCGGACCAAAAATGCTAAGTTCGAGTCAGGCCTGAGTACCTACCAATCTGAAACCTGATCAAATCAGGTTTTACCTGTTGGCTAGTCAGGCCTAGACTCCCTTGCCACCCCTAGTTCACAAGTTAGTGAATCAAAAACCAGTAAACCCAACCATGTCGACTCACAGAGGAGCAACTTGAAAGCCATGCTACAATTCACCTTTATTTCAAGTCTAAGATGATTATGATATCTTCAATAGGCTCAGTTAATGCACTTTCTAACCAACAATACTACATCTTATGCTCACCAAAATCCAATATCAAGTAGTGTATTCACTTTGTGATCAGTCTTACAACTCTTCAGTTCTTTGACGAAATACTCCTCCAAAGAATATCCAGTACAAAAAAGATCGTCCACCCAAAAAATGGAAATCCTCTATGAAATAATAAGGCAAAACCAAAATTCACCAGCTATTCATTCTAATGGGGATGTCTCTTTGTAAAGAGAGAAGCAAACAGCTCATGAGAACAGGTCCTTCTCTAGTACATCAAATTTGGACAAACATAACTTGCTTGAATTGCTTGCACAAATGAGCTCATCCCCAGTGAATAGTCATGGCTACTTAGAATGAATAATTACATGCAATTAGTGTATGCGGCACATACTCACCGTCTGCCTCGTCTGCCCCTTCCTCTGTTGCCTTTTCCATGGCCTTTAAACACTGATCTCTGTGACTTGAGCCCTAATGACTGAACTCCCCTCCTCTTTTCACGGCGTACATCTTTGTCCTCCTCATCCTCCTTGTACTTGGCTGAGTTCCTAGAAATGAAGGAAATCTCTCGTGACCCTCCTGGTCCAAACTTTACATTACTTGGGATACCAGATCTCCTATCATCTCCAAGAGCCGCTACTCTCTCCCCTATAGGTAGAGCATCCTCCTTTGCAAGTGATACATGGTTCCAGAATGCCTCTGCATGCCTCTCATCTTTGATTTCATATAATCTGCAAAATTTAGGGAGTTGGTGATCAAAAAAACAAAAACAGGATCTGTATGATTTCACGCAACTACTCTCTGTAGTGCCAGACAAAGTAGAAGATGCATCGAGACAAGGAACCAGTGCATAGTCACACATGAATTTAGATCCACATGAGATGTTTTGATAATCTTACTTTGGAGCTTGTGATTTCTTTCTTATGTTATTGTTGTTATTATTGTCAGGCTCATCTTCTGATGACTCAGAAGCTTTTGATGCATCAGTATCACTCAAACTTCGATCTTCATCCTCCTTCACAGGATCAAAATGTTCCTCCACCAAAGAAGGTCGCTTTTCAGAAGCCATAGGATGTAACGCCTTGTATTCTTGTGATAGCTCATCAATTTCATAGTTCTAGAGAAAAGAAACATAAAGGTAAAATGTCAGTATAAAAATAACCACAAAAAAACTATCATCTGGCATACTAAGCTTACTAATCCCATTCGTTGTTTTCTGCATTTTGGCAGACTTTGAATTTAATGCATGAACCACGTGCCTTCAATCTGAGGGTAAAGCCTTGCAAATACAATATAATAGACAACTGAAGAGTAAAGCTACAGATGAATACCTCATCTCTGAAGAGAGCTGCAAATCTATCATCTTCAAGCAAGTCACTGCTGAGTACTTTCTTTTTCTTGGATGCTTTCTTTTTATCACTTTCCTCAGCATCCTTCTTTTCATTTTCAGCTTCTTCTTCTTCTTTTATAAGAATATTCTCTGCTAGAGTTCGGTTAACCTTGGGTAATCTTCTTTTGATCTGTAGAAATAAGAAAATTGTACGTACATATTAAACTTACAATTGATATGACCAAATCTCATACCGTCATTCATGAAAGAGAAGACAAGTGAACAGCTTTATGAAGCAGATTCACTCTCACTTGAACAAAAGTGAGTAATGTACCGTTATTCTATGAGCAAGTTCAGCTTGTAGTTTCTCCTGTTTTCTCTTCTCAAAGTAAGTTTCATATGCAAAAGGATCTGCCAAAGCTTTTGCCTGCATGAGTGCCATAAGACAGAGAACATGTGAAAATCATTTCTTAACAGTATGCACAGTACCTGATTCCTAACAAAATTTCCTATTATGCTGGAATACTCAGCACAGAAGAATGTAAAGTGTAACACAAGATAATTCCGGAAATGAGTCTTTAAGCCATTTGTTATCTAAAGGATCACCAGCATGCGCCTATAATAAGGCTAGAACAATTTCCTAGAAGCAGATAGCATTAAACATTGAAACAATTAAGATGCACTAACCTTCTTGTACAATCGATAATCAATGAAGAAACCATGCATATAGGCCCGCAGTAGATTGGTTCCAATAAGATTTGTCAAATTTAGCTTCTCAAGATCTTGTTTTGTCAAAAATTTGTAATTATCATATATGGTTGTTTGTGCCCCCTCTTCCATTTCTTCCTGTCGAAATGAAAACAACACTTTTGTCATATAAACCAATCTCGGGAAACAAGCCAAGGACATAATGCTTATGACATATATGCACTAACCGTCAAATTTTCAAAGACTGAGCACCATTTAGGAGCAGGCCCTAAATCAGGCACAAAGTATGACGGTATCTGGCTGCAGTCCAAAGCCAGTAGCATCAGTCCACTGTTACTGAACACACATATATCATTTATCTTTCCAGCTGTGGGTTCAATACTAGTCATCCCATCCCCCTGCGATGAAGAAAGATATTAAAACGTCATTGAGACTACACAGTTCACCATAATACTGCGTTTCAAATTAATATCAATAAACTACCTGACATAAAATAATTTAAACAAGGAAACACTTTATGCATAAGTTGATAAACTATTTTCACCAGAGGAGGGCGAACAAAGCCCCTCAAACTCTACAAAAATGAGACCACAGCAAACAAATAAAATATAATAGTTTGTTTATTGAATCAAGAGTCTAAAAAAACAAGTGCTTGAGACAAACTTTTTTAAGAAGTACACTTGCAAACAAATAACTTTTAAGCTGTCAGTTTATGAAATGATAGTGACAAGCATCACATTGTGCAACTATTTTTTGTGCCAAATTGAAGGAACTGAAACTTCAGCTAGTATCACTCTGGACATTTTACAATTTTGCTTGCAGGGGCATTACTTCAGAAAATAGTTATTCCATTCGCACAAGTTTTTTAAAGTCTTAAAAACAAGGAAAGGGGAAAAGTATTGCTCACCGTCTCAGGATCCCATATTCTAACAATATGATTATCCGTAGTAATTAACTTTTGCTGATCAGAATTAAGGGTGCGATGCCACTTAATGTCCAATATTGGGCTGCCATACCTACAAAATGGTAACAATGTTTCCAAGAAGCAACAAGTCAAAAAAAAACAAAAGTTGGATCAATAAATATCTATAAAGATAAAAACTCGTATACACATGAAAACATACATATGATCTTTAACTCGTACAGGATGTGAGGATCGCAAGTCATAGAGTAGCACCTGCATTTTCAAAGAAAAAGATCAATAATAATACATAGAAAGTACCCATGCTTAATAATTTCTGGGGAAGTTTCTGAGTTGTAATGGTGTCATACATTTCCAGCACTACTTCCAACAGCCATGAGGAAACCCCCTTCATCATCAAACTGCAATGCCGTGACCTCCTACAAAATCCAGGAAACACATAACAGAAATGTATTACAAAACCATAGAGCAGATTCCCAAACATAGATTAAAAGAAAATATAATTACTTGATCAATATCCCCAGCTGGTGCAACAGCATTGATTCTACCGACTGAAGATCTTACTCTCATGTCAAAACATTCAACAGCACCATCCTCGCCACCACAAGCAACCAATCCATGCAGCTTGCTACAATTTAAGGAATGACAGTGTGTATTACTCATTAAAACTCGAGAGCTAAAGATAATGACTTCAAAATCTAATTATATGGAGAAGTAAGATCAATCACAGACCTCTGGCAAACTACATTCAAGGCTGGTGATTGTGTGTTGAGTGAGGTGAGAAATCTTCCCTGACAAAAGAAAGAACAAAATCATTCTGAGATGCTAAACACAAAGATCCTGTAACATTCTTCCTCGATTGCAATTTCACACGACATAAAGAGAATTTAATATGGACATTTCACAACCATATCACATCTTACGCTAGTTATCTATTTTAATCATTTTCAGAGAACTAAGCTCCACATAGCAAACATGTTTATGCAATAAATTAAGTAATAAGTCAAACTAATAGATGGGGCATGAAATCAAATGTAAACCCAACAAATGCAGATGCAAAACCTCACTGGCTATACAGCAAACAGTTGTGCACATGCAAATAAGAGGACACTGTCCTCAGAATTCACAAATGACTTTATCAAACACATAATCCCCCGAGTGAAGGCTCTTTCATACTCATGCTGTCAACTATTCTGAGTCCTCTTTATAGGTCCTTACCATAACCAAGATTGCATAAGCTTTGTGACAAACAAAACAGTGACAAGATCTATATTCTATTTCAAGCTTGTCTGTGGTCCACTTGAGGTCATTACAATCAAAGTTGCCTTTGGTTCAAACCGTGTTATCTTTTCCAATCACAGTAACATAAAGATCCAGGGAGATGTTTGTCAGAAAAAGAACTAGAATTGAATGACACCCATTAAGCACTTAAAATGTGGCACATTTGATATATGAACATAACAAATGCAGCTAGGAGCAGACATTACTTCCAACCCCTGTTTTTGTCACAAAGCAACAGATATGTAATAACAGAATCATCACGAAAGCTATTAGAGCCTCACTGAAGCCAACACGATAGTTCATAGAGAGTCATATACCTGTTCTAAGTTAATCCGATACAAATCTGGAGATGATGCAGCACAGAGCAAATCACAAGACCAGCAATCGTATGCCATATCCCTACCCATCCTGTCAAATACCCACAGACAAGTGTTAGAGTAACTTACCTTAAAATGAACCAATTATTTGTGTATAAAAAGTGAGAAAAAGTAAGTGGAACGTAAATATCAACTATCAACAACTCACACCATTGGATGCCTATGCAGTAGCAAAAAATTCCAGACACGCATCTCATTTGACCAAAAGGTTTCCTTTTTTTTTTCTTTTTTTGAAAACAAGAATGTTAGATGTAGATTTCTAGACTTTTTTCTTACAGCTTTTTTAGGCACCAGAAATACCGCAAACAAAGACAACATATGAAAGTTATGGTTAGCAATATTGCATTCAAAAAGAAAAAAATATAAGGTTAAAAATCAGCCATCTAATACACATATGACCTTGTTTTTACTAGCACTGAATAAAGGACAAACGAGCCTTAGTTACTTCAGCAGTAACACATCTGTCTACTAATGCATACATGCATACCCAGTTAACCGCCTTCAAAAACAAGTTTAGAGAGCTTCACTGGTTAAATCCTTGAAAAATTAAGGCTCGCGATACTAGTTGGTACAATATAACTCAATATGATCAGGTCAAATACAGATTTATTTTCCACATATCACAGGTAACAATATCCGACACAGATATAAACTAGTTCCATAAATATCAAATAAGTGAACCGTGTTTCCTAGCTCGAACTTATTTCTTTTTTTCCATAGTCTATGACCAAAATTTCTTCTCATGAACAAGCAAGTTAAGCCATAATCTCATTGAATTAATGAAGGTCAAGCGTACAATCAAAATACTCTTGAAGAAATGAATGAAACAGAAACCATAACTTGAAAAATGATAAATAAAGCGGATAGGAAGAGACCTTGGAATCCGCAAACTATAGTGCTTCCCGTATTTTGCATGTAGGTAAACTGACCGATCAGCACATAAAAAAGCAAGCTTTGAATAGTCATCATCCAGGATCTAGCCACAAAAAAAAGGGTAGAAGAGAAATTGTATTAACTTAAATCGCAACTGAACACTTGGTAGCCCTTCAATCTAAACTAAGAAGCTAAAATCACTTCATTGTAGTAATTCCTCGTTTTTATCTTCTCCTTAAGACCTTCAGCATAGTAATCATGAAATCTTCCATGTAACCGGTGCGTAGATCCTCTATTTTATTATAAGTCAGTGTTCGTAAATAACGAATAACATCAAGGATTAATCCATGAAACCACGACTAATAAATTTTATTGAGCGAGCATACCTTAAAATCAATAATCTCAGAATCCAAGTGTCTTTCGAACTTCAACGACAATTCTCTTAGCTCATAAACTTTAATTTGAGGTGGGTATATTCCTGCATTATAGTACAGAGTGCAAATACAATCACAACTCCGCTCAATTTAGATACTGCATTTGTTAATTTTCTTTCCACAACGTACAACCAAAAAAAAAAGAAATTATAAAGTAAACAGAAAAGCACCTGATGCAATGAGATACTCTCCATCAGGAGTAGCTTTGATTTTGGTCGTAGCAGTTTCAAACCATAAATCCTGAATCAACTCTACCCTCTGCTGATAGCCTAATCATGACAACAGGGCGAGATGAAAACACCAATAGAAATAGTACAAAAACCTTATTCATACTTGCGTAAACAACTATGGTGGCAAACAAAATTCCAGGTCCACAAGAAAACTCTATAACTAAAATGATTAAACAGTCCACTTACGAATGATCACTTCCCATAATCCAAAAACCATTAAGACTTCACAAACATCCTCGTCACACTAAATCCCCACTTTCCCGTTCCTATTTAGTTTAAAATTCAATGAAATATACTGCACAGCTCCAGAAAATCAATTTAACCATCCACCAGAAACTTGCAGAGATATTCTCCATAAATTCTTAATAGCTAGGACTCAGTAATTCCATAAACTTAATACCAAAACAGCTAAAGGATTACGGTGATTTTCACATGAATAGAATTAAACCAGGGTTTAAGCTAGGGTTTAGCCAAAAGACAACTCTTTTTTTACGCCCAACAACTAATAATCAAAGACAAATCATTACTTTTGTCCTTGCGAAGAGCTCGCTGTTTCTTGGGCGCAAGCCACGTGGCCAAAGAGCGGTGCTGGGAGGAAACTGTGTATATCTTCACTCCGTTAATGGAGGTCGACTTCAAGCTCCCACCATGCATCGCCATTTTTTTTTCTCCTTTTCTCAACTTGAGAATTTAGTTTCTCCGGAAGCAAACAATAAAACCTTGTTCTTCTCCTTCCTTAGAGTGTGACGCTTATTTCCCGCCGACCTTGGCCTGAAGGAACCCGCAAAGAGTTGGCGGCGAGACTGTCGGTTTTTTTAGAACATGACATGACCAACTATCTTTCACTTCTAAGTAATAAGAAATAATTTTAAAATAGATTTGAATTTTAAAAGATTTAATTAATATTAAATATTATAAAATTATTTAAATTTTAATATTTTAGAATATGATAAGTTTTTATATGAAAATTTTAAAGTTTAATTAAAAAATTATTAATAAAAATTAATTATTTTTTTAGTTTATAAAATTTGTTAATTTACGGAAATTTATTAATTAATTAATTAACGAATTGATTATTTATAATAAATAATATTAAATTAAAAAATTAGTCTATTAAAAAATTTTATAATTAAAATTTAAATAGGTTAAACTAGTTAAATTTTTTAATTAATATAAAAAAAGAAAAGAAAAAACTACATATCATTTCACTACTTAAAAAGTCTGTTTATTAAAATTGAGTAATTTAAAATAATTCTAATTTTAAAATTTTGAAGAAAATTTTGATTTTTAAAAGTATTAAAATCTAAAATTAAGTAAAAAATAATTTTAAACAAAAAGACTTTGATGTATTTACTTAAAATTTAAATTATCAATTTTGTTTATGTATGTAAAATACATCAAATGCATAAGAAATTATTCACTTTTTTAAATATATTATGCTATTATCTTCCATCTATATACACACAAAACTTATCATAAATTTATATTTTTTGAAATATTTGTAAATAAAATTTGAAATTTAATTTTAAAAATAAATAATGCCTGTTAAAAATTAAATTAATAATAAAATATATTTATTGACTCGGACATATAAAATAAAAAATTAAAGGAAAAAACTCTAAAAATTCACGTATTACTCTTATGTTTTAGAAATTATATTTTTCGTTTCATGTTATATTGTCAGTTTTCTATTTATGTATAATTATATTAAATTTTAAATTTTAAAGTCCAAAGAATTTATACGTAACTACATAATGTTTATAAGTAATTAAACATAAAAATCAGATATTTTTATCACAAAAATATAACACATAAAAGATTAATTACATTAAAATATAATTAAAAACAATTAAATTTAAATTTTATTATATTTATTTTTTGAAAGAATTTTTCTTATATTTTGTTGGTTTTTATTGATTATTTATAATAACATTTTAGGATTACGAATATGAAATTTTAATAGAATATAACAGAAAAAGAATTGATCGATAACTAAAATAAATGATAATTGTGATTTCAAATAAATATACTCCGTTGCTAATTTTAACTTTTATTTCATAGCACCAGTAGCAGCAGCGAGTTGCTTCTTGAGGTTGAGATTCTCGATTCCACACGATGCCAACTTATCCTTGAGCTTTCTTGATGCCTCTTCATACCTTCTGTTCATAACATCCATCTCCTCCATGGCTTCCTTTTGTCTGAATCGAAGAGCATCCAACTTCGCCTGCGTCCCTCGCAGCCTCATCCTCAGTTTCACCTTTTCGTTCTTGTGCTTGTTCTCATCCTGTTATTAGTTTTGGAGGCAGCCCAGCAAACGATTCAATCAAATGATGCGGTTTTAATCTTAAGTTTGAATATGATAAAATCGGACTTGAAACACATTTTTAAAGGTGCTTCTTTTATGAAAGTTTGTTTAATGGAGAAGAAAAGCTCGAGCTTTTAGCAGCTGGAACATGTAGTTCGTGTATGCAAGTTTGCATGTTTAAGGGTAATGGCAGAAAGGAATGTATACGACACGATCATGCTTTGAATGGAGAGTAAAGAGATGAAGGAACTCACATTCTGGATTTTGGCTTCCATGCTAGATAGTCTGCTATTCAATTCCTCAACTTGTGCCTTTGCGCCAATTAACTGTAAAATAAGTATATTTCAAAGTCAATCAATAAGTTAAATTTAATTTAATTAATTTTAAATTCAAATTTAAAGTATTTAAATTCAGTTGAACTTATGTTTTTAATCTGATTTAATAAATTTTTTTAAGTCTAACTAATCATATGATAAATCAATCGTTACGAGCTTAGGGGTAGGGCATATGCACCAGTAAATTTATGGTAACCCACCTTGTCATCGCAATGTATTCTGATGAATTCTGCTTCAGCGGCGCTTCTCCCGTACTCTTCTATTTGCACCCTCAACTTGTCCCTTTCCTCCGTTATGTTGATTAGCTTGTTTTGCAGATTCTGCTGACAATTATGGTCATTTAGCGAAGGGAATAATCAATTTTCTTCAATCATCTGAATCAAACTACTTCAGCAAAATATATATATATATATATATTGAAAAGCAAGAATGAAGGAATGGAAGTTGAAGTTTTTTATAGTTTTGGCCTGGTTGAACTGAAAATTTCAAGGCAAATAGCAAAGTAAGCATGAAAATTAGAAAACAAAACCTGCATCTCAGCCTCAAACTCTAAGCCTGTATCAGCGTCTTTAACTACTGTGAATAAGTAGTCTCGCTCTTTCTTGATGGTAGTGATCTCCGTCTCAAGCTCATCGACTTTCTCACAAGCACAACGGAGCTCTGCTGTAAGCCTATCAAACTGATGGAGGAAAAGAAAGGTATTAGTTAATCAAACATAAGACTGTTTAAATTGAACTAATCTTTTAAAATTTAAATCCGACTTAAAAACTATGTTAGTTCAAACTTTTTATCTATTGATTTAAGATCTTGCCTCTTGAGAATGTTTGCTCTCTACATCATCTCTTTTCAGGTCACAATTCAGCTGATCAGTCTCTACCAGCTTTTCTATACTGGAAAATTAACACAAACAAAAGGAAGATTACTCAGAGCTAAAAGGAAGGAGAGATGTCCAATATTGACGTCAAACGTTGAAAGCAAGGCAAGTAATAGACGACAAGTTACTCATCTGTCATGACTCAAGTTGGGAGGGGCATACAACATAGATGTTTCCTTTACAGGATTTCAAGTAAGTTATATATGAATGGGGGTGAGAATGAGATGAAGAAAGCCAGAATTTTCCTATCAACCAAAATAAAACTAAATAATTAAACCTGTGATAATAATAATATTGTCTAAAATAATGTTGTATACTAATGAATAGTTTAAAGAATAAAAGAAATTTAAAAAATATTAATCAATAATCATAAAAATCACTAAATTGATGACTTGTTAACTTATTTTTATCAAGTAATATGCATATATTTTCAAATACTATTTAAATTTACCTTTTATTTGATATACAAGAATAATTTAAACAAATATTAACTATATTATGTAATTGGTTCCATGATAAAGAGATATACATATCTAACTGCATCTTTAGGTATATAAGAATTGATCACCAACCTGGATTTTTTTTCCTGGCTTGTATTTTCTTCATGATACAGTAATTTTTCCTTGAGCGTTTCACATTCTTGCCGGCAGGACTTCAAGTCACTTCTCACCTGAAATTACCCAAGCGAGATCATAAAGAACCACTGTCAGTTATGTTCCAGTAAATCTTGAAAGCCGATACAGACATGTCTGTCCAATTCAGAAACCAAGTGCTTGCGCATACGTTCATTGATGTCAAAATTGTCTTACAATTTTTCAGTATGTGAATGCAACAAAAATTTCCAACAAACACTAAACAAGAAACCTTTTCTTATCAAAGATTATTTGTAGTAGTCGTACAGGGGCTGATTATTTAAAGTCCTCAAATAGTATCGTCTTTTTGGAGTTACCTCTGAGAGTTCTTTCGATAGGGCCGTTATCTCTGCGTTATGTAACTTTGCCTGCTCCTCTATGGCTTCAATTGAGACTTTCTCCTTAGCAAACCATATGGCCTTCTCTTCCTCCATTTCCAAAAGAGAATCAGAGAGTTGCTGCAAAATCATCAACAGTCTCATAAGCAAATTTAGGAACAAACGTTGAAGATGATTCAAAGAAGAAAAATATCAGAAGTAAAAGATCTTTCTCTTATGTTACCATTGCTAGCTCTTCCTTTTGCTCCTCCAACAATTTAATCCTACTTTCCATGTTTTTCTCATTGCATGCAGATTCTTCCAGCTGAAGTCCCTGAACAAGGAGAGTAGGACGATGATATATAATGTCAAACACTGGAAAACATATACCACAAGAACCAAGGGAGATGTAAATTGAAAAGTAAGGTGAAACTTACAAGACGTGAAATCTCTTCCTGCAACAAATTCAATTCTGCATTTGACAATTTCAACTTTTCTGTCACTGCTTCCAAATCTGAACTTAAAGTTTCATTTCTCAATATAGCTTCTTCCTTTTCTTTCTGTGCAATCACAACTTCCTCTTCCAGAGAAGCAATAGTCGTTTCCATCTCAAATGCAAGCACCTCCAGCTTTTTGTAGTCTTCCTAAGAAGTACAAAGTTCATAATGAATGAAGAATGAAAAGAAAAGAGATGAAGCCATCCACACGCTGAAAGTGGACACGGGCACCCCAGGAAAAATTCTTAATAACCTTTAGCTAGAGCCATATCCATCCTCCAGGTTGGAGGCAAAGAAACTATGAAATGGCAATGCAAAATGTAATAGTAATCCAAGCATCAGCGCACTGATGTTAACACAATTCTGGAAAATGGCATCATCTCCTTCAAAGATGATAATAGATGTTTAATGACATCGTAAAAATATGGCCATGATTTTTTATTCAAAGCTTAAAAGTTGAATGCCAGAATGCAGCAGCAAATAGAAAGATCAATGTCATCAATAACAAGTAGATTCACAAAGATTATGTTAGTGTAATATCATAGTGCTCCCCATGCTTAAAAAAGACAGACTTTTGGAAAGGGCACTTAGGTCAAGCATGAACATAAAATGCTGAAAATTCACTTTCTTGAGCTTTCACATTTAAGCATATGAACAACAATGACTGCCAAAGTTAATGGCGGATTGCATCAAGCAATCACCTGCATTGTCTCAAGCACTTTTGAACTCCTCTCGGCAACTGAATCGCGTCTTCTACCAGCAATTGATTCCCGTTTGCTAATATCACGCTCAAGAAGAGTCTTCTGGCCATGCAATCTTTTGACCTCCCTTTCAGCAGCTGCTTTCTCACCCTACAAATAACAGAATTATATGGAAAGATGACAACTTAATTTTGGAAACCGTTATTTTATGCAGCAAAATTAACGAATATAACAAAACCTCAAGTTTGGTTTTGTCCTGAACAGCATTCCTAAGCTTGAACTCGGTCTCTTTCAACTTCACTTTCGTTTTCTCGAGATCTTTCCTCAAATTTTCCTTTTCTTTGGCCAAGGAACACGATGTTAAACATGATATCTCCCTTTCCATAGCTTCAATTTGTGATAATAATTCTTCCTTCTCCAAATCCTGTTGCATTCCAAGTTCCTGCACCGATTGAACAAGTAGAGAATGGCATCGCCAAACTATTAGCTCACTGATAACTTTGTGCATCAAAATAATGTTGTTTCTAAGTCAACTATTTGATGCCTTTATGATAAAATCCAGTCCAGCACAAAGGGGGCTTACCCTCAGGGAATGTGCATATTTTTTAGCATCATCTCCAAGTTCTTGTATCTGTTTCTGAAAATCAATTGATTGATTGTGCAAAAGAAGCTGCATTTGAGAATACAAACAATGTATCACATTCTAGAAAATAATAGTCCGTACATCAGCAATCTTTCATAGCAAAATCAAAATAAGCCAATGACTTCACCTTCTCATTCTCAATCTCTGCAATTTTCTGGTTCGTACAGCAAACTACCTTTTCATAATTACTGAATATCAGCTTTTCTTCATGAGAGGCCTGGGAAATCAAAGCCTTCAAATCCTGCATTACACCACATAGCAGTTAATCTAGGAATGTTTACATATTCAAGTGCCATAGATTTGATGAAAGTATACCAACAACAAAGAATAATCATTTCAAAACAGTAGACTTCTCAAATGGAAAATCATTGAGTTTTCCAAGAGCACTCACAGCTAAGACATTACAGATGGTCGAAAAGCTCATGAAAGCTTCATTCATAAGTGAGGACACACTATCAACAACTTCAACAGAGTTCTTGACTTCCAGTGCTATGTCTTCGATCTCCACTGAAAACTATATCATTAAATTAACATCATCTCAAAATAAGGAAACAGAACTCAGATTCTCCAGACTGAGATATAGCTTTGTGAATATTTATAGGTAATGATAGAACATTTTAGAGTAAGGTTGATGTCAGTATCCTCAGAGATGAAAAGACAAGCAGTGGACACATACATCATTTCTTCTGGAAGATTCATCAGAAGCAAGTTGTTCGCGAGCAGCCCTAGCCTCTTCCCTTGCAATTTGCAACTCATCATGAAGCTGCAAAATGGAGGGAGGAAACCAAGCACAACTTTATTCATTTTGACAAAATTTAGTGCTACTCCTAAGTGGAAGTGCAAGTAGAAGAAGCTGTAGCAGTACGCCAACAACCTAGAGTAAACAGCAAATTCATCAACCATTGACAGAAACTTTACCTCTTCAAATTTCTCCCTTGCACATATATTTTGCTCAGTTGCAAGTTCAACAACACTATTTAGATCGTGCTGGCTTGAGGACGTCTCCATTTCTAATCTTTTAATCTGCAAAATACATGATAATATGAAATTTTAAGATTGCATAAGAGGTCAACTAAAGGGCAGAATTTATAAAACCTAACAATAGAAAAGGACAACTGAAAACATAGAAAATGAAGGTGATGAGGCTTAAGGGAGCAAATAAATAAAACAGAAACAAACCTTTTCTTGTAGTTGTTTTATTACAAAAATGGCTTCTGACTCCCTTACGTTTATATTTTTGTCCATATGGCAGATACTATCACAGCCATCATTTGTGGAACTACCATCGTGTTTTATACATTGGAACGAATCAATCTCTATCAACTGTCTTGTCAAGCAATCAATATGTACCGCACTCATAGTTCTCTGAATAGAACAATGGACAAATAAAATCAGCAATATAAGTAATATGATATCTGGGAGAGATGATCCACGGGGAACAGTAGTAACCTGTGTTTCGGACTTTAAAAACAACTCCTCATATTCTGCTTCCATTTCCAGCACTTCATGGTCGTCCTGATAGATCAATTTGAGATTAAGGCCTCAAATGAGCAGAGAAACAATGCTAAAATGAAGAGGAATGGTACAAACCACGGGAGAGTTTTTCTTCTTAGGTGGCACCTTTTTCCTATTTGTTACATGCAATAACGCACAAGGATTAGGTAAAAAAGCTTCTTCCAGTGGTGGACAGTAGCGATCTTCCTGTGGTTGGCAAACGTCATCCTGAGCGTCAGTTTCACTTAACAACTCCTCAAAAGGAAGAAGTGGTCCCACATCACGACTAGTTTTCATAGGATTTACAGTCGATGGCCTTGATACGATATTGAGATCCACCTAGAGAAGATACAATATTTTGAAGCCTCATGTATCAATAAGGAATGATAAATTCCTATAAAAAAGCGTAAATGAGTGAGAATGGACTTTCCATAAAAGTAAAACAACCTCTTGAAGAGATTCCCGAGAAAGATTGCTTGGACACCATGTATCCCTCCTCTTTCCCTGCATTAGCAAACAATAAACATCATGAAGACAACATAGGTGGGTAACCTTGTGCTGGAAGAAGTTACTTCCAAAAGAATACCAAATGGCGGCTATGTCATTGAGAGAACAATATGCAGCATAAGTGAAACAACGATAGCATATGTGGTAAAAACATACTGCAGACAATCAATTTCTGACGCAATAATTATCAATAATTATTATAGCTACTGAAACCAGAACGGCGGCACTGTTCTTTTCCCTTCCAGTCCATGCATGCTGAATATAGTTGTTACTTTGAATGTGTTCCAAATTTATTGTCTAGGGAAATTGCTACAATGATATTTTTCATACGTCAAGTAAACAGAGTAAAATAATGGAAATTGCTAAAATGATTTTATGTTCCACCTTTCAACTGCATAACTAGAATATGGATGACAAAGGGGAGAATAATGAAAGTATACTTTGGTCGAAATTCCTATAGCTGACTTTAGATTAAACAGAAAAAACTCTTCCAAATAGAAGAAATTAAGGATCTCGATACCAACACCCCAGGTTATAAGTCTTTTTGAGTTAAAAGGTGTCGTCCCATAATGCTTACCACCACAGTACAAAATGACCTCAACTTCAGTAAGATTTCTTAAGATGTTTTCCAAAAAAGGAGTTGCATCAAAATAAAAAGGCAAACTATGCAAACCTTTTTCTGTTGATCACGATTCTCATCCCTGCCCGAATACAATACCATTGAGCTCAGATTTTTTATTTTCTTGGCTTGCTCCAGGAGAACCTTCTCACGTTCAGCTTGGGCCCTCTTTTCTTCTTCCAATTCCAAAGTTATACGTTCCCTCTCCAGTTCAGACTGCAAACCAAGTCAACAAATTTTTCGAATACACACCCAGCCCTTCTATAAATTCTTAATTAGAAAATCATTGTAGACAAACCTGTAGTAATGTGTTCCGAAGGTTGAGAATCTCCTCCTCTAAATGCTCTGAATGGGAGCCCTTAACTGATCAAATAAACCACCAAATGATCCCTTATAAAGACAGATCAAAGAAGCACTTATAGATCATCCATTATAGTTGTGCGTCATTGTATATGAACCAACCTGTAATTTTGCTCGAAGCTCCTCGATTTCTTTCTTTTGTCTCTTTAACAGGGCAGCATCTGTCAAAATCTGATATACAAAAATGCATATATTACTTCTCTATGTGAAGAAACAGACATGACAAATGAAGATCAAGTAACTTGTAAAGTATGATCGAGCACAACAATTGCTTACAGAAAAGAAGGCATATGAAGTAATTTCAAGGTAAAAATACAGAACATAACACTTTGTTCAGAACACCAAAGTTTGGAGCAAAACCTCATTCACATGAGCACAATTTGTGACACGCAAAGCTCTACTTGCAAACTGAAGACTGCTTTTTGTCTCATCTGCATGAATCTGCATCGAAATAGAAGTTAATTCAACAATGAAGGGAAAAGAGTAGCAAACAATTAACCATTAGCTGCGCTAATTTAACATTTCCAAAAGAACAATGGACAATATTGTCTCATCTCGATTCCCACAATATGCCAAATATCCAAGTAACAGCATTTCCTGCATATCAATGTAAGGCCCAAGTACGAGGCTAAAGAAATGTCTTGATTCGTAACAAAAACTGTTTTCAAGGAGCATTTCCACGTCAGATATAGAGGTCACTCAAATGAGAAGATTAACTTTTGATTTCATGATTTACTGCTTGCCGGTGACTTATTAAGGATGTCAGTCGATCGTGGCTTCAATTAGTGGAAGGGGAGCTACCTGTGCAAGTGTTATGTTGCATATAATAGCCGTATTTGCATTTCCACCCAGAGCAGGTTGCAAAATCCTCGTAAGTTTGCTATCTCGGTACGGAACATGACCACTGCATCAAAAATGAGAATAACTGTTAATGGAAAAAGCAGTAACCTTCAACCCTTGCAGTTGCTGAACAATAAGCATCTTCCCAACATTGTAGAACCTACCCGTTGCTTTCAGCTCCTTCACTCAACTTTTTTATAACAGTTCCAAGTGTCATCAAACTTTTATTAATATGAGAACCCTCTTTCAGGCGAACACCTTCTGCACCAGTTTTTGCCGCACGTTCTGAACCAGCAAGGTCCACCAAGTTCTAGGAGAAGAAAACAATAACAGTAACAACGATATCAAATATGAGTAGAAAAGATAGATGTTTGTGACAACATCAAAATACAAAAGTACTGCTCGTGAACAATGTGATGCAATATAAAAGAAAAAGAAAAAAGTTCTGAGATGTTGCTGATAACATACCAATACCGATACTCGTACGGCATCACAAGAACTGCCAACGCTGTCATCCTCAGTCCTATCTCTACTCTCAATAATCTATATGGGCAAATAAAAAAGTAAGGTAAATGGAAACAAGATTAACTGATAGAATTAAGTTAAGATCAAAAATTACCATCCGGAAGATAGTGTGAGACCTGCTACTATATACATTCATATTTGTCTCTCCAGTATGCCTATGAGCTGAACATTTGAAAGATAAAGGAGAAAAACAACTTGAAAAACCAAAAGGCTATGTGGAGCCTCAAAACTGATGGAAGCAGATAGATGTCTTAAGAGTAATTGTCTATGAAGCAGAGAAATGTAAAACAAACCATGTGAAACCTCCTAATTTCTATTTGAATTTTCAATGTCCATACGCACTACGGGGTGGGTGAGAAAGGAAACTCTAGCAGGTAACAGACGAAAAATTGTAAAAAATAAAAGTAAAATACATTCTCCAAACTGCATGAAATCGAGGACTTGCGGAGGAGAGACAACAATTTCTTCTCGCAAGCCAGCAACATATATCCCACGCTTCATAGAAAAATAAAACAAGCAAGTTAGTCACCTTACCAACAAGAATGCAATAACTACATAAAACAACGAAATTTGAAGTACCTCTAAACTTTCATGAATCTGCAGTTTACGGTGCTCAGGAGCCAATAAGTCATTTATATCTTCATTGTAGATCTCCATATAGGACATTCGCAAAAGAAATTCTCGATCCACATCCTAAATTTTCAAAGGCGTACCAAGTAACAGTAGGTAAGTAGCTGCCAGTATACTTTTCTTTTTTCCGTTTGTAATCCATCTAGTACTACTACTTGCATCATTTAAATAAATCACAGAATAAAATCTGACCATAAATGACACAATAATCCCCTAAAAACCAACTTGATATATTATCTCAATAATCATAGACAAAGAATATAATTTTTTCCCTTTTCTGTCTACTCATTCAGGCATTCTACAAGAGTTTAGCTTGAATGTAACAATCACCATACCATATCTCAGAAACATATATACTTTCATTTCCTCATTCCATATTTCTTTACACTTCCGTCACTAAGGTGAAGAATTAGCTGCATAACCTATATCCAAAAGTTCACTTGCTAAATCCAACCAACCAGAAATTGTAACCAACTTATAAAACAACGAACAGAAGCTAAAGTGGGGAAAAAAACAATTTAACTAAAAAAAACATAATGTGCCTTAGACTACCTCTTGTATAATGTCAAACAAATCGTGCACGGCAAGAGGAATGACTCCTGGTTCAGTAGTTGTGCCTCTCATTGTATGGGTCTTTCCACTATTAGTCTGTCCATAAGCAAACACAGTTCCTAACCAGTAGAAAGTCAAAGTTTAGCTCTTCATGCCATTCACGGTATACATATCATCATACTATAGCCGATATAACCACCATGGAAATCGAAATTAACCAATTTCACTTAAAACTTAGTACCCGAAAAAATAACCAACAAAGTCCATAAATCAAATTCAAACTAGAGATAAGAAGGAACAAGTGGACCAAATGTACCGTTAAATCCACGAACGGCAGCGGCGACGATGTCTTTGGTACGAGCTCGGTAAATCTCTTCGGTCTTACAGTCTTCTCCGAAAACGCTATCTAAGAGCACCAAAAACCAAAAGTTTCAAAAACTGAACACAATATAGTTTAAGGCCTGGACTAGAGAGAGAGACAGTACCGAATTCGAACTTGGTGGAGTGGTTGGGTATGAAGATAGAGTTGCCGAAGATCCGCCAGGGGCTGGCTTTGGCGTCCTCCGGGGACAGCGGCCTCGATCGGACGGTCACGTGTATCCTCTCCATTCTACAGAGAGACGATCTGAACAGTCAAACAGTTTTTGACCTGAAAACTTTCCCGCCTTTATTTTGGTGTGGATTTATCGCGTGCTTTTTTCTTTTTTTGCAGCCATTGTCCTTTTCTTTTTTCTTTTTACACATTTGCCCCAAACCTTTGCCATTAGGTGTCAGTGTGTCCGGGCACAAGGCAGCCGAACCCGAGCCTAATTGGGTTCTAATAGCCCAAAGTCCTACTCAGTTCGGCTCTGACGAAGTAGGACATTGAGCTATTGGGATCCAATCAGGCTCGTCCTACTCAACTTAACTAAATTTGGTCTGATTTTATTTTTATTTTTATTTTTTATAAAATAAAAATAAAAAATAATATCATCATTTTTAAAATTACGTCATTTTTTCGAATTAGGGTAGTCCTGATTCGGTGATCTCAAGTTGAGTCAGATCGAATTAACCGGGGCTTCATTGCCAAGCGTACTCGCTATTTAACACCACCTTTTCTTTCTTTGATGGCTCAGTAAAGCCGAGATAATTCAAGTCCACTCAAAGTTTGGTTGATTTTTTGAATCACATAATCCAAACTCAAGTCTAAGTTTGATTAATCGTCATTTTAGGCGGCCCATTTCCTAAACGTAAGACTAAAATGACATCGTTTGTAAGTCGTGCAGGTCATTTCCATGGTCGCAATCCAAACCTCACCGGGAATGATCGGGCCGATGGCAGGTCCGATCTAACCCAATCCATTGCTATGTCAACTTGTAAGATTTGGCCTAGTAGGGCTTCAACAGACAACAATGTTTTGTCTCTCAACTTATAGTTGAGAGATGAGGCTGAGTACTGCAACACATAAATGCTGGGAAAAGCAGAGTAGGCAACCATTAGGCATTACCAAAGCCTGCATTATTTCCTCACTAACTTATATTCTCAGTCACTTGCTCATATATCTACAGACTACAAGCACAGAGAAAAAAATAAAAACACTATACATGCACCCCTCTTCAAAACAACGGTAAAAGAACTGTACAAACAAAGCTGCTGCTGATGAGTTGATTGCTATGAAACTTATCTCAGACCTGCACGCCTATCCGCTGTGCAATCTGTCGAACGAACCAACATCCGATGTTAGAGAACACATTGATGGGTATATTTCATGCAGTGAAAAAGTGTAAATTCATGTTTTTATAGTTGAACTAGTTACCTCTTTGAAGGAATGAACATCGCTTCCCCAAAGCCAAGCATCACAGCCTGCATCTCTTGCACCCCATATATCATTCCTGCGGTCGTCGCCTACGTGTACGGCATCTTCGGGGTTTACACCAACCAGCTCACAAGCTTTCAGGAATATTGTAGGATTTGGCTTCTCTGCTGCAACCTGTGAGAGGGGAGAAGAAGAGGAAGGTGATTGGTACTCAAATCCACTTAGAAAGCAGAAAACTAACTTAGCACTGAAGCAATCTTTCGGTGGCTTTAATGAGTTGCGGCACGGACGAGTGTCAAGAAAACCGAGTTTAACTAGGTTAACTTAGTTCAACTCCAAGCAACCAAAACTAGCATTTGAAAACAAAAAGACATTCACTGATTACCGAACTAAGACGAAAAAAAAAACCAACTAATGACCAACTTTAGTTCTTCCACTTTGCTCCAAAGAAGCACAAGAATACCTGACATGCAACATTGAACTCTATATTTAAGCATGGATATGAGTGAGAATAGAAGAGTAAACTTACTTCAGCTGAAACTGCTACTGCATCAAACCAATGATCACAATTCAAAGCCCGTAACACAGGTCGAAGCCGAGTATCAAAGTTTGACACAACAGCCAATTTTACACCAGCATTTCTAAGAGCCTTAAATACTTTTTCAGCCTCAGGATCACAGAGTTGCCAAGCCTTATGATAAAAAGAACACACACAAGTATAAATGCATGTATTCTACAATAGATCAAAGACAAGGAGACAAATCATGATAGGATCAAAACCTACCTTTTCAGTGGTATAATAGTCATAAAGTTCTTCGAAGTACTGAGAGTCCGAGCAGCCAGTGGAAGAACTAACAATATATTGCCAGAAGGGTCTCCCATCATTCACATATCTGAAATAAAGAGTGGGATAATAAAGTTAAAGCTATTGACAATCACCAGAAAAAAAAAAAAATTTCTAATCAAACAGTGCCTCTAGAACTGAAGTTTTAATTGCTGTTTGAGAATCGTATCATTGGTCTGTTCTGTAACATGACCCCCAGATATCAGATATTTATGTGCCTCAGAGCAAATAGTTAATCTTAAAATTGTTTGCAAGAATCACTATTGTCCATTGTGATCCGGACAAAGAATACTTTTACAAGGTGTAGCTATGCTATACCAATTCGTGTATCCCAAATCCCAATCACTACAGTATTTTGTCATCATCAAAACGCCCACAAATTTATGCAAGTATGACATGATCAAACTTGAATGAGTACCAAGCATGTGAAACATTATAAATTATGTGATCTAAACCACATTTATCACCAAATACGCATCCATGTCTCCAATTAATCTCATGGATCCCATTTGGTGTGGATAATGCCATGCACTCTCTTGATACAGTCCTAACTTTCTTCTATGGTATGTCTCAACAAGGAAGGAAAACATTCATTAACATTTTGAACAGTAGATTTCGAGTCTTTTCCAGTTTCATGTTGAGAACATTCAACTGTTCAGGTCACAGGAGGAACTTACAAAAAGCAATGGATAAAGCATTAAAAGGCAATGAAAATTTAGAATCCAAGTGAAAAAAATGTAAAAAGAAAGTCGTAATAGCAAAAGATAGAACTGTGAATACACATTAAAAAAGAGAGAAAAAAAGACAAGTCTGGAAAATTAATGAACACACCTGAGACGAGATCGGCCCCAAGGCTGCTCATAGGCTCTCCTGTACCTGTTCAGTATCTCGTTCTCTGAGTACTGGACCCCATACTTTTCCCCGATCTGTCTATATATCTTCACAAGAGAAGCAGTACACAATGAACTCACTAGGTTTAAAGTTGAAATTGTACACAAAACTGATTAGATTTGCATTCTGATTCCACAATGGTAAAAGGATACGATATTTAGTATGTACACTCTGCATCATATACCCAGAAAAGGAAAGGAAGAAGCAGAAATTTGGTTCAAGTACATTAATTTAGAGCACAAATTTCTCAAGTTTCCTTCTTTATTGGATAAAAATCAAAGTTTTCAAACCACCACAAAAGCAAATTTTTCTTAAAAGTGAAAAGGAAAGTGTTGCATCTCATCGAAGTCCCAAATGGATGAGCAAAAGCAACAAACTTCACACCTCTGGTGTTCAATAAATGCACACAACACCAAGACAAAACAACACAAAAAGTCCAGAAATCAAACACGCAAAACCACAAACAGTCACAAGACAGTCACGACCGAATATAGTCACACGATATGTGTATCTATACCTGTGCCATAGGTTGAGAGGGAATAACAAGAGTGCCAACAGCATCAACAAGCAAAGCCTTGTGGGTAATATCGCCATACAAAGACCTTCTATACTCTTCATAGTCCTTGACTCCCAATATCTCCAACCCCACTCCCCTTGAGCCACCCATCACCATCTCCGGCTCCGCCACCGCCGCGGCCGCCGACGAGGAAAACTGTGCGAACCCATTTGAGCATGACCTTGATCTCACCAAACTCCGGGTTGCACTAACATTGTTAACAAGCGAGGAAAGCGCTCTTGCAAGTTTGGTTCTCGTCGACATCTTTAGTGTTTTTGCACTTGAGTGAGTGTTTTTTATATAAAGCTATTGAGTGAGTGTTTTTTATATAAAGCTATCTCCGGGTTGCAGAGACTTTTTTGCTACTCGGGGTGGAAGGTCATTTGCTTAATATTACTCTTCTGCCCTTTTCATTAAGATAATTAATTTAGGGGTGTTTGTTTAATTTTTATTTTTAATTTTTTGTCTTTTTTAAAATTTAATAAAAATTTTGAATTTTATAATTTGAATTTTGAATTTTTGTTTTTAATTTTAGTTTCTTTCTTTTTTCAAAATTATAAAAAGAAGTTTTCGTTTCATATGCTTTTGTTTTTTCCGTAATATTATCATTTAATATATTATTTAATTATTTAAATTTTAATAAAAATT
>JAOTIZ010000003.1:1715801-1753531 GCA_027123425.1 Erythroxylum panamense
ATCAATTTAAGTCGAGTTTAAAAGTTAAAATGTGTTCTCAAATTAACAATATTTGACTAATCTATTTTTTATGTTTGTATTGCATATATGTCATCACTATTTATTATTCAAAATCTAAAAAAAAGAAAAATAAAAAACTATAAACAATTTTTAAAAACATGTTGGTGTTCATTTTCATATAATTAAAAAGCAAAAGAAAAAGAAAATAGTGGGATTAAAGCAAGTTAATTAACTAAATCTAAGGACTAAGCATTGTCTAAAGTTATTAATTACTTTAGTCCCATCATTGTTTTAAGTTTTGAAAGATGGTTTTTAAGATGCATGACTTTAGTGTCCAGAGCTTTTTCTTTAATTAAATTAAGTTGACTTTATTGATTTTTTTTATCTTAATCGAGTGTTTTAATAAGATGACAGACTTTATTTTTCTCAATGACTAAAAAATTTAATGAGTTTGGTCGGTTCAATTATAAAAATTTTGAACTATCTAAATTTTTGATTCGATTTATTTTAATAACTTTTGTTGTTAAAAACCGATCAATTTATTAATTAATCTATTTTTTAATTTAAATCCATTCATTAGACTGTACAATTAAGCAATAAACTATATTTGATGACCATAAAAGAAGTCACTTTCCTCAATTATGACTTTGGTCCTAATAAGCTCTTTCTACATCCTTAAGTTTTCCAATACTAAATTGTGCTAATTGAGATGACCCTTCAACTAATAGTTATTAAATGATTCCAAAAACAACTGAGACTCATTCTAAATGATTCCAAAAACAATTAGTTCATTAGACTAATTGTTTACTATCAAATGAGATATATATTTTGGTAAATTGTAATTGATTTTACAATTAAGTAAATCACACATAACTTGAAAATAATATTCATGTCTCTAATATAAATGTTAAAAGAATGGTATTTTATTTTTTTATAATAATAGCATTCACAAATATATATTAAATAAATTATTGAGGGCATGTAATAATTTATAAATCATATGTTTTAAATAATTGATTTACTTACTGCATAATTTAAAATTAAATAACAAATTTAATCTAATTAATATTTAGAAATTTTAACGTGACAGGTAGGGATGTTAATTTTAGCGTCACAGGTTAAAAGTGGTTAGCCCGATCATAACTTAAAAAAAAACGTCGTTTTGTTAAAAACGAAGTCATTTTGGCCATTTTTTAAATATAAGGTGAGTCAAGTTGGTGTCAGAGGCCACCTAGCCCCTGGCCTGGTCCGGACCTGACCCATTAATATCACTAGTGACAGGTAAACGATATCATATTACCTCTCAAGACTCACTTTTATCCTTATTTTTCCTTTAATGGATTAATTTATGATAAAAAAATTAACTAATTTGGACGATTTAATCATAACAATTTTGAATCGACCTATTTTTCGGTTCGATTTATATTTTTTTAATTAAATTTACGTTAATAATTTTTATTGTTAAAAATCAATCAATCAATCAATTAATCAGTTAAAATCTATAAACTAATCAATTTTTATAATTTTAAATAAATTAATTTTTATTTAACTATCTTTCTTTTCAAATGGAACAATCTCAAATTCTTCAATTTTATCACAACTTTAACGGAAATTTTTAAACTTTATTAGTCTAAAGGTTGGCATTAATTATAACGGAAAAGGAATGAACAGCATGACCCCGCAAGGCATTTCCATGTTCTTTAGGAAAAGAACAATTTGACCCACAAAAGCCGGCAAGATTCACGACTTTGGGTCCATTCCTTTAAAACACCTTTAAAAGTCGGTTAATAAACTAAATTAACTAACCCAAGTTTTGTTACTATTAAGATGATTAAGGCCATTGATTTGATTGGGCCCATCATTTCTGTTTTTTTAATTATTACTAGAAAACAAAGTTTTTTTTCCTAAATCATTTAAAGTATATTTTTCTTTGTGTATCTGGGAAATAAATCTCATGTATATTTTGATTATTTCAACTTTTAAAATTAATAATTAAAAAATTTAACTAATTCGCTCAATTCAATCGGAAAACATTAAACTATTTAACTTTTATATTCTATTTTTAAATTTTCAGTTTGATTTACTTTAATAACTCTTATTGTTAAAATTGATCAATTTATTAATTAATCGATCATTTTTATTAATTAATAAGTTTGTTATAAATTAAAATTAATTAATTAATTTTATTTTAATGATATCTTTTTTAATTAAACTTTAAAATTTTCGATGGTAAAGAGAATCTCTTTCGATTATAATTTAAATTCTTTAATTTTATTTAATCTTTAGTTGATTTTACAACAATTTAATACCAATTGAACATTTTGAACCTTAAACCTCTTGTTTTACCGATTTAACTTCCGATATGCTTTTAATCTATAGTTGGATTTGATAAAAATGTCAAGCATAAAATATCATAATTTAAGAAAAAATTACTCAGCTTGAATTGATAGGGAATTATATTTTATTATTCATTAACTTCTAGTGGATGATAATATATTTAAAAAATCGTACAACTCATAAGAGTAAGATAATGGATGGAAAAATATTATTATTGAAATGATAGTGAAGTATATATTATTATTGGCTAACTTCTAGTTGATTCTAAAATGTTCTAAATGTTTTGCTAAAAGCTTGATATTTTCTTTAATTGAAAAATGGCAGGAAACTAACAATTAACAAGCAATGTTTTAAAAACCGAGGTATTATTTTACAAAAATTAATCAATTTATTAATAAATTATTCGGTTTTTAACAACAAGAATTATTAAAGTAAATCGCACTATAAAGTTAAAAATTTAACTAAAAAATTGGATGATTAAAATTTTTTATTATTGAACAAATCAAACCGATTAAATGTTCTAATAAGTGTTAACAAGGAGGTCATTGTTAATTACCTATAAATTAAGGAACATTGGTTGACTATACCAATCAATGTTGTCTTATTGAACTTCCACTTTCCAGGTAAATGAAACTTAAGGTTTTTGTTTTGCTTAACTTAATCCAATCATACACCATCCTCTTGGCACTTATTGATTTGTCCACTAATTAGCTAACAACCATATTAGGATTTTTATTACTTGATTTGTATAATCTCAAAAGGGATTTATACATTATACAATATCATATCTTTTTTCGTGAATTTCTTTATTCATTTTAAAATCAAAACAAAAAAGAGAAATTTTTATTTATTAATTATATTTAATATTTTAGAATAATAAATAAATTGGTTAAAATTGAATTTCAAGATGTATTTTTTTATCTTCTAAAATATGAAAATATTGTTAAATAAAGTCAAATGAAATTATATAATTAGTCATGCCAAAGAGGACCTCAATGTCTCACAATGCTTTTAATGTTTTTTCAATGTTTGATTAGAGAAAGATCAACCACCATATCTCCTCTTGTGCCAAGAAGATCCAACAAAATCAAATACATATCATTTTTGTGAGAGTTGACCTAACTTTTTTTTTTTTGGTTCAAGTACTCAAATTATTGTGATTCTTTTGTCTTAGTAATCCTAAATCTTCCTTATTCATTAATTAGTTACTGCTCTAAGGTAAAAAAAAAAGTAGTTTGTAATCATATGGTCCGTCACATTCACATTTGGAGAGATAGCATCAATTCAAAGTTAATATATATGTAAGACTCTTAAAGTTAATCTACTTGTAATCACTCAACTAATTGAGAGAATAAAATTTACTATAACATCATCAAGTTAGCCTTTCAAGTATTTAATACATACCATGGTAACAAAAATTTGACCATACCCGAAAATTTAAAGTTATCCAGAAAAAATTAAAAGATACAAATAAGATTAATTCTGTTACTCAATTTTAAATTATTATTTTGTTATATAATTTATGTAGGTGTTGTAATTTATAAATTATTATTATTATTATACACATGATAATTTAAAATTTACCAAGTGAAAATATTTTTAAAAATAAAAAATTGTTTCCTTAAAAACAATGTTTTGGTCCATGCTAGGTGAAAGGTTTCTTCTAAACTCGTCTTCTTGCACATGAAAATATTTTATTCAATGGGTTGTAACTTTTATATGTACATTATAATATACTAAGCTTTTCATGTGTACATTATGCTATGCCACTTAAACTAATCTCCATAGAAGATCTCTAAGTACAACTGTATCTCTAATTTATAATACCCTCTTCTGTGGAGGATTCAGTGTATAAAGCTACTATCCTATATTTTAATTGATATAGTTATTATTGGTTGCACCTGTTTGCTTTACATTATTAGGTGTAACCTTTGTCTCTATTTATTTTCCCTACTTATTTTTTTTTGTTTTTATCTTCGTTTCAAGAAGCTCTTCGCTTTCGTCATTAGTTACGAGTGTAGCTTTGAAAGTTTCTCATCGAATGTGCTTTTGGAGGGTTATTTAGATATAACCTATTTACTAATTAGAGGTAAAATTGTGTACTATTGAACCTCTTAAGACATTTTTTTATCTTATTTTATTTTATTTTTATGTCACATTTATACGTGGGTCTACCCGAAACTATCAAGTGTCAGTAATAATTTATAAATTATATATTTTAAGTAAAATTATCTGACAAACTAATAATTTATATTCGAAAAATGAATTAGACATTTTAAGTTCAATGTATCTCTACTATGGATTCATCATCCTTCCAATAATCAAAACAAGATATAACCTAAAACTTTGAGGCTAATAGATGCAAGAGACACATTTGGACCACAACCTTGGGGACCACTTGCCCTCGTTTGATAATTAAGAAAAAGAGTGACATTTGTATAAATCTGGGAGCTTAGTTGAAGAGGCACATCATCTTAATTTGTCATTACAGAGATGATGTGCCAGCAAGAACAGACTCAGGTCCACCAAATCTAGTCACATGTTAGAATTTTTGGGCATGTCAAGATTGTCATCTTCTTGACATTGACCTAACAATGTTCCATTATTTTCTAATTTAGTATCAAACTTTTTAAAATTATTAATTTAATAATTAGTTTTTAGAAAATTTTATAAATCAAATCAAAATGTTATTTTAAAAAATGTGTCATGTCCGTTAAATGTCACATATAAATTCACCTATTAATAGTATTAACAAAAACGTTATTTTGACTCGATTTGTATCAAATTTGAAAGGTTAATCAAAAAATTTAAAATTTTCAAAAAATTTACATTAAATTAAAAAAATCAAAAATTAGACACTTATAGATATGATATTACTAATATTAACAAATTGAAGGAACATTTATAATTCTTACAAAGTATCAAAATCAACTTTTGAGCCAATATCTATTCTTATATAAAGAGAGAGATAAATGGGGAGAGGGGGACCAAAGAGAAAGAAAGAGAGGACCATACATGATTTTTTTTGTTGGTTGACACTACCGATATTCGAATCCACTAGGAAGACTATTCCGATTCTGGACTTAGTCATAATTAAGACTCTTCGCCCCTCTTTACAAGTGTGTTTAGTGGGGATCGAATCCAATAACTCTTCCCTCAAATTTTTATGTGACCACGATCCATGTAATGACGAGATGCTTCATAATCAACTTTTCTACGTTATTAAAATGATTTCCATTTTCTTTTTCAATGTAAATGAAATATGGGAAATAAGTCCCTTATTCTTTTTGAGATTTTAGCAATGTTTTAAAAATCGGATCAAAAGTTAAACTGATACGATCAAATGTTTAAGATTTAAAAGATTCAATTAGCATTAGACTATCTTAAAATTGATTAAAGATTGAATAAAATTAAAGAATTTAAGTTAAGATTGAAAGAGATTGTCAAAAATAGTTTGATAAATAAAAATTATTAAATTAATCAATTTTTAAGAACAAGAATTATTAAAATAAATTGAACCAAAAAATTAAAAATTGAATAAAAAATTAATTGATTCAAAATTTATACAGTTAAAATATTCGAATATTTTGGTAGTAGGAAAGAGAAAGAGTGGGTAGGGACCAAAGGTGATGATAAAATTATATTTATGGGTAGGTAGAACATGAAAGGTTCTTGAATTGGTAGACAGAGAAAAATAGAAATGAGAGTGTCAAAGTGTATCTTCAGTGCTTCTGCTTAGTCTAGTCATCCATGATCTACAGAATTCTATTTTTCAAGGAAGTAATTTAAATTTTCTTAAAAAAATAATATTGTTTTTAATCACTTACTACAATTTTCTATTTTAGGAATTTTTAATTAATTTATTATTACTCAATATTTAAATGATATTATAAAAATAAACTATATGTTTTTAAAATATAATAATTGAAATAAGAATTAAAATTACAAAATTTTAGTGTACTTAATTTTATTTATTATTTATCTCGTTCTTTATAGTTTATGTGTGACAGGTTGTACAATGTATTAAAGTCGGTCGGGGAATCTTTCTTTTTTAATATATAATAGTTTTAAGTAAAAGACATATATTTCTTTATAAATTATCTAATTGTTTAGATTTTCATAAAAACTCTTTATAATTTTTAGTCCTTAAAAAATACATCATCTTTTAAGCTATATTTTGCAGGGCAATTAGTAACGGAATGTGACATTATTCCATCGTTTGAAACAAATATTTATAATATAATAAAATAAAATTAGATAAAAAATGAGAGTTTCACGTTACATCCTATTTTATTATAAGCAGTAAAAATGAGTTATCTCTTATTTGAAGAATGAAGAAATGTTAAATATGTAATACCTAATATATCCTCAATAATTTTTTATAATTATCAATTATACCCTCAACCCTAATATCGAACAGTAAGACAATACATCTCATTATTTGTGTTGGGATCGACAATTGATTGTAGTAAAGGACGAGTACCATTGTCTAGTAGCAGTGGATAAGTGTCGTCGCCGATCAAGTAACAACATTACATTTCACTGTCAATATGTGTTTTGATTTATTAGCATATGTTTCGTCCTGTTAATGATAGAATAGCCATTTATTATTATTATACATACATGATATTACATTTCATTAATCTTTCAAATAACATTTCACTGTATTACATTATGAACCATTTCATACCTCTCAAATAATAATTTTCTAATATTATATCTATTTTATTATAAATTAGTCCATTACATTAAAAACCTTACTTATAATCAAACATAGCCTTAAACTTATGTTTAAAAATAACATAAAGTATACAAAGAATAAGTATTACACAAGAATTAATCAAAAATTGTTTTAAAACTCAAAATTTAGTGATTAAATCTTATTTAAACTAATATTTTATTATAATTATATTAGAGGATTAATTTAAGTCAAATTTAATTAGTTCGAACTAAATATAAAAGTGGAATTTAATTATTATATTAATAAATTTTAATTATTCCATATTTTATATTTGATATTCATATTACGTATATTTTATTTTTTAATGAATTTGAATTTTGCTCGAAATCAATTAATAAATATGAATTTCTTGAATCAAATTAAAATATTGTTTACTTTTTTTAAAAAAAAGGAGCATGGCATGAGACTTGTAACATGGGATGGTGCTGTTTAACACGTTATAGGATTTGAGCTTGACCAGAAAATTGGAGGTCTAAACATTTTCTCACCTACCCATTATAATACAATGTCAAGACTAACTCATAAACTTACGTGACTTTAATTAAATAATAAAGTTATATTAAATTCCATAAGGGTTCTCTCCAAATGAAAGCCATATCACTACCTTCATATATTTTGAGGTCTTGTATATATTTATATAAAATCATAGTTTATGATTACATTTCACTTCTAAGATTATGGGATTTTAATTAATAACTATTTTGATATAAATAATAATTAATTTTATTATAAATGACAATATATTATTTTATAAAAACTTGTAATTAAACTGATCATTTTGTATCAGTCTTAAATAAATCTTGAGTAATTTATATTACTACCAACTTTTTTGTCTCAATTATGTAATGGTTAAATCATTTTAACAAAATGATTTTTTACTATAAAAGAAAAAGTAAAATTCAAATCATACATTTCTAACCCTTTGTCTACATTAAAGGGTCTAACTTTTTTGGTGAATTTGTACATCAATCCTCATTTGTGATATGGCCTTGAGAGTCAATCTGATATTATTGAGATGATATCTCTTTACTATGCATGCTTTTTGACACAATGTTTGAAGAAAATTGGGTAAACAACCAAAGAAAGTGAAAAGAGTGTACAATTTCCACATGGCTTTTGGGTTTCTCAACATCAAGATCTTGAGGTTGAAAAAGTGAGAGATCTCCAAGAAACTTCAAGGAAACAATCAATTCTCACAAGTAAAAAGTTGAAATTGTGATCACATACACACTTACAAAACACACACACAATCCATGTTATTGTTTCCTCATAAACACATGGGTGGAAAGATTCCAACCAAAAAAAAAAGCTAAATGGTTAAAGAATTTCAGTGTATTAATTACAGAAACTGTACTTGTTTCTTGTGTGCAATTACTTGTGAGGGGAGCAAATCTAGGAGATGATCAGCTGACCTAATTAATATATACATATATTTAACTTCCTAATGAGTTACAAGAAAGAAATTGCCACCTCTGACCAACCAAAGAGGAAGAGAGAAGATGCATGCATCAATGAATGTGCCAAGTATTTGCATGTATGAAGTTATATAAAGATCAATTATATAATCCAATAAAATATTTGAAAATGATATTATTTTATAATAAAAGTTGAATTATATGAACCAATTCTTAAATTTTAGTATGATTTAAAATTGAATTAACTCAGATATGATTTTTTAATTTAAAATCAAATTTACTCATACTAAACTTCAAATTTTTTGCTATGTCTATATATAAGCATCAATTATTGTTTTTAGTAATTGTTATTATAAAATATTTATGATATTAATAAATATATCTAATAATTATAGATTATAAAAACTTTTTTATTTGATGGGATTTGAGATGGGGCATAGACATGCATGGACATACATAGGAAACAAATCTTGAAAGGGAATCAAAGTGAGAAAATTGGCCAATCTTTGCCCACCATCACCACCACTCCCCACCTGCTCAAGATATGGTAAGTTCCACATGATTTCACATTGGGGAGAAGAAAAAGGCACCTCAAGCTTACATCACCTGTATCTCTTGGAGGATTTGCTTGGGTCCCATTTCTCTCTCTTTCTTTTTCATTTCTCTCTCTATCTCATTTTTTAAAAGCAAAATTTCATCAAAAACTCTGTTTTGTCCTGTTTTTTCATTTTCATTCTGTTTCCTGGTCCATCCTCATGCTCATGTTGTTTTTGTGTATATATAAAGAAAAACCCACCTCCCATTTTCCTTGAACATTGTAAAGATTTGATCTTTTTTCATTTTTGATACTTGGGTTTTTTTAAATTTGTCCTTTTCCTTTTCTTACATTGCTTGCTCTGTAATTCATTTCTAACATCAACTTGGAAAATTTGCAAGATTTGGGAAGAGATCTGGTCGGGATCCTGCTTTGTGGGGCTGTGACTATTCTGTTGGGTGTCATCTTCATATCGATCAATACAAAAGAACCTCCTCTTGTATCCTCCTCCTCCTCTTCCTCTCATAAGGAAACACCAACTCAACGCACAACAAACCTTAAACTGCAACTTTCATAACAATCAAAAGCAGAGCACCTGTTTTTGTTTTTGTTTTTTTCCATCTCTACATCTTCCAGTTCTCCGTAATTCTTCTTCTTTGGTGGTTGGATCTTGAATCTGCTGCAATGGCTATAGCAGCAGAGTCTAAGTTTCATGTTTTGGCTGTTGATGACAGTCTCATAGATAGGAAGCTGATTGAGAAACTTCTTAAGACTTCATATCAAGGTGTTGTGTCTTTTTTAATAGAATTGCTAACGTTTTGTTGGCTTTAGTTGTAAGTTTTCCTAGTTGGGTTCCCATTAAGATGCATTCTGTTATGTTATGACAGTTACTACAGTTGATTCTGGTAGCAAGGCTCTAGAATTTCTGGGTTTGCATGGAGATGATGAACAAAGCAATGCAACAAATCCACCTTCCGTTTCTCCAAACAATCATCAAGTATGGTTTCCTTTCTTTTTCCTTTCCCTTTCTCTGCAAATGTCAGAGATTCCTCACGTTCCTTGTTGATTGTTCTTCAACTTTCTTGTCTGAGTTTCTGATTCTTTTCTTCTCTTTATTGTTTTGTTTGTTTTACAGGAAGTGGAAGTGAATCTTATCATTACTGATTACTGTATGCCTGGCATGACTGGCTATGATTTGCTAAAGAAAGTAAAGGTGTGCCTTTTGGTTTCTATCCTTTGTTTCCATTATCTATCATCATTATATTCCCTTCCTCTTTTGTTAAACTTTTCCTATTAAGATCCATTCTATTCCTGGCAAGATAGGTTTCCTTGAATTTCTTTCCTACATTGTAAAGCTTTCATATCTGAATTATGTGAATTTGCTAGTTGACAATTTCCTTTCTTTTCCTTTTATTGCCACTTGCGATGTCAGTGTTTGTTACTGGAGAATATTTGCCACCTATCTTTTATCTAAACAGATCTTGTTCAAGATAAGATCTATCCTTTTAGACTTACACATCGTCAAAGTTCCCTGGAAATTTTATAAGCTCAGTTAAATCCCATCGTAAAAGAAAGTGTTTACAGATTCTCAGTTTTTCCCTTCCTGTGAACTTTCAGGAATCTTCATCATTGAGAAACATACCTGTAGTTATTATGTCATCTGAGAATGTCCCTTCAAGAATCACCAGGTAAAAAAGGACCATATCCAGCTTAATTTGATTTCTTTTAGTTTCTACATGCTGTTCTGACATATTTTAGGGGGTCTACAGTTCTTTGGGGCTGTGAAAACTGATAAAAAAGAAACTGATTTGATTACAGATGTTTAGAGGAAGGAGCAGAAGAATTCTTCTTGAAGCCAGTACAATTATCAGATTTGAATAGGCTTATACCTTATATGATGAAAACCAAAGTAAAGAATCAGGAACAAGAACACCAAGAAAGCCAACATGAGTTAGACGATACAGAGAGCCAATCACAAGCACTGCAACCTTCAGAACATCAACAACCACAATCAACATCAAATCAACAGCAACAGCAACAGTCACTGACACAGCCTCAGCAACACCACCACCACCACCAACAACAAGTGTCTGATAATAAGAGGAAGGTTGTGGAAGAAGGGCTTTCACCAGACAGAACAAGACCAAGATACAATGGCATCGCCACTGTTAGCTAATCAATCTCGGATCTTCACTTTATTTCTTTCCCCTTTTTATGAAAAGTTTCCTTAACAATGTAATTTAGGTAAATTCCTTTTTCTTCTTTAAATGAGTTTGATTATAGGCTGAATAGCAGTGTAGAATAGAATTGTTTTCATGTACACATTTTGACATGAAATGTCCTTTCCAATTTTGTTATGCTAATTAGCCAATCAAAAAACAAGAAAGAAAGGCAACATTGTATGTAGGACATGATCAAGTCTTTTCTTCCCCATCTAGAAGAGCATAACAGGAAAAAAAGAACAAACTGTTCTACTTGACAATGTATATAAATTACCTCTTTACATTAGCAATTCAGTTTCATGTTCACCATTCAAACAAACTGTTCTACTTGACAATGTGTATAAATTACCTCTTTACATTAGCAATTCAGTTTCATGTTCACCATTCTTCAGTATTTTCTACTCACCTGTCAACAGATTTATGTCACTTGGTAGAGCTTTCTTAGTACTTATCCATGTTTTTTTCTCCTCCTACTTGTTTTAAGATGAAGTATGATATTCATGCAAGAGATGCAAATTTTTAGCAGCATAACAATTCAGTTCTTTAGACATCATTTAGCTATCACTGCATAATCAACATTACAGCATTGCAATTTACCTATTAGATGGAAAGGTAGATTCCAGTGGATAAACAGCCTTTATGAAGTAGATGCAATTGCTGCAAAAGTCTCCATCATCCACCCTTACGTTTAAACTCAAACATAATGATCAGATGATGTGTTCATACTCAAGTGGATAAAGAAGTATAGAAGAGGACAATTGTTATAATCTTATTCCAAATTATTTATGTTCCTGAACTTCCCTTTCTTCATCCAATAAGTTCGTTTTTCTAGTTTATCAGTTTCAGGTTGAAATACAGTTACACTAGTCTGTTATTTACTTCTCATCTGCAAATCGTCCTTTTTTAGCCTTTCAGCTTTTCAGGCGCACTCTACAGATTGTAATAATGGCAGCATGGCAAAAGTGGAAATGACAAGTCATCATCAAGAATCAGGCTAGTAAGAACTTAACGTGGAAATTTATGATCTTGTTTGACCACTTGTCTAGTACACCACAAACTCTACTATACAGAATCCATAACGACTATGAACAAGGACAATTGCCCATGGATCTCCCCTTTGTAGAAACCTGTTTTGCATTATTTTGTGAACTTTTATCTAAAGCAAATCCTACTGTCTACTAGTCAGTCAAACTATACACACCAATAATACCTCTCCAAGCAGCTCTAAATGCAAAAGCTATATACAAAGCCATCCGAAGTTGCAAGAACCTGCAATCAAAATCAAAAACAAAATTATGCAGATGTTAGGTAACTAGACAGAAAGCCAAACAGAAGATGAATACAAGAGAGAGGGTTATTTGCTGGGTCCACGTTAAAAATGTCACAAGAAATACACAGAAAAAGAAATATTTTCAAGCTTTTCGATTTAGGCGAAGTGTTTCAATTCGATTGATACTAACATATGGATCGCTGAAGAACCTATTTCCGAGATACGGTATTAGTTTGTGATGTATTCAACCTTAAAAATTGGCATTCCACATTTTAACAAATGCAGAGAAAACCAATGAAGAGTTTATCGTGTTTATTGTTATGACTTGGCAACACAATCAGGTATCGATGAGAACATACAATCTAACAAAAAGGTAATGAAATCTGGAAGATATAGTTTAAATCTCAGATGAATGAAGAAAAAGGTTGCATTTTCATCTGAAACTGCAAGTCAGGAAACAATTTTATAAAATTATAATCGACTTCTGACGTGTAGAGCAAATGCTGGCATAAAACTACAATCAATGACACATTGATAGGCAGAAATTTGATAGCAAAGACAAATATAGAATAACAGCTTCAAGGAAAACGGTATTGATACCATCCTTAGCAAGCAACACCAGCACTGAAACCTGAGCGGCAGGCATCCAAATAGCATAACATGCACAGAGAACTTACCAGGCTAGTCAGACCCAAACTTATAACTCACACCTTCAGATATAGTGTCCAGTCTTTTACCACCTCCTGTAAAGTTAGGGCATTAGGGTTAGCTTTCAGGTGTGTATGTTGCGAAAAGAACAAGAAAGAGACAGAAAGGTTAACCTTGGCGATCTATTTCCAAAGAACCTAGGAAGCTTTCATAGTCCTGTCCTATTACGGGTGATCTAGAGTAGGTCTCCAATATTTCTGCATATTTTTAAACAAAATATTGAATCTACTTAAAAATCCAAAAATTTGTGGACTAGAATCTGCAAAATTGTTAATTTTGCATGCAAGTATTCTAGGCCAACTAATAGTCAAGCGCATAAGATAGGCGGTTAACTCTCCACCACACCATCACATATCTGAAATGATAATCCAGAATGAAAGAAGCAAAACAAAGAGAAGTGAAGATGTATTAAATAGCACTGTCAAATTGTGACCTTGAAAGCTTGCATACATCAGGCACAACTGCTCATGCTCACAAGTACAGACGAAACAGATATTTGGATCAGGGGGAAATTGAAGATAAAACAAACCTGAAATTTGGGCAAAATCATTTGTCAGATCCGAGAAACTTAAATTTTGAGACAATTGACTCAGAAATCCATAAGAATAATCGTCTGCATCGACCAGGGAGTTATTCAAAGCTTGTGAGTTGGACTCCAAACTTCTGAAAGTTTCAGCAACTAATGCATCTGCGTTTGGTGGGCATTCTTCCAAGGCACTGCCATCAGCGCCAAACATAAAAGTGGAAGAACCTGAAGAGCCAGCTCTTGATACGAGCATTTGCTTATTAAGTCCTTGCATGAGGCCCATACTTGTGCTATGTGTCGAAAGCATATTCTGTGGGAAACCGAGTCTGTTGGAATTAGCAGATACTTCGAAAGTAGGAAGCATATTTGGGTTCAATGTCGATCCACCATTAATCGATGTATTAGGTAAACCTGAAGACATCTGGTGGTGCATGTTCTCCGACTTCAACGATAGTCCTGTATGCTCCAGGCCATAGCATGCAGAGTTTCGGTGCACTGATGACACAAAAAGGTTAATACTTGAAACATCAACACAGAACACAGGAGCATATGCAAAGCCATCCTTTCTCTTCTTTCTTTTATTTTTCAATCATATAGGTTAGTCCAACTTCCAACTAAACAATTTAATACAAAAGTTTTGGATGATACTTGAATCTTTAACCCATAAAACGGAGAAAAACCGCATAACTAAATTCAACTGATGTAATTAGAACATCTTGTTAAGCAGTTCAAAAGAAATCTTACTTGGAGTAATACGTGTTCCATTAGAAGTGGGTAAAGGAGCAACAACAGTTGGATTTATCTGACGCATTAATTGCACCTGCTGCTCAAGAAGCTTATTGAATTCACTTATTTGTTGCTTCACCACCAATCTTAGATAATAAGCATTGAAGAAGTCGCGATTCTCTTCTTCAAGCTTTTGCCAAACTGGGAATCAAAGTTGGAAAATTACAATAAGGAAGTACACCTAGAGATTACCACTTCATTACCGCTAAAGTGTGATTTTATAAAGGTAGACAACCGAGGAAATTCATGCATATTTAAACAACCAATTCACTAACTAAACTCAAGCTCCACCTTGCTCTACAGAACAGATGGTGCCATTGAAGAATCCACTTGTTGCAAAAAAGAGATTAGCAAGATCTTGGAACGCTTCTCTGAAAATTTGGAGGTTATTTATACTTTCTTCTTCTATAACATGGTTTTCAATTCCTAGATGTTCGAATTAGGGTTATAGGAAATCCAGATGACTTAACTAGTATCACCACTGCAACTAGAGATTGGACATACTTTTCAAGTTACAGGTCGATGAACTTTGGCATTTCTTTCCAAGATCACTTTAAGCTTTTTGCCTTTTGGCCTTAGCAAACAAAAGTTGCTAACAATTAACGAATACAAACTTTAGAAACCACTGGTCAGTCACACAAAAACATATGAACATTATCTATGCAAGTGGTAGCAATCATGTGTTGTCCATGTTAAGTAACACATGATTAGAAACAATGTGATCTCACCTTTGGGACAGAATTTCAACTTAGTCATAGAAAATTAAAGAAACAAGAATGTGGCATACAGTGACAGAATATATAAATAATTTCAAGAATAAAATGACCATCAGAATGTTTCCAGCTGAATGCTAAACAGGGCCCATATAAACTCCGATGAAATGCATTCATGCCATGCCTTCAAGAGTCAATTATTGTATAACTGATGTAAGTACTTACCAAGCTGAGTAAAACCAGGTTCTATCTTTGCCTGGGTTAACAAGGTTTGCACAACTTCCCTCTGATTCATGTACAGCTGAAGACATCTTTCTATAAGATTTTGCACCTGAAATTCAAGAACAAGGCAGCACATGTCAAGCACACAGCAAAGGCTACACGCCAAGGTTTATGTTTTACCGAACTGAAAGCTTAACAGCTTACCACTTGAATATCTCTAGGTGACACCCGCCTCACTGGTCCACTTGACATGTCTTAATTATCTTCCAGATAAAGCAAGAAATCAGTAAAATAGATGTAATGTAACACCCTTTGTCAGCAACCTGAAAAGCTCAATTACCACGTAGATCCTTCAGTCATAATTTGGTCCAACCTACACAGCAAAGCATACATAAGCCAGATATCTCGATCTCAGTAATGGACTCTTTGAGCAATATTAGTTCTGAAACCCACACACAATCCATGGTTTTTGACCGTACAGCAAATTCTTCAATACTATTCAACATGCACGACATGTTACCACTTGCCACACAAAATATCCTGAGAATCAACCACACAAAATATTCATGATCCATTCGTTCAACTCAAGCAGCCGACTTCCCTAGGTTCCTTAATTATTTTTAAAATGAAATGGGAGAAAAAGAGACAAAAAAAACAGCCAATTTTTTCCATTTTATCATTCTTCCACCTGATTATTTGTGAAACATGTGCATCAAACTAGTCATGGGCTTTTGAGCCTAAACTGAAATTGGAACTGTAAGACACCAAGAAGAGAAAACACAGAACGTATATTATGAAAAATTCAAAGCATATCTTTGATGTGACAATTCAAGCATTTGATGTAAATAGGAAAAAGACAGTGAAAGGCTACAGTCTTTGAAGATACAATTGCAGAATTTCATCTGGGAAAGAAAAAAAATTGAAAACTGAAAGTTATAACTTGGTGATACGTCTGCTAATCTCTCCGAATCTGCTAAAACTCAAAAAGTTCCAAATTCAAGCTTTAGTCTGGAGAAGTTTTGATCTTTTAAAAGTTTAAACATAAATACTGGACAATTTAGCACATCCAACCCCTCACTCCCCCTTCACTGGCAAACAAAAGTCACCGAAACAAGAAACTAAACAACAAGAAAGTAGCCCCCAATGGTCACCGAAATCCACAAGAAACCCGAAATCTTGAAACTCCCATGAATTAACAGTAGCAGCTATAATATGAGTTCGAAAAGCACATATACACAACATATGAATGTATTCTAATATACTTTCAATACAATCAAGCGATATTGTTGAAGAAGAAAAGAAAAAAACTGCAACAAAAGGAAACAGATAACAGCTAATCAAGATATACGTTGGATAAAGAAAGACAACTTGAACAAAACTAATGGATAATTTCGATTCACTAGCTCAAGATAACTCTTACTCTTTATATAAAGAAGACTTGGGATCGAGCAAATTAGAGGAGGGTTCTAAACGCATAAAGATTGAGCCTTTCTGCCCGCGTCAGTTTAACTGATCATGGTTAAATTTAAATTGTTAGTAACTTAGCATGGAAGTGGGAATAAAAGCTGGGATGTTTGACACGTGGACTAGATGGAAGTGGGTAAAATTGGGTGGGAATAGGATAGAAGATCAGGTGGTGGCGGTGATTGATTGGGACTCTATTGTTTAACAAATTGGCTTTTGTTCTTATGCTGTTGGATCAAAAGTTGGTCAACTTCGATAGATACCAGTGGTAGATCAAAGGCTTATCCCTTTGCCACAAAAAAAAACTAGAAAGACTCGTGCTTTTACCTGGGTAAGAAAGGGCATGCATCCTTATCATGGTTTTGTAAAGTACATGCAACATGAATTCCAAATTTGTTGGAACTATAAACACAGGACGCGGGAGCACACGACTTCACCAAGTTTGTGATAAAACCAACCAAGTTATGCTAACTTGCAACTGAAATCGAGCACTTAGTGTTTGACTTTTTAAGTGCTATCAATTCCATTTGTATACGAAATTTAAGGCTGCCTTTGTACCCCAGAATTTCAGAATTGGAGCTTAGTTCTACGTATTAGATTTATGACAGTGTAGAAGGATAATCCATCATAATGGTTCCTAAGGTTGAGTTTGGATTTTGTAATTCTAGAATTTGATCAAACTTACAATTTCAAGTATTAGAATTACAACAAATATACAGTATCAACCCAATTATGTAGTAAATCTATGAGATGCTAGTTTCTAACAGAATCTAATACTTGGGATTTGACGAATGATCAACAGATATTCGCTCGACTATGCAAAGCATACGCGTTCAGAAATTTTATCAGTTTAAGAACACAGTCGAAAGTTCTAAAGTGTACTTTGTGGTACCGTAGGCCTTGTGTCCTGCGTCAGCCTGCTTAAATTTATAGTTTTCTTGATCAGTTGAAAAATACTTCCATCCGTGGAGTCTTTTAACAAGTATTTAGTAGCTAAAGTTTGCATCTTTTGTAGCAGCAGTGACGTACTGAAATGATGTTTGTTTGTCTGTTTCTTGATTGGTTTTGGCGCTACGATTTCATCAAGTATACCAGTTTACGTCCATGGCTTTATCGGGGTGGGGTTTGTGGGATCAGAGTGCTTCATGAATCGGCACAAATGGACGAGACCCATCAAAACTCTTTCCCTCTAACCAAACAGGGAGGCGTTCGCTTAAGGACAATGTGGACTTTTGCTTGCTCTTTTTTCTTTGTTAAATTATAAAGGCGAAGTCTTTTTCCGTAACTTGTTGAAAGGGTCCGTCTTTTCTCACACCTGTCTTGAAACAAATAATGGGGTCTCGGCTTCAGATTGAGGCCGACGATTCGGTCCTTTTGCGAGTCACTCACTCCAATCTCAAAACCTTCTCAGCCGATATTCGCTTCTCGCTTCAGGTAGCGATTCTTCAGTTCAACTTAGCTTTACGTTTTTGTTTCAATCTCCTTTTGGATATGTTGCGAGTTTTTCTTTGAAATTTTGAAAAATAACTGCAGTCTAGCGTGGAATCTGTGAAAGAAAAGCTGTGGAAGAAATGTGGGACGTCAGTGAACTCCATGAGTCTCGAGCTTTACGATGATGCTAAAAACAAAGTTGCAGACTTGATTGATAATTCTAGACCCCTTGGATTTTATTCTCCTTTAGACGGGTTTTTCTCATGCTTTTCATATTAAGTTCTTTATGTTTGAGTATTGGGTGTTGCACTTGTTTTGGTCTTTTTCTGGTTTTTCTTCATAGTTTACTGTTTTCATATGTTCAACATTAATATGTAACACTTGTGGAATTGTTGCAATGCCTAAAAGAGTTCTTCGTATTGAAGTTATTATAGATCTGGAAACTACACAAAAAAAAAAAGGATCAACATCACGTCGGTTGCATGTGAAAAGTATAAATCTAGGGTCCGGTAGTGATTTTTTTTTCTCATAGTTATTGGTGGGTACTGAGATCCTCTTCATACTGATCTTGTATATAGAGTTTGAATTAGATAGCAATAAATATTATAATCGTGATTGAATCCTGATATCATAGTGAATTGTGCATTCAAGCATAGTTTGATCCACTCACATTTGTAAGAAATTTCAATCATATGTTTGATAATGCAAATGTCTTTCTTTGTTTAGTGGGTGGCACTTGTTCATTTAATGTGTTTTAAGCATGAGAAACAGAAGACTGTCTAATGCTTTTTCCTTCCTGGTTAAAGGTTTCGGCTACACATAATAGATCTTGACCCATCATCTGTAACATCCGGTGGTTGGCTTGAAGACACTTCATTGGTGGAGAAATACACAATTTCTGAAGAAGATTATGTGAAGCGCGATGGTAAAATTTGAATATTAGAACAATTTTAGTAGCAAATTATTTTAATTTTTCGTTGTATAATGTTTGTGGAGCCTAATTTCCCTTTCAGAATGTCGAATGGCTTGAGTTAGTTCGAATAAGGTTGAGGCTAATGTGTCTGTAGATGGTAGATAATAGTAGGTCAATATTTCGTGCGGGTCTGATGCTATTTTCCGAAAGCTGTTGAGAGAGAATCGAAAGTCTAAATGAAACGAATAGGGTGATTGACATCAGCTTCTTCACTATTTATTGTATGGTTTAGGTGGGCTGCGTAGTTTTAACTCTCTTTTCCTTTTTGCTGAGTTCACGCTACTGGACTATAATATTCATTTAATACAGCAATTTTTTTTTGACTGGTTTCATTTAGCAAGAGTGCTTATATTTTTTACTGTGTATCTTGCATAACATTTACTTTTGTCTTTGAACGTACTATGCTATGGCTACCTTTTTCTGGTCTGCTTTTTCATGAGAGCAAGATGACATTTTTTCATCATAACTTGTGCATTGCCTGTAATAAGAAACAGCTTTTGGGGGTATATTTGCTCACCAGTTTACAAGCTATTTGTGTCTTCAGGCACTTTTCGAAAATTTAAAGAAAAAATTGCTTCTCAGAATCCGTCAGCATTTGAGCCCAAGGTGACACTTTTATATGGAAAAATTTCTGCTTTGAAGTGTTTGTGCTGCTTCTTATTTGTGTTCTTTATCTCTGTTAGGAAATATCTATGTTAGGGAGAGTATGATCTCCCTCTTTAGTGTGTGATTTCCTGTTTATTACTAAGGTTTTTTTTCCCTGTGTATTTATTTCTATATAAATGATACAAGGCTGTTGAGTATTGATCAAGCCCTCTGTTTTTTTCACTCTGTACTTCACAATCTCAATAGAGAGCATTAGGGGCCAAATTTAAGTTAAGGGCTCCTCCCAATATCAGAAACCAAGGTTTAGATGTTCTATTGTAACTGATCGGACATCATATCCAATGACCAGTATGATTTAGCTTCTATTACCTTGTATATTATCTTTTGGAAACCGTGGTTATCTGTAGATTTAAGTGGATGTTAACATTTCTGAGTCATCTTTATTGACAGATAAAGGATAACTACATGGAAGACTTGTGTGCAAACATTAAGGTTGGTTGATTCCATAATATCATTCTCTAATTTCTAGATGGTGGTCTTGAGGAACTATTGGTGATTTGGGAAGTATGGAAAACGTGAAAGCCCAATAATGGCAAGAAGCTTACATGATTTCTGGTGTTGTCGCCCTATCTGTGTTAGGATTTCAATTCTAGACTTCATTCTTTATCAAATTTTCATTAAAAATTATGCAGTGCTTCAAACTTGATTTCTTATGCCAATGTTTACTCTTTTACCATTTTCATTGTCTTTGACAAGTAGGTGGGAGATAGATGTGCAGTTGAGCCTGGAGCTAAAAGAGGGGTTGTCAAATATGTTGGTCGAGCAGAGTCTATTGCACCTGGTTTCTGGGTTGGAGTTCAATACGATGAACCCTTGGGAAAACATGATGGCATGTATGTACATCTCTCTGTCTTTCTGTGTTGATGTGCTTCCTACCATTTTAGCTTTGCATGACTTGTTGGTTGTGCAAGAAGACTTTTTTTGAGATTGTTGATGTTTTTTGATGATTGATAACTCAAGATGATATCACATATATCATACTGAGTGTTAATTTTGAGCCTTAAGATCACAGTTTATGGCTGTCAAGTAGTTACTTGTCCTGTACTATTTATGCAACGTAAACCTATGTTTTCTGTATGGCCTCGTACTATTTCTTGATTATTTTGTTTAATCATTTTCTCGTCATGGTTCAGCGTGAAGGGGACACGCTATTTTGAATGCCCTCCTCTTCATGGTGCTATGGTGAGGCCAGACAAAGTAAAGGTACCTATAAAAGCTTTTTGCCATGATCCTTTAGTTTTGTTGCATATCATGGTTCAACTGGGGTATAGAGCTTTTCAGTGTTTTATCATGCTTTGGCCTCGAATGATAACCGTAATTATTGCCAATGAAGATCTTTGAGCCGCAGTAGGAAAGGCCAAAAGACCTTTCATGTTTGTCCTTGTTATACATACCTTTTATTGATGATTAGAAAATGATTTTCTATTAGAACCGTTAGGATTTTAACAATATGTTCTTTTGTGCAAAATAAGAAACCTGTTGATATTGTCACTGATGTTGTTTCTTTCAGTAGACTGAAACATGTTTATTAGCAGATCATCTTAATGTCTCATTCTGGACTTCCGCACAAGTAATTCATTGATTTGACATAGTACTCGAGTAATATCCAGCATGCAGCTACATACTTCTTCTGGTGGCTTATATTCTGCTGCATGATTTCTATGTACATCTGGGGTGACAATCTTGTCGTTTTTCTAGGTTGGTGACTATCCAGAAAGAGACCCCTTCGAGGAGGAAGAAATATAAACAACTAGCAAACCGGTATTATTAAGTTTGTGCATTGATGATATTACTAGTTGACTAGCACTTTGAGGAAAACGCTGTACCGAAATTTACGGAATTATTACTTAGAGCTCTTAAATCAGGTGGTGGTGTTTTCTGTTTGATGATTGTTGCACTAATTATACTGATATTAAACATATTTCTTGTGTGAAGTAAAAGGCTTGATGGCACTAGTTGATTAGATCCTTTTTCTGTTTTGTTCTTTGTTTGTATGAGACCCAAATAGGACAGATTTCCAAGATTGTTGGAATATTAACGTCAAAATTGATAGAACCTATTGAGATTCAACATATACCGATATTGTAACACTAGAAGAGGGTAGATTATGACCTTAGTTATCTGGCAATGAGTTTTAACAAAAGTGGCATGTAGGCTTGAGCAACCACTTTGAAAAAAGAAAATTAACTTGCAAGCTCTACAATCTTGACGACTGAAGAGTCCCCAATCTTTTGGAAAACAACAATTTGGTCACTAGGTTTTAGCAATCCCAGAGATTTACCATGATCGAGGGCAAATTTCAACCCTGACTCTTCGCTTGATCCGCCCAAAGTAGCCTGTAGGCGAGAAGGAATCAGAAAAAGAAAGATCATAATATGATATATCAGACCATAAAAACAGATTTTCCATATAGTAGCTATGTTAGAATTTGATACTTACAACTTTAGGACTTGCCAGTACAGGATAAACTCCCCTGACACTGAGTAATTGACGGGCCTGGAAAGCGAGAGGAATGCTTATTTCAGGTCCCTGGCTGATGAAACTAAAATGGTTAGAAGGGTTTTTGGTTACCTGAGCTGAACCGGTCAACGACCATTTCAAAGAGTTTGTTTTAAGACGAGGAACAACCACTGCAAACACTGGCACCGGTGGTCTGTACTTGGCTATCAACCTAGCAGTATGAGTGCAATATTCAGCTAGTAATATTGTGCTCTACAAAGTTAACCATTGTTAAACCAAGACAAGAATGTGCAAGAGAACCTTGCTGCTCTCCCTGAGGATGTGAAGACAACAATGAGTGCAGCCTTGACTTTGACAGCGGCACGTACCTTCGATAGATAAATGGTCATCAGGAACAAGAACTTGGTCCGGAATAAGGAAAAGAAGGTGATTCTATTACCGCAGAGTATGCAACTGATTCAGCATGAGACATAGGCTCTCCAACGTGCTTGACAAGCCTCTTAAAATGAAGGGATTGATTGTACACAGTTTCAGCCTACATGAAATAGAACAAGGTACACAGTTCCATAACTATATGATGTTCCAAGCAAGAGATTCATTGTTCTTCAAGTATTTAGCAGTGCTGCAACATGATTGTTTTTCTGCTTATTTCTTTCCAAGCTCCCGCTCTTTCTTTTCGATCATTTCCATGGTTGCCTGGGTTAGCAGATTATACTTTTGAAAAGTTCTATGCACTGGAAAATAGAAAGATCAGGAGCACTTACTTCTGCACAAGTCCTTCCCACAATCCTTATTGCCTCAATGGGGTACAGACCTGTAAGTGTCTCAGCACCTAGTAGTATACCATCAGTTCCTAAGAAGTAGTACAAGAAGAAATAGCAGCTCTTTCAAGAGGTATCCAAGTAGTCAAGAAAAAACTAGAAATTTATAACTGCGATTTCACTTACCATCAAGAACAGCATTAGCAACATCTGTGGCTTCAGCACGAGTCGGTCGCAGATTTCCGATCATGCTATCAACTACCCGAGTAATAATAGCAGGTTTTCCGGCCATGTTGCATTTATATAGAGCAGACTTCTGAAACAAGAAAACCTGCAATGAATATTTAGATGAGGCATTGGTAAAGCAGAAGGATCAACAAGAATGACTTTGAATATCATGCACCAAGTTCCCCACCTTTTCTGGGGGCAAGTCAATTCCTAAATTCCCACGAGAAACGATAATGCCATCTGCTTCTTCCAGGATCTCATCAAAATGCTTCAGACCCTGGTGTGATACGGGTAATATGACATGAATACTAACTTGATTTGATCGTCAGACGCCAAACATTGGACAAAGTTACAATATTTTGGCTTGAAAGTCAGAAAAAGCCATAATCACATACACATTCCACTAGAAGCTCACAGATCAAATGGGAGAAAAGACTTATTCACATCGAAGTTTATACTATATCACTCACCTCTACGGTCTCAATTTTGGCAAATATCTGTGTTTGGTGAAGGTTCTGTTCATCCAGGAAAGCTCTGAGCTACAAGTAAAAGCAAAGAACAATCATGGACCCAATTTTTATTACAACCTGAATAACATAGTAGAACCAAACTTGTGTGTAAGAGTGCACAATTTTCTTACTTATTTGAAGTAATCAGATGTAAACAAAGGAAGACTGACCTCTCGCACATCTTCTGCATGTCGAGTGTAGTGTAGTGAAATGAAATCAACATTGTTCTTAGCTCCCCAGTTCGAGATAAGCTTATATCACAATGAACAATTCAACAGAATTGAACCATTAGTAATCCTCTTTAGCATCTTTCAACAAAAATAAAAAATTTAATATCAGTTTAAAATATTTTTAAAAAAAAAGATCCTTTGTTGAACGTCTGTCTAAGGCTTTGTCACCAACCACTAAAATCAAATTCTTAAATCGTTATTAAAGTCAAATCAGAACGGTCATATAGATTTTGTCAAATGTAGATGATTTTAGATTGCAATCTGCAACCACAATCCTGTTGATGGTTGGTTGTGACTAGACATCACAGGGTTATGGATTGTGATCTCAAGCACATTATGAATCTCTCATGCACTAGTTCCTATAAAGAGTCATTTCCACAAACAAGAGGAAGGCACTTGAAGAGGAGCAAAAAAATAAACTTACAATTGTGTCAATTATACCTGTTTATCGTTGTCGCTTAAAGTAGGCAAATTGACAGGAACTTGAGAAATGTGCATGGTGAACATATATCCTGCAAGAGTTGCAGTGTTCTTCACGAGACAGATGACATCTTCATCACTTTTCTTCTGCAGAACCTGATGGTTTAAGTGAAACAATACCTGATCAGTCTGGTTACTGAGCCCTGACACTTCGATCAGCGATAAAAAGATCACAAAGAGAAACTTGAAATCATCTTCACCTCAAGCCACACAGAGGTGGTTTCATTTCCTGTGACAAGATACTGTCCAAGAAAAATGGTATCGCCCTCCTTGACAGTCTGCAATTTTCAGTCATGGAGATGATGATGAATCAGTAGAAAGGCTACAACTTGTGCATTGTGATTCTCTTATTACATATTTAGCACCATTAGTAGAACAAACCTATCACAATTCAGTATACAACGACATTATATGAATATGTAAAGGTATTATTTGCAGTTCGATCTTTTCACAAAAAATTAAGATGCAATTTAATACACACCTCAACAAGTCCAGAATAGTTAACAGGTAAGACTTGAGCTGATGGTTGTTTAGTAACATTTGAAGTGATAATCACATGATCATCTGCCTTCAGTTCAATTGGATTCCCAGTTGGGTTACTAATTTGAAGTTCAGGTCCCACTGTATCCATCATAACCTGAAAATGAAATTGACACAATTACGTCTGAATCGTCCGCAATTATCGTAATCGCTCGTACTTATCGTAATTTAAAACCTTGTTAGAACACATAATAATAAGCTCAAAATGTTTTTATTGAACTTACAGCACAAAGTTTCTTGACATTCCTCATTGCTATCCTCAAATTCTCAAGAGTTTCTTGGTGGTAGTCAGCATCCAACCAAGAAAAATCAAATCGGGCAACTGAATAGACAAAAGAAGAGGTAAAACAAGAGATTAAGCAGAAAAATTGAACGAAAAGAAAGAATCAGATGCTTAATTAAGTAGAACAGAGTTACCAGACATTCCAGATTTTAGGCATTCCTCAATAGTATCAACAGAGCGTGACTTTGGTCCCAGTGTTCCAACTATTTTGGTTAGTGAAGGTAAACTGCTCTGCGAAGTTTTAGATTGAAAGAACATAAGCTCTAAATGTAATTTTCAGACAGATAACGGTGTGTGTGTTTGTTTTTTTAGTTATTGGTGATGTTTCTTGTTGCAACACCTCCCTGAAAGCTGGAGCTGGTTTAAGTTCAAAGTTTTGGAGTTTATATTCATGTGAGCAGACCAACTTTATACCAAGATGACACAATGGTCTTGAGAGCTCTCTTCGATCATTCAGTCTAGAGATGTCAATTTTAGCCCAACTCTGCTCGAAATCAACGAGTTAACCTTAAAATGACTAAGGCCAACCTGAATCGGCATTGGTTTGGTTGGGTACAGTATCTTGTACGCTGAACCGCAACCAAGCAAATTGGGATTGTCCGTTTTGGCTGGGGTTCGATCCCCTGACCTCACGATTTTGTTGCGTTGAGACGCACGCCTCTTACCATTGAGCTCTCTTACCATTGAGCTACGTAGCTCAATGGTAAGAGGCGTGTGTCTCAATGCAACAAAACTGTGAGGTCAGGGGATTGAACCCCGGCTAAAGCGGACAATACTAATTTGTGTGGTTGCGGTTCAGCGTACAAGATATCGTACCCAACCACACCAGGCATTATCTTGTTAAACAATTGAGAGTTTAGCATCTTTCAATGGACATACAGAATTCAACCAGCCTTGCTGTCTTAGATTAGCACATGCTACTCGGTTCTTTGTTCTTACAAAATCTCTACCAAAAGAAGAATTTGTTGGAAATCAACCAGAAAAGTTTATTTCACGTCATTACATATGAATGTAAAAACAAACGTTTGAAGAGGTAGAGAGCTTACAAGGTTTGAAGAATTTAGAACTGAAGAAAGCCTGAGAGGCCCTTCAACCACCATATGTCCTCCTTGCATTGTTGCTGTTAGTGTGTTGTGTGGTTCAGAGTGTAGGAATGAATATGTTGAAGGATTGAGGAGAGGTAGCTTTGGGTAAGGAGTATATGGTAGTTGGAGTGCTCTCTACAGTTATAATCATATGCCACGGTTGGAGGTTAGGTTGGTTGGTGGTTTGGTGAAGGCTTTTATTTTCATGTCATTGTCTCATTTTTCGTATCTAAGCAAGAGTAGGATTTACAATGAATTAGATTAGAAAAAGGATTATTTAGGTTTTCTTTTTTATTTTTCATTTTCGTCGAATCGTTTGAATTATAAATTTTAAATGAATCAATTTTATTAATTTATTAAATAATTTATATACAATTTATAATTTAACAATTATAACGATTACAAGTTCTAATGACAAAAAAAAAGCATTCATTTATCAATATTTTTGTTAAAAATTAGGATAAAACTAAAATCAATCAATAAAGTAATGAATTCATAAAGAAACAACACCTATAAATGAGTAAATATAAGGATAACAATTAATTTGATTCAATTCAAATAGTTTGACAAACTAAAGTTCAATCAAAGTTTGAATTAAAACGTATCTGATTCAAACAATTTGACAAACTAAAATTTAATCAAGTTTTGAATTAAAGTGACATTGTTTTGAGTTAAACCTATTTCGGACCGGTTCGGATCATTCACTAGGACGAACCGGCCTTCTCAAACCGGCATAGCACAAAGGAGGGAAAAAAAAAGTCTCTGATCCTTCTTCAATGGAGATTCTTAAACCTTTACAATTGTTTGATCTGCAGGAGGACCGGATCCAATAAAGCTCTCCATAAAGATTTACTTCTTTAAAGGATCCGAACTTTTGATCATGGTCTTTCAGCAGCTTCTGACTTGTCTACTCTTGTACCATTATTATACATGTTACATACTAATACTAATGCATGCATTCTTCTACATATCTGAGTCATATCAGCATACGAAAGGTTACAAACTCCTGAACTATGGCAAACCCCGTGAGAAAAATGAAAAGTAAAAATTGCAGGGAGAAAGCAAGCACCCTCCGTCCAGGATATACCACCCTTTCTCCTACCTGCATGAGCTTTGAAAGTGAATAATTTTCTTACCACTACCAAACCAAACAGCTATAATTACTTCAGTTAAGCGTTCTCAAGAATTGCTTGTCATGCACGAAGTGCAATTAGGACGCAGTGTCACACAAGGCCTACCTCTGTCTCAACCTGGTGCTTCGTCTGCTAGATAAAGACGTATCACTTTTTTGATCTTTTAGGTTGCTTTTCTTTACCCTGGATTTGGGATCCTCTGCAAATTGCCGCAGATTATAATAATTGCAAAGGCACTTGACTGAAGTTTCATGAAGAAGTTTTAGGCATCACTTACTTTTTGGAGAAATTCTTGGCGATTGGACTTCAACTGCACCAGGCTCTGTCTCTGTAACTTCACTTGAAGCCCCTGAATGTCCTTCTGATTCTGCCAACTTAACATCCGATACATCTTTTGGAGAGTGAATCATACCTCCCATTCCCTGATCAATGACTTCACCATCTGTTTTTCGTGAGAAGGTAACTCATGTTTAGGCACCTATGTTATGATAGATAACTGAACGTCGACAGTCAACAGCACAAGGGACATTCGACAGCAAACAGATTCCGTGGTCAAAAATAGATATCTTATGCCTTGGCACCAATGCCAAATTGACAAGCACTAAGGGAGAATGTGGAGTTACATATATTAAAGAACGGGTCGTCTAAATTCGCCTATTATCCATCCACAATGAAAAAACAACTTATCAGGGATGCTTCTGTAGAACTTGATGTCACTCTTTTTTCTTTTTTTTTTGAAGAAAGTAACGATGTCACTCTATTTTCCTATAACTTGATTCTAAAGACCAGTCTTGCATTAAAAGATAAAGGGAGTCATCGGGTTACAATTCACGATCTACTGCTATGATTAAGATCCATTTCTCTTTAAGGTCGTCCAAGTCACAAGTTGTTTATTAGAACCATCTCTATCATTCTATTGAACGGCCCATAATATAGTTTCATCAAATGCAAATCTTAAGGACATTATAACATCAGCAAGTGGAATTGCACCAACCTTTAGTAGTAACGCTATCTTCCCCCGCTTCATCTTCATGTCTAACCTTGACAAGATTTTCCATGTTATCAACCTTCTGTTGATGAATTTGAGCATTTCTTGCAGTCTCTTCTTGCTCTTTCTTTTCCATGTGAAATTTATTAACCTTCTCCTCAAACTCCTCAATGCACAGTTTAAGTTCTGCTTTTGCGAACTTCTTACCCTGTTTGAGGTCAGGCGGGAAGGGGAATACATCAGCAAATTTTATAAATGAGCTGCAAGCCCACAGAAAAACAGTACCTTGTTAATTATGCTTTTGAAATGGTCCATCACAGAATCTTGAGCAAGGACATGTTCATATGCCTTAAATAACTCAATGAGTTTTTTTATTCCCTTTTCAGTAAATGTCAGCTGAGAGAGACAGTAAGAGATGTATTCCCACTGCCTAACATCTGCGGTCAAAGAGGATACCCGGAACAGGTGAACATTACTACTGTCAATAATACTACTCACATCAACAAAATAAAAGCAAAACATGGACTTACTTCTGTTTTATGAGTGGAAAAAGACATGAACTCGGAGAAAACATACCTGTGGTTCCACTGAACCTATTGCAAAGCTTTTCAACAAGAGCCTCCATTTGTTTGTCCTGAATAAGATCCAATATATAGAAGATTGAGCAAATAATCTTTAAGATATAGTTTCCAAAAGAGCTTAAGCAATCTATACCTTTTGGATGGAACCAATTAAAAACTGCATAATATTATAAAAGGACTCCCTCTTCAGATTCTGATTTGACAATTTGCCTAGTATGTCTGGGAGTAAATTATAAATTGGGTTGCTTCCTGCATGTGGAAAGAAAATGAGATAGAATGTGCAAGAGAAATAACCAATAATCAATCAGTACAATGTTACCAGATGGGTTAATAGACCTACCTTTCTTAGATAATTCATGGAAAAAAAGTTTTGCCAGGCTGGAAATCCTTTCATCTTCATCTTCTAACCTTATGGCCATCTCGTTTATATAGCCTTTCACCTGATAAAGTACATCCAAGAATTATACCTTGTGCCATTAAATAGGAAAAAAGAACACGAGGGAGGTTAACATGCTCTCTGACCTTCATCATGTCATTTAATATGAGATGTGAAAGCACCAGCACGGCATTTTTCCTGACAGAAAGGGAAGGGTCTCGTAACCGTGCATACATGTTTTCAGTCCATGGCTCTACCAGATTAGGGAACCTAACAGCTAAATCCCCAAGGGCAATGGTGCAATTGGAACGAACAGTTTCTGATGGTGCACTTTCTACAACTGTGAAGAGAAGCTGGAGATTTGCCTCACTGCAAATGCATAAACTCAGACAATTTTGGTTTAAACAGATGACACTACATGTGTGTATCAAGCTTCTATATATGTGCGTGGTACGTGCACAAGAGACGGAGAGAGGGAGAGAGAAATCACCAAAAGTTTGCGTCAATAATCATAAATCGACAAAGAGCAAGCATTGCAGATGCCTGTAGCTCTGGATACTGCACAAACAGAAGGTCAAGTCAGCTACCAATACAAGTACTTGGGTAGGAAAAAAGGTCCAAATGCATTTCACATTGAGTGTCTTCCCAAGATCAGGCGTAAAGGTTTTCCGAACTGCAAGAAAATTAGGAATCAATCACCTTCTGCATCAGAGAAAAATTTCTACAGAGCTTTGAAAGAAAAGGGGCACAATGGCCTATCAGATTCTTCTCCTCAGAACCACCAGAAACAATCTCTTTCTCAGCTCTCTCAGAGAGTGTATCAAGAATTGCATCTTCAGAGGCTGCAACACCTAACTCAGCATTGATATCGCTTTCCTGAAATGAATAGTAAACCATAAATATTATCATATGAAAATGTTGCTTGTAACACAAATGATGCTAGTTACAATCTTGGTACTAAAGAATACCTTCAGGGTATTCATGCCAGCGTTATGAACAGACTGACCATCAGCAGCCATTTTTTCTTTTGTTGTCCTCTGTTTCTGGATCTTGCGGACACAGGATTCAATATACAGCAACTGGTTCATGGCGACATGACTGATAAGAAATAAGCATCTACTAAGTTTTGACACTTGGATTGCTGTAAAAATATTGATAACACAACTGTCACTGTCATTCTCCTCTCCTTCAGCACGCTCAAAAACCGAACCAAGTGATTTCTTTACAAGCTTGGCTGCTAAGGTTTCTGGAGTTGGATGAATTGCGTAGATAACACCAATGGCTTTGTCAGCAGCAGCATACCAAATTTTTTCAGGAAGCCAAAAGCCAGTGATCAAGCTCTCCAGTATACCAAATACTCGGCTACCATTGCTGGACAATAACTTTTTCCTGTCCTCTTCAGATAATCTCTGAAGTGCAATGCATGACATTCTAGCAAGCAAAGGATCAACTTTGGCCCAACGCCCAAAACCAATATCAATTATATCTTGCAGATGAGGGCCAAGAATCCCAGGAGATGCTTTTGCAGCCATGCAAATAACTGATAGAGCCCCTCGACTTTGTTCTGCTGTGGTTCCGTTAACATTAAAGCAAAAGAAATCCCACAAAGCTGATATCTGCAATGAAAATATTTAGGAAACAAATGCATTCAAGTAAATTATGGAAAGCAAAATATGGGCTATGTGGAACACACCGTGCTTGTAGATATGTCACCTTTGGACACCAAGATACCAACAATGAATTCCAGGGCTGCAAGGTCACCTATATTTGAATCTATGGCAAGATTCAAGAGACTTTTGGCAGTTTCACTGGGGTTTTTCCTTATGTATATGGTTATGAAGGCATTCTCTACGGCTTCATAGATGGACTTGTCCTGAGAAAATACCTATGCAATAAAAAAGAACACAATGAACAATGCTAATAGCAATATTCCAAATCAGGTTTACAAGTCAAGAATCTAAGAGCGAGGAAACATAAACATAGACTACAAATTACTTGCCATTGCTTCTCTGGTATGACAAGAAGCAAAAATTTACCAGTGGCAACATCTTACGGAGGCTGTCTTCCGCACCATCAATTTGGAATTGTTTGCACCTCATCAGTAAGAGAATTGTGTTTTCAACATCTGTGGCAGAAGATGAAGCCATTAATTGAATGAGTATTGGCATTGTAGCAGACATGCACCTAGAAAACCTTAATCCGGCCTCAAGTGATGCTACCAAAGCTCTGGTCTGCTCTAAGTTCCCAAAATCTGGAACTAAGCTAGGGTTTTGTGCTATATTTTGTTCCTGATGACTATCAGTTAAGCTGTCATGCTGACCCACAGCTATCTCTTCATGGACATCATCAACTTCACTTCCATCAGTGCCCTCATTATCAGATGGCAAACCTTCTATTACACTTTCCGCTACTTTTTCTGGTTCAAGCTCACTCAACTTCTTCCTGTACTGATCTAATGTTGCTTCAAAGGAAGATGTTCGAAGTTGTGGACCAAAAGGGTTGTGCTGCAACATAATGATCAACAAGTTCAATGCAGCTTTTCTGACCATCGCACTTTTGTCCTCCAACCTACCAGCAGCAACTGCTGCAACCTCATTCCACAACCCAATTGGAACAGAGTGCTCTTCACATTGTTCAGCCCAGACCTGAAGGACTCTACTTCTAGTATATGCAGAAACATCTCGACAACGCTCAAGCAAGATTTCCAGCATTGCTTGCTTGGTTCGCAGACGAACAGATTTTGAACTAACTTCACCCTCTGCATCCTTAAATGCCTTGGCAACCAGCTTTCCAAAAACACCAACAAGAGCATTTCTTATTTTGTAAGATTCCCCTCCAAAATGTGGGACCAGGAGCCCAATGTTTGTTGAAATTAATTTTGGCAGCCGATCAGCAAGCTCCACCAGGAAACGACCAATATTTTCAGCCCCAGTAGTGTCCTTCACGTAAGCTTTAGGGTTAGTTCTGCCAACCTCCCTAATAAGAGAAGTAGCAAGGGTTCCATCAGAGTACTTTTTCTCCGCCCTAGCAACAGCATCGGCCAAAGGTGTGACAACAAAATCATATTTGTGAACTAGGTGCATGATTGTAGCACATGATTGTGCTGTATACCGATATTTAGTAGCACAAGCCCCAATTAAACGACATAAAGCATCTTTTGTTTCAGAGTCCTTCAGAAGTGTTGCGTTCTCAAACATAGAGAACGTATTTCTGCAAAATCCAAATGACAACAATTTACAATTTAAACTGACACATAATTGGATAAATGAGTTGCTACAACTGTAGTATTAAACTTACTTAGTAATGAAAGAAAGATAATTTTCATCTAGTTCTGATGATCCAAAGAGCAATTGGAGGTTGATTTCTAAGGAATTTGCAATCAAACTAAGAATTCGACCCCTCTGCGGTTCCCAATTCCATGACTGCATAACCTGTTTCTTCTTGTTTGCCCCTGTCACCTAAACAAACGACCAAAAAGCTTCACTTGACAGAAATTTAAAATCACGCTCAGCACCATCCAAATTATATGGGCATGCATCATATGGGAGTACCTTCGAATTGTTAACAGAAATACTACTTGACTCCTCAGCAAGAATAATATTGAGGAGGAAAAAAGTGTAAATCCGAAAAGCATTTCGGAGCGATGAAACACGATCAAGCAAAGGACTAACTTCATCGTCGTCCTGTCCATGAGAAGCCCTAGATAGAGAATCAACATTTGGAAGGAGAACACTGAGATTGGATCTCAGACTCTCAACGAAATTGAGCTTGTAAGACGGCTTCAAACTAGAAAACCCCCGAACCAACGAGTACACACGGTCAAACACGTCTTGTTCTTCAATGCAAAACAGCTCCTTATCCGAAAGATCAAAAGATACACCTAATCAAAACCAAACGAACGATCCAATTGGGAACATGAGCTACAAAAAGGGAATCTAAATTTCACAGTAATCTCGGCAAGGGAATGACCTTTGACGAACTCTTCGAGTTCGGAGGGAGGAAGCGAAACGACGTCAGTGGGGTTCTGAGCGTAGAGGTGCCCCTCGCCTGAATCTTCCTCCAGTGATAGAAGTGTCGCCGGGAACACGAATTGTGGAGGCATTTTTCCTAGAGAGAGAAACTGGACTACAAATTTTGGTACGGTGAGAAAGAGAGTTCAAATTGTGGGAGACGAAACGGATATGGGCGGGAATGTGTACGGTCAGCTTGAGAGTAAACGGATCGGGTCGGATCCGGGTGGGTTCAAGTCCTTGTGAGAATTATTGGTTAATTTGTAATAATTATTAAATATTTTTAAATAATTTATTAAAGATATGATTGATAAATTATTACACGTTTTTTTTAATTTTATTCAATCTACACTCATAAGTATAATTTAAAACATAAAAAATAAATTATTATATAACATTCTTGAGTTTTGATGTTACATAAATCTAAAATTACGAATTCATTTTTATACTAACAAAATTAAATAAATTTATAAAAGTGAATATATTATAAAGATAACGATTTTTATTTTAATTTTGATAATAATAAAAATCACAATTATTAATGAGAATGTAAAATATAATTTGGGTTTAATCAAAATAAAAATTAACATTTTAAATTTATTTTTACTAAGATTTGAATTAAAGTTAATTTTAAAATATTAACTTTTTAAATTTTAGGTCAAGTTAAAACTCGAACTTCAATGTTCAATGAATCAAACTCGGGTTAGCCGAGATTCAAGTTGAGATTGAGTTTTTAAACTAAATTTTTAGACTTCAAATCATACTCAAATTTAAATATCAATGTTTAATAAACTATAATTAAAATAAGACTACTTTACTCGAATGATTAAAAATTAGAAAAATATGAAGTTGGAATGTCAATCTCTTCAATTTGTTTGTTTGATGCTCAATTGAGTCACTCGCTCAAATTTCATCAAATTTAAAATCACCCGTAGATTGAGAAAATAAATGATCGAATTGAACCAATTTTCACATAAATACTAAGTAAATTATGAGTGCATATGTAATAAAAACTTATTCATATATTTCAAAAAAAAAGATATTTATTATTAAGTTTTATATAAATAAGAATGATTTTTATTTTGAAATGTTCATATTAAAATTTTTATTTATAAATTTAAAAAAAAAAAGATTTTTTTAATCCAACTAAGGATGACACTTTGGATAGAATGGATGCCCTATTTTATTAATAAAAAGGCGAAAAATACAAAACAGGGGCCATGAACCTTACATACTCAAAACAAATTAAATTAACACTAAGAAATAATCTAGCATTAGATGTCTAACATCAAAGACGTGAAAATATTTAAAAAAAATTATAAACACTAATATCATTATTATTTATTACAGTTAAATAATTCTTACTCTCAGTGAAAGCAAATTTGACCGATTTAAACTTAATATAACATTTAAGATACGAGGTATCAGTGATTGAGTAATGTAGGTAAACATGCTAAATTTGTCAATAAATCTGTTGTTTGATTTGTCTTTCTGTAACAACAAAGAAACCATTCACAAAAGAGAATTTCAACACCTGAGCTAACCAATCTGCCAGCTTGTATAGGATCTTAACCCTACCAATGCACATGTCAACTAAAACTGTAAAAGTCCAACCCAACTATTACCTAAAAATTAGGTAATAATTCAACACCAAGTGTCATTCATTGCAAAAGAGATTATGTTTTTTTTGTATAAAGGAAGAAAAACAATAGAGGATACTTAACAAGTCTGGGAAAGCAGATCCTCGATATATCCTCGTCGATGAGGCATTAGCATCCTATAGGTGTAGTAACAAAAAAGGTGAGACCGATAGTAGAATGATCAATATGAGTAGCAAATCAGTCAGCACATCTATTGTTCTCTCAGTAAACGTAACGACGAGCAACAGACCAATTCCGCTTGAGAAGTTCGTGGACACTCGTGACAATGAGGTTGAGCGTCTTGGAACGATGATCCGAGGAAGAAATAATATGGTGCTCCGCGAGAGAATCCAGTTCCAATTCTACACGACGGAAGCCCAGGCTCCAAGCTAACGTAAGCCCTATATAAACTCTCCAGAGTTCGGCAGACATCGTATCACACCAACCGAGATTATGGGAGAAGCCGCCAAGCCAGTTGCTAGCACTATCGCGTAAAATGCCACCTGCTCGAGTATCAATTGCAAGCGTCGTTTGTGTTTAGTTTGACCCAACCAAGAAGCGATTTGGTCAAACCAATGAATTACTGGTGGTGAGGGCGTGATCCTGAGGCTGCCTGTCTTTGCCACTCGATAGCCTAGTGGATCTAATCTGCAAAAGACAAAATGAGAAAATTAGGAGATATAGGCCAAGTCAAACAACCATCAAAGAGAGACCTATTCCTCCACTACCATAGGAGCCAACAAGTCGTGCCAAAAAGAGTCGCACACAAATGTCAATATGTACATTTTCAACTCATCTCGAACAATCTTACCAAATAATTAAGGATGACAATGAGCTAAGCCTTAAGCTAATAATTTCAAGCTCTCGAGTCTAACCGAATCTTGATAGCTCCAAACTCAACTTATTACAATTTTTATTATTTTAAATTAAACATAAAATTGTAATCATTTTATTTTATACCATTTTACCTTTAACTTTTGAACTTCAGGCTTGTTGAACATTAAACTCGATTTTAAAAAGAAAAGGTTCTAGTAAAATAGGGCTTAGTTTGTTAACTTCGGTTGGACTACGCCTGGACCTATCTACCATCTTGACAAGTGGCAATGATGTGGGACCAGCCAACGGCATTTTTAGTATCTTCCTAAGCTACGCTTCCTTTCTTCTCAACTGCCCTCACCTAACTGCCAAGAATTTCTTTGGCTTAAACCCCTGAGATTTTTTAACAAGAAGATTTCTCATTTCTTTACTCAACACTAGGATTGTTGCAAATATGACCACCGGGTCGTGAATAAAAGTAGATAAAGAACAAGTTGGCCGGTCAGGGAGTTAAAGCCGGAGGAACAGCTAGCAATGCCATGGAGCTTGGCCTTGTGGATAGGGAAGAAGGTGTGGGTGGCACTTGTCGTTTGGGTCTCTTCCTGCATCTCTCTTGCTGATGAGTTGGCTAGCTGTCTAAGAACTGGGGATATAGATCCTTTCTTTGTTGGGTGATTCTCCTGAATTTCTTGAATTTTAGGTCAGTTTCTTCGTTAACGATCGAAACTTTATGCTTGATTCATTGCTCTTTGTTTCTCTGTGTCAGTCATGCGGTTAGGTCTTCGTCTTTCTGGATTGGGTTAAATTTCTGAAGAATGATTGTGTACCAAAAAATGGGTTTTCCTTGTTTCAATGTGTACTTTACTTGTGCTCCCTTGTCTCTGCAATTATAGGAGGTGTATGCACATAATTCTCGTCTTAGTTCATCCATTAGAGCACATGTATGAAGGGTTTTAGGATGAACAAAACCTTAAAGCTTTTGCATTTCTTGGTTCGTGTGGAGATGCAACCATTTTTAAGGTTTTCTGAACACAGATCCGTAATCAGGTCTTGTAAGTTACTGGTTTTCAGAATCAAGATTGCAGATTTTACATTGCTCCTCTCAATGCAAAGACTATTTCTTGAGAAGACTGTACAGGGAGCTGGAATTCAGAAGTTGACAGGGTCGCTGCAATCTCTAGTTTCAGGAATGAATATTTCTTGTTGATTTGGTTATTGGAATGTCTGTTCAGATCAATACATCTTACAGGGAATGATGAGTTCATCTTCTTCCCTTGCAACAATGATTAAATCATTGAACCATTATTTGTTCTTTTTGGGGTTGCAATTACAGAGAAAGAGCTCAACTGTAAATAACTAAGGGGGCGCTTGGTTCATAGAGGGCAATGGGAATAGGAATGGGAATGAATATAGTGAGGAATGAGAATGGATACAATCATTATAATTATGATGGTTGGTTACGATGAAGGAATGATTACCATTACCATTGATGGTGGGTGGTTTATTAAAAATGTTAAGAAATAAAAATTTGTTAAATTTTTGTTTTATATCAAATTTTAAATGATTATTTTTAATTTATGAATCATAATTATAATGACAAA
>JAOTIZ010000003.1:1759785-1773708 GCA_027123425.1 Erythroxylum panamense
GCATAAATAATTTTTATTACAAAATAAAATATAGTTAAAATTAAAAGTACTTTTTATTTTTATATTGTCAAACACTCTATTATATGAAGTTTTTTTTAAAAAATTCTTTTTTAAATGACAATCAAAAAATCAACTGGTTTCTTAGAAAAAATCTTCTTAGAAAAGCTCTACTGATAAAAGCTCCACTGACAAAAGATCTACTGATATAAGCCCATTCAAACAGACACAAGACTTGACTTAGATTACCGTATTAGTGATATTTGATTAATCTATGACTGATGTTCATATTACATTTGATTCATTTTTTTAACCGAAATTTAAGAGAAATTATTTTTCTAAAAAAAGTAAAAATTGAAATAAGTTTTTTCGAGAATTTTAAAAATTAAGAGCCGTTTCTAAAATTTCTTAAATTAAATAAAAGAAGTAATAAATTACTATACTATAATCACTAAATGCTGTTTTTTATTTTAATTTTCTGATCAGCACAAGACAATTTTATATTCTTACAAAATTGGCTGCTCAAGTTTCCTCAATACAAGAACAGAGATCTGTACATAACTGGGGAGAGTTATGCAGGTAAAATTTACTATACATACACAAATTAACACAATAACACCTCATCATCATCATCAAAATGTGACCTTTTTGTCTTAACTATGTATTGTATGGTTCTTGATGATAGGTCATTACGTCCCACAATTTGCCCAGTTAATTGTTCAATCAGGACTTCAAACCAACCTGAAGGGCATAGCTGTAAGTGTAGCATAAGATCACATTGATCCCATTTCTTCACCTTTGAAGATAGCAATTAGAACTATTACAAGTAACTGAGTTGTTCTGTTTTCTTCTTCTTCAGATAGGGAACCCTCTGATGGAGTTCGATACAGATATAAACTCCATAGGTGACTACTACAGGTCTCATGGCTTAATATCAGATGAAGCTTTTCAGTTTCTCTCTGCAACCTGCAACATTTCACGACTCCAGAAAGAGCAACTACACGGCCATGTCTCTGCTTCCTGCCAGCAAGTCGAGCTCTTACTTTCAGAAGAAATCCCTCAGGACATTAATTTTTATGACATAACTGCTGATAACTGTTTATCAGACAGTAAAAAACCTCGGAATTATGTGTTTAGACCAACGTTTAGGTACTCCTCCTCGAACCCAAAGTCGGAGAAGTCCATTAATCATCCTGTAAGTAGCTTAACCTAGCAACCTTTGCTTTTTTAAGTGCAATTCTGATTCATTTTTCGTTGGATTGAAGGATGAAGTGAAGGTTGATCCTTGTCTAGGAGGTGAAGTTGATGACTATTTGAACAGGAAAGATGTGCAAGAAGCTCTTCATGCTCAGCTTGTAGACATATCAAATTGGACCGGTTGCAGCATGTAAGTAAATAATAGCTAAAATTAATTATTAATTCCAAATTCAACTATATATATATGTATAGTATCCAAATGATAATAGTTGTGACATTTCGGTCCGGTCCAATTCTGTTTGGTCTGAAATTAAAGGGTCAGGTTTGAGTTGATTGAGTCTCTAGCCAAACCTCAAATTTTTATTTAGTTTCACTCTTAGGATACTTATGATTGTAATGTTATTTTATATTTTTAATTTAAAATTTTAAAAAAATTTAGGTCTAGTTGAGCCCGGTTAGACTTCAAATTGTCAAGACTTGATCAAGTTTAAATTCGGATATCTTAAGCCTAATTGGGCCTTAAGTTCGGGTCGGCCCAACCGATTATCATTCGTAAATATAATAATACAGATCAAATCCAAGTCTCTTAATGCCTAAGTCCAAAGCAGTCAATCCAAAGTTTAGATTGTAGCCAAGTAAGACCCAGCCCCTAAATCTATAATCCAAACCAAAGCCTGGACTTCAACTCTTTTGTTGTACTTTTCATTATCTTCTATTGAAATCTAACTGATCATGGCAGCCTAGTACGGTATGATCTCGACAATGTGTTCATACCTACGATTAACGTTGTTGGGTCCTTGGTGGAATCAGGCATTCGTGTCCTAATCTACAGGTACCATCATTTTAAACCTCTTTGTGTTTCGAACCTGATCTTCTGGTCTACTAACTCTGGATCAATCTTATAAATGATTGAGATAAGTTAGCACAAGATTGGTTCAGGGTTAATGGACAGAAGATTTAAGGGGCTGTGTTTCTTATCAATGGCGTTTGCTCAAAAGTACTGATGACATACCTAAAATCTTTGACAGTGGAGATCAAGACTCGGTTATACCTTTTATCGGTTCAAGGGCAGTAGTGAAGAACTTGGCAACAAATTTGGGGTTAAATGCAACAGGATACTACAGAGCTTGGTTTGAGAACCAACAGGTTATTTATCTTCTTCTTCCTCTTCCTCTTTTTTTTTTCTTTTTTCCTTCTAATTAATTCAAGAATAATCATTTATGGCTCTCATTTTCTTACATCTTTTACCTAGTGCGTGTTTGAACGGGTTTTTAGGAAGTTAATAAATACTTTTTTTCACCACATAAGTTTTTTTTAAATAAGTATTTAACTGTAAAATAAAAAATACTTCTTTAATAGATGTGATTTTTTTGACAGCAAAAATATATCTTTTTAAGAAGCTTAAATTTGGAGTTTCTAAAAAAAACATCTCAAATGACCTTTTCAAGTAAATTTTCAGATCAATTAATGAGTCTATTTTTTAGTTCCTTTTGTCCTTATATTTTATGCATAATTCTTACGATATCCACCAACTCATCTTCTCGTTTATTATATATTTAACTATTTACTCAACTTAAATATTTATTTTGAGATTTATATAATATTACTTGACTTTTTTATATGCTCTAATATTTATTTTTTAGATTAGTTTACTTATGTTATAATCCATATAAAATATTTGAATTCATATGACTTAAAATTATATAATAATTAATATATTGCGTTTTACATATTGTTTAATATACTTTAAATAATATTTATATGCATAAATAATTTTTATTATAAATTAATATAGTTAAAATTAAAAGTGATATTTATTTTTATATTCTCAAACAGTCTATTATATAAAACTCTAAAAAAAGCTTTTTTTTAAATGACAGCTAAAACAACAATTGGTTTCTTAGAAAACTTCTTCTCATAAAAGATTTACAGAAAAAAAAATTCTACTAATAAAAATTTTACTAGTATAAACTCAACCAAACAGTAACTTAGTCCAATTACTTAGTCCAATTACCTTATTGTAACGGTTGGTTTGGTTTATTTTTGTATTTGTCTTTTTTAAGTTTATGTATTTATTTACTTATTATCTTTTTATTAATCTTTACTATGTTCTATATATATAGTTACATAGTGCGTTACATATTGTAATATTTTTATTTATACGTATTTATTTATCTATAAAAAATAACATTTTTATTAAATAAAGATAAGGTCATATATTACTGAACTTTCTCAAACTTCATGTTTTACTAAGATTCTTACTAAATATTGTTGTTGTTGTTTTAATTCGACGATAAAAGAAACATAACTATTTTGAAGTTCAAAATTTTAAAACATAACATCGAATCACATTTGATATAAATATCCCGTGTCGATCAATTAAATGTTACTTATGTGATGATTTAATTCAGCTATTAAAATTAAATCGAACTAATTAAATTCAATTCAAATTAGACTTTGGTAATTTTTTTACCCTTAAGTAAAAATGAAAATATTTTATAATTATAGATTGTTTTTTTAATTATTTTGTCAGATCGGTGGTTGGACTCAAACTTATGGTGGTGGGAAGCTAACATTTGCTACTGTTAGAGGAGCTGGGCACTTGGCACCTTATACATCCCCTAGAAGATCATTAGCATTTTTTACAGCATTTATTTCAGGAAAACCACTGCCTGAGGCATATTAAGAATTTTCATTTGATTAAGAAATTCCATAATTAAGTTTTAAATAATTTCATTTTTATCTTTATTATCTTCCAAATATATGTTAAATAAATTATTGGATGCGTGTTAAATTATATATGGATATTCTATTTATATTTTTCTTCCTATGTTTTAGTGAAATTTAATATGTAGGATTTTCTTGTATTTACATAGTAAAAAATTTGAATTCGGTCTGATTTAGTTTAAAATTAATAGACTCGTTATAAATTAATAAAATTTTTATCTAATTCAAATTTAGAAAAAAGTAAGGTAAAAGACAAAAAAAATTCTCATGTAATTTAATAAATTTTTAAAAAATTATTATCATTTAAAAATATTGAAAAAATTATTTCTAATTTTCAAAATTATAGAAAATTATTTTGATTAAGAAATTTCATTTGATTAAGAAATTCTACAATTAAGTTTTAAATAATATCATTTTTATCTATATTATCTTCCAAATATATGTTAAATAACTGATTCGTTGCGTGCTAAATTATATATAATTTATACATATATTCTATTTATATTTGTCTTCCTATTTTTTTAGTAAAATTTAATAAGTTAGATTTTCTCATATTTGGATAGGAAAAAATCTAAATTCGGTATGATTTAGTTCAAAATTAATAAGTTCGTTATAAATTAATCGAATTTTTATCCAATATTATTTACATGATAACTTGAGTCAAGCCAATTAAATCAAACTCAAATTAATAATTTACAATAATTATCTTAAATTATTAATTTAATTTAAACATAATTTGTTCACATCGTGTTTAAAAGCTTAATTAAGTCATATATTTGATTTGTATATATTTGATGTTTATATTATATATTTTTGTTGTTATTTTTCAAACGAAAGTCTTGTAAAAGAGATTTTCAAAAATATTTAAGATTAACAAATAATTAAAGATTTCTATAATAATTATGTATAAGATCGAAGTCTTACAATCAAGCGAGATATGAAGAGTTGTCCAATAAGATCCTCGTCAGTTCCGGTCCAAGAACAGGTGGTCCCATTCCCTCTCTTTAAATAGTTTGAAATTAGGAGCAGATAAATGAATCTAATTCACTGACGATCAAAGTGTTTTATCTCGAATGTCATTGAACAGGATTCCATATCTCTATCTCTATATATATGATGACCGCCTAAAGGAGCTGCTACTTGTCACTCTCACGTAGATTCGCAGAGCACAATCGCATCGCTCTCACCGTCGCTATGGAACCCGAAGAACTGCAAGAGCAAGACCCAGTTGCCCTTTTCATGTCTCTCGACGACTGGCCCTCCAACGAGGTCTATCTCGTCGGTTTTGTTATGGCGAACATCGTCGGTGTTCAGTACTACTCTGGTAGGATCACTGGTCGTGAACTTGTGGGTCTGGTCCGAGAACCGTTGAACCCTTTTGATAGCAATGCTATTAAAGTTCTCAATACGCGGTCTGTCCAAGTGGGTCATGTTGAGAGGTCAGTTGCTGCTGTTTTATCGCCTTTGATTGATAATTCCCGTATTATTGTTGAAGGGATAGTGCCTAATTCGCGTAGTAATGGGAATAGGTATAGGATTCCATGTCAAATTCACATTTTTGCTAAATATGAGGACTTTGACGGTGTGAAAGCTAACTTGTCGAGTGGTGGGTTGATTTTGATTGAGAATTCGAATGCGGGTATTGGGTTGTCTGAGGCTATGGTAGTGAAGGAGAAGTATAAGAAGATGGAGTCTAGGAGTTTAGATGATATATTCAAGTTAGTGGATGAGAATCTCAGTAAAGAGAGGAAAATGGGTGTTTTGGAACCACCTAAATCTATGATCAAGTCTGAGCTTTTTCCACACCAAAAAGAGGGGTTATGGTGGCTGGTGGATAGAGAAACTTCTAACAGACTGCCCCCATTTTGGGAAGAGAAAAACGGCGAGTATGTCAACATTTTGACTAACTATCATACAAGCACGAGACCGGAGCCTTTGCGCGGTGGAATTTTGGCAGATGATATGGGTTTAGGCAAAACCTTATCTTTGCTCTCTTTGATTGCATTTGATAAGTTTAATATTGAGAATGGCTTTGATGGGGAAGTTGGGAAAGGAGAGGAAGCAGTGGCTGTGTCAAGTGGAAAGAAAGGCAAGAGGGCTAAGGTAAGTAGAAAGGGTACAGGTGGACGAAAAAGGTGCAAATTTGAAAGTAATATATTGGATACCAATGCGGAAGGCAAGTCTATGGCTGTGGCTGGCAGCTCTGATGCTTTGACTTCAAAGACCACATTAATTGTATGCCCCCCTGCTGTATTCTCAACATGGATAACTCAGTTGGAACAACACACTAAACGTGGATCGTTCAAGGTTTATATGTATTATGGAGAGAGGACTAATGATGTTGAGGAGCTTAAGAAGTATGATCTAGTGTTGACGACATATAGTACTTTGACTGTTGAATACTCATCGCTGGATTCTCCTTTGAATAAAATTGAATGGTGGAGGATTATTTTGGATGAGGCGCACCTTATCAAGAATGTGAATGCTCAACAAAGTCGGGCGGTCACTAGTTTGAAGGCGAAGCGAAGATGGGTTGTCACAGGAACACCCATCCAAAATGGATATTTGGATTTGTATTCATTGATGGCATTCTTACGGTTTGAACCATTCTCTATCAAGAGTTATTGGCAAACCCTTGTACAACGTCCTCTTGCTCAAGGAAATAAGCAAGGGCTTTCAAGACTGCAGGTAAATGCTATGTCACTAATATTCGTTTCTACATAGCACACGACAATCTAATGCTCTTACCAAGTAGTTCGTATTGGCTGTTATTTTGTACCATTCTAGCCGAATACCATTCTAGCCGAATTATTTCTTATGCTTGTTATACAATTTGATTGATAGGTGTATGCTTAGAAATGCTTAAATTATCATAAAAACTGTAAATTCTGGATTAACAACTACAGAAGTCACATGTTAATGTAAATAGTTGGGGAAGTGTCATTTCAAATTCTTAGGGTGTCATTGCTAGTTCCTCGCAACCCCTTATGAAAGCACAAACGAATGTCATTTGGGTGCAGGTTCTTATGGCAACCATTTCTTTGCGAAGAACAAAAGACAAAGATTTAGTTGGATTGCCTTCAAAAACAATTGAGACACATTATGTTGAGCTTTCTCAAGATGAACGTGAATTGTATGATCAGTTGGAGGGAAAAGCTAAGGGTGTTGTCCAAGAATTTATCAACGCTGGCAATGTAACGCGCTGTTATTCGACTGTACTTTGTATGATTGTTCGACTGCGTCAGATATGTGACGATTTGGCTTTGTGTCCCTCTGATCTTATATCTGTACTACCATCTAATAATATTGAAGGTATGGGGCTTTGGGGCTTGAGACTTAATTGGTGTTCTTTCACTGAAGTTGCATTCTTTAAGAATTAAACATTCTAATTCAGGATTGCATTTCTTAGTGCACTGAAGTTAGATCCAAATATTCTCTAATTGTTTACAGATACCCAAGCTGATTAGTCTAATCTTTTCGCATGTACTTGTTATAATATAGGTTTCGCATATTTTGCAGAATTGGGTCTACTGCTCTGCAGGAGTAAATTATTCAATGAGCTTTTAATTTCATATTATATCGGACTTCATGCTTTTCTCAGACAATGATTTGACCATTTGATATTTGTCTTCATAACATTGTGCCGTACATGATACGATTATATGCTGACCGTCAAACCTTTGAGTCCTAGCAGATGTCTCAAATAATGCGGAGTTGCTTAAAAAGGTGGTTACTGTGCTACAAGATGCCGAAGATTTTGATTGTCCTATTTGCATTTCTCCACCAACTAATGCTGTGATTACCCGCTGTGCTCACATCTATTGTCGGTCCTGTATTATAAGAACCCTTCAGCGCACTAAACCGTGTTGCCCACTTTGCCGCCATCCTTTATCTCTGTCTGACCTATTCTCAGCCCCTGATGTATCTTCTGACAGTAAAGAGTCTGAAATTTCTTCTTCAAGAATATCCTCCAAAGTCTCTATTCTCTTGCAGCTACTCATAGCGTCAAGGACTGAGAACCCTACTAGAAAGTCAGTTGTCTTTTCACAATTTCAAAAGATGTTGTTGTTGCTTGAAGAACCATTGAGAGCAGCTGGCTTCAAGATCCTGCGGTTAGATGGATCAATGAATGCAAAAAAGAGGACTCAGGTAATCAAAGAATTTGAAATGCCAGGGCCAGAAGCGCCCACGATTCTGCTTGCTAGTCTTAAGGCTTCAGGAGCTGGTGTAAACCTTACAGCTGCATCATCTGTTTATCTGTTTGAGCCGTGGTGGAATCCGGCTGTCGAGGAGCAGGCAATGGATCGTGTTCACAGGATTGGGCAGAAAGAGAATGTAAAGATTGTCAGGTTGATTGCTCAAAACAGCATTGAAGTGAGGATATTAGAGATGCAAGAAAGGAAGAAGAAACTAGCCAAGGAAGCTCTCGGGAAACAAGTGCAGAAGGCATACACTGACTTCACCATAGACGATCTTTGTGAACTCGTGTCGCTTTGAGCTTTCTTCTCCTTTTAAGTACATGCATTGTCTATGGCTCCAATCCTTGCAACTCATCATACTTGTCCAGCATATTCTGAATGTTTCCTTGGTTAGTACATATTTTGAGGTACTTTGTTTTTTTAGTACTAATCGCCTTTGGTCAGGTGTGTATAGGAGGTTCACATATACAACATGCATATATGTATATCCCAAGACTTCTTATGATGGTTGAGGAGGAGTCTTGAGTTAAACTTGCAACAGTAAAATCAGTGTTTTGAACAGAAGTTCATTTAGTTTTTAGAAGATTTGAGATACCATGTTTCCTGTTTCAATCCTAATTATCAAAGGAGCACACACTTGCCAACATTGATGGAGTGGTATTCTCCTAATAGTCATTTCATCACTTCCATGTACAATGATTTCTTTTTACAGTTGTAGGTTGCTAAAACTGTTTCTCTGATGGAGTTTGAGTTTGATCGGAATTCATGTCAACTTGAAAAGTTTATAGTCAAAATTTTGATTTTTCTTGATCGGAAAGAAGAGGGTAAAGGTTGGAAATTACTATAACTTGGTATGTTTTAGATAAAAAGATCAACAAGTAATAACAATTTTACTACAAGACTCTTCACTTTGTGAGGGTCGGAGAAAAGAGACATTTATTATATGCAGGCAATAACAATATTATCAGGGTACAAGACTTTCTACTTGGAGAGGGATATTAGCATTTTATTTTATAAAGAGATTGTTTTTATAATTAGTTTGGAGTAGTAGATAGTAGATAATAGATAATAGATAATATATTCAAATTGAAATTAAATTGAATATTATCAATTTGTTTTGGATTGAATGTGTGAATTGAATTAGATTGAATGGAAAATTTAAATTTTGTGTTATAATATAATTTATTTTAATATTTTATAAAATTAAAAGCATTTTATTTTTTGAATTTAAAATAATTAATTTTTATTTTTAACAATTTTCTTGAATTTAAAATTTTAACTTTTGAAATAAAGATATGAATAAATTATATTAAAAATAATATAAAAAAGTAAAAAAAATAATTTCTAATAAAAATATTTTTTCTAACTTGTACTCTAACTGAAATTAGTTCCAAAGATCTTTTCACTTGTTCTAGAATTTGGTTCAAATGATTGACGGCTGATCTACGAACGAGATCTGACTCCAACTTGTTGTCAGAGACACGTCAGCAACAACATCTCCTCCACGTCAGCAGAAAACTCCAGCTGCAAAACCTCTGTTCCACTCAAAGAGCTTGTTGTCTTCTCCACACTTTCCATCTCTGGCCACGCAATTTCCCACAGAATCGGAATCGTTTTTCCATATATGTCATATATATTGTTATACATTCATTAACACAGTCAGACCCAGTTGATAAAAATTTGATCTTGACGTGGGAAACATAGAAATAAAGTAACTTTCTTCGATTCTGTTTCAGGGTATATATAGACATCTGCGAGGTTCTGTGAGTCACACAGCCCGTAACCATTGTGAAGGATTGTTCAGCTATGGCAGATAAGGACAAGGATAGAGAACCGTCGGAGTTTTTGTACGAGGACGTTCGTGTCGACGGTCTGGCCATTGAAGTGAGCAAGATTGAAAGCGGAGAGAGCTGTGATGGAGAAGAAGAAGACGAAGAAGAAGAAGAAGAAGAAGAGAATGGTGATCAGGGTGATGATGAGGCTTTCTCTTCTCAGCGATGGCCGCAGAGTTTTAGGTAATCTTGAATTAAATTTGTAGCTTTGTTTTCTCTGTGGATGGTTTGGAGCACCCTTTTGATGCTTTTGTCTGGTTTCTCTGCTACAAGAACTTACACTTTGAATTCTGGTTTCCTTCTCATGGATGTTAGTGATTTTTTCCCTGAAACTCGTGTTCTAACATTCATCGTGTTCTTTGAATTTCTGGGCAGAGAAACGACAGACAGTCTCACAATATCAGCGTCGCCATTTTTTGGCTACGTTGGACATTTACCAAGTCCAGGATATTTAAGTATTAACAACTACAGCAGCTTAATCATGGAGGCAAAAACTCCGTTACTGTCTGATATCGAAAGGCGTTGTCCAAAAGGAGAGATAGATAAGATTTCTGTAACACTCTCTTCATCAAAACCTTCATTCACTACTGGAGAGTTTCCCATTGCTGTTGGATGTAGCTTCACTCAAACTGTCTTCAACTGTAAGCCACATTATCGATTTCCTGACTTCTTTCAGATGCTTTCTGTTTTCAGATTGCCGTTACCTGACCTGTTCTTCTTTAACAGCATTTAACGTGATGGTCGGAGTTGGAATTCTTTCTATGCCTTATACAGTGAAAGAAGCAGGTTGGGCAAGTTTAGCCATTTTGGCTGTTTTTTCTTGCGTGTCTTGCTATACTGCTACACTCATGAAACAATGCTTCGAGAGCAGAGAAGGCATCCTAACCTATCCTGATATAGGAGAAGCTGCTTTTGGGAAATGTGGACGCCTTGTAATATCTGTGAGTTTCATATGAACTAATATCATAACTTTCTGTACCATAATGAGTTTTGCAGTAGTCAAGGTTTGTGATTCAGAAATTGTAATTTACTGAACTGCCAATCATTGCATGTTTCGCATTTTTTTAAATATTTTTCACGAGGTCACTCATAATATTGCAATCTTGGGTTTTGGTGCAGATTGTTTTGTACGTAGAACTATATGTAAGTGCAGAGTTGGTTTTTCTGATTCTTTCTGGTTTTCCCTGCTATGTTTGATCTGTTTTTCAAGGAAATTCTTGACATTTCTTTCCAATTCTGCAGTCATATTGTGTGGAGTTTATTATCTTGGAAGGTGACAATCTTACCAGACTATTTCCGGGAACATCATTGGATTTGGTTGGCTTGCATCTTGATTCTAAGCACTTATTTGGACTTCTTACTGCTCTTGTTGTTCTGCCATCGGTTTTGCTAAGGGATTTTCGCGTGATCTCATACCTTTCAGGTTTAGCAAACTTCTTCTGTCAGCTGCTATCTCCATTGAAGTATGAACAGAAGATAACTCTCTGTTCCTTCCATGTAATTTTTTTCTTGCAGCTGGTGGGGTTTTAGCAACTGCTTTGATTGTTCTCTGCTTGATTTTCCTTGGTACTACAGGTGGAGTTGGGTTCAATCATTCTGCTCCGTTAGTGAATTGGATCAACATCCCATTTGTGGTTGGTGTTCATAGCTTCTGCAGCTCTGGTCACTCTGTGTTCCCAAATATCTACCAGTCTATGGCTGATAAAACAAAATTTACAAAAGCAGCTATAGCCTGGTACATGAACATTGTATGGTTACAGATCCCTGACATTTCAGTTGCTTTTTATGATGCCTTTTAAACCTTCTACTTCTTCTTCTTTGTCCAGCTTTTCCCTTAGCTTTTTAGTTTATGGAGGTGTTGCAGTCATAGGGTTTCTCATGTTTGGTGAAGCTACAGTGTCTCAGGTAACCCTGAACATGCCAAGACAGTCCTTTGCATCAGAAGTTGCATTATGGACTACCGTAAGTATCGCTTCAGGCCTGTAAGCTTCACTTGGTTGATATATATATAATGGTTTCTAACCTTTCAATCATTGCCATTTTTTGCAGGTTACAAATCCACTAACCAAATATCCTTTGGTAACTAGCAGATTAAACTTAAAACATTGAGAAAAAAAACCTTTGATGGTGTTTAATTGGATTGCAGAAACAAACGACCTTTTCTTTTATCTTTTTTTTCTATATCCTTTTGGTTACTTGACAGAGAACAGATATGGTTTGTTGGTAAATCCATTGGCTAGAGGTATAGAAGAGCTACTCCCAGTTGGAGTTTCAAACAGTTACTGGTGTTTCATTCTTCTGAGGACACTAATCGTTATGTCCACTGTTTGTGCCGCTTTCCTTCTTCCGTTCTTTAGTAAGTGTTCACTTAGTTGTAGATTGGACTGCATATCAGGCAAAAGAACACAGTTTAATGGTTACATTGAAGCTTGAGAATAATTTTCTAGTTATCAGATTACAGATACTACTAAAACTAAACTCATGCTACGATGAAAATCGACCGGATCAGGTCAGATTCGACATGTTACACAAAACACAATGGTCCACCTAAGGATGTTTATGCAACAACTATTTGTGTTACTTCTTCCTTTCTCAGCTTCTAATACTCCTGTAGTGTAGTGACTAACATCATTGTGTTACTGATTGCAGGTCTTTTAATGTCTCTGATGGGTTCTGTCCTCTGTCTACTTGTGGTGAGTGCAAGCTTCAGGTGTATGGAATTGTTAAACTATTCATATGAGTAACTTATATTCTCAGGAGACTTAAAGGCTTAGCCCTGGTTTTGTGACTATCTCTGCATAATTCCAGGCAGCAATAATGCCAGCTTTGTGCTTCTTAAGGATTGTGGGGAAGAAAGCGACAACAATCCAGGTTACAGGAACTTTAACTCGATGTTACTTGTTATAAACCAGCATTTTTTATCCGGAAAATCTTCAGGTTTCCCATCTGTTCTGATAATCCAGGTTGTTCTAAGTTCAACGATCGTAGTTTTCGGGACCCTGTGTGCAATTCTTGGAACATACCATTCCTTGGTGTCCGTGGCAAAGCAATACTGAAACACCATTATCCCTGAAAGTCAAAGCTCCTAAGGACTGGTTCTATTGGGATGGTGAGATGGAGAAAAAGCCTGTGTCAACCATGGAATGTGGAGTTGATAGCTTAACAATTCAGTAATGGTTAGAACAGTAACCTCGGACTTTCAGAAGAATGTGTAACTGAGATGATCATGAACTATCATTACACTTCCAATGTTTTTGCAATAATATCTACAAGTAGCTTTTCTTCATTTGCCTGCACATTGCATTGATTATGTGTTGAAATTCAGTAATGCTGATCATAATTTATTTTCGTAGATATGGACTTGAATTTAAAGTTAACAAAACTTGCTCTTAAGCATTCAATTCGGTTTCATAAGAATGTTTCAATGCTCACCGGAGCTACCAACCCCTGGTGTGATCCTTTGATTTACTGAAGCACTAGACTTAATGTTGAATTGAAATGTTTAATCTTTAGTAAACAAATTCATATTAATAAATCCCGCAACATGTTTTTATAAATCCGCTTTAGATGTGATAAAAGACTCTACTCCGGCCAAACTATGAGAAATAGGGTTTAGACTAAGTGCTTGTTTGGTTGAGCTTTTATATAGTGAATAAGCACTTTTTTCTACCGCAATAACTTTTTTTTTTAAAATGAGTGTTCGGTTGTAAAATAAAAAAAGGTACTTTTTTGATATATATAGCTTTTTTGGTGGTCAAAATACAGCTTTTTAAGAAACTCAAACTTGGAGTTGAGCTTCTCAAAAAAATATTTTTTCAGGTAGATTTTTCATATCAATTAATGAGTCTATTTTTAGTCCCTTTTATCCTTATGTTTTACATATAATTTTCACAATACCCACGAACTCATCTTTACATTTATTTTGAAATTTATATAATATTATTTAGCTTTTTATATGTTTTAATATTTAT
>JAOTIZ010000003.1:1787122-1829061 GCA_027123425.1 Erythroxylum panamense
CCAGCCGGTACCCACCGGTATTTACTCCCGGTATTTCTTTCACCGTACCGGTACCGTTTTCCGACCGGTACGGTACGTACCGGCCGGTACCGGCCGGTACGGTACGGTATTCAGATCTTTGATCATACCTTTGTGGGATAAAAAGCAATCTCTATTTTATTATATTTTTTATAAAAATAAAAAAAGTCATATTTAATTATTTATAAAGATGGACCCTAGACGAGTGCCTTGGCAACTCTTGAATTGGGGTCTGCTTAGAGCTCTCATAAAAATCTACTCGACCATATCTTCAGTCCACTTAATCCTCTAATTAGGGTATTGGAGAAAATTTAAAATTTATGAAATCATTTAATAAATATAATATTTGAAATATTAAAATTTTGAGATATTTTTTAAAATAAGTTAATTTTTTATTAAAATAAATCCTCGAAGGTTTGACTTGTGCGCTTAAAGACAAAAAAAAAAGAAGAGAAAAAAGGTCAAAAATATACTTTTATTCTACAAGCTTCTACCACGGCGGCCAAGCAAAACAAACATTTTTCAAAATGTTCTTCATACGCGTTTCCTCGCTTTTCCTGTAATTTTCAAATGTGTACTTTAAGAGGGGGAAAAAGAAAAGGAATATTTTTATTAAATTTTTAAATAAAAATTAAACCTTTTTAAATTTTTTGAATTAAATTAAATATGATATTTATAAATTTCATATTTTTAAATAAATTGTTTATTTATAGTTAAATTATTGATTGAATTTAATTAAATCTGTAAGATCAGATAATTATTTTATTAACCAATCGTTATTTTCAAAGCTTTATAATGTTTTGAATTTAAATTTGTAACTTCTTAAATTAATTTTATTCTATTAATCGAATTACCCCTACTAGATTGAACATATTCTTTTGTTAATTACTATTAAATAATAACGTCTTGAGTAGAGATAATAATAGATCTTATCACAATAAAAAAAGTTATCGAACTAATTCTTAAATCCGAACCTAACTTATAATTCAATTAACTCGATCCTAATTTATATCGTTTTCAATTTAATCAAAATTATCAAAAACCTAATCATGGGTCACTTTTAAATTCTAAGATTATGACCATTGATTAGATAGATTGAATCTACTAACAAATATGAACATATGAAGCTTCCCAAGATGTTCCTCAAATTTTTTTCTAGGAACAATCAAATTTCTCATTTAAGTCCTCACTCACCTAACCCTTTCTCTATTTGACTTGACTTCCTTGTGCTTATGTAACCCAATTTCACTACTTCTTTACCATCCACCTTTGCTGTTTTTTTTTTTTGGCTTTGTTTTGTTTCATGTCAACCAGAATCCAATGTTTAGTGATGATTGTTTTAATAATTAGGGATTGCACTTCTTTATCTTTTCAGTATATATTAAATAAAGATGTTAAATTATGTAATTTATAATATGCATATGAAAAGTTAATGTGAAACATAGAATTGAGCAACAAAACCAGGTATTAGTAGACAAAGACTTAAAAGGCTGTATTGGAGACTTGGAATGATCAACTTCATTATCCTCTTTCTGGTAATTAATGGAAGTGAGAATAGAAAAGAAAGGATCCAAAAGCCATTAGTGAATACAACAATATATAATTTATGCAAGAGCTGAGCTTTCAAGGTTGGCCTTGCTCTCCATATTCCCTGCTTACTTTTTGTTTTTCTACTTAAAAAAAGAGACTGAGAGGAAGAGAAGTTCATTGAACAAATCATAAAGAAGCAATCTTTTGTGGCCTATACAGCAACTCGTATCATTTCATTTTGGGTATAAGCTACATATCTTTATAGATACGAACGCGGAAGTCAAAAAAAAAATCAGTCTTTATCTTCAACAGAGACTTTCTGGTCTGGTTAGGGTTTTCTGTGGGTAATTCTTTCCATCTCTGATTCTCGGTACAGCTCATTTGGTCTTAATTCAGTGGTTTATGGAATTTTCCTTCGTTTACTTTTTCTGGGTTGACGTTTGTTTCAGTTAAAAATCGAAACTTTATTCAAATTCAAGCGTGGTTTTGGGGTCAATAGTTATTGGGGGTTGGTTTGATTGTTTAAAGCAAGGTTGCCTTGATAGGTTTTGAGGATTCTGGCTGTTGTGTGCTCGGACAACCACTGTTTTGCTGATTGTTTTTAGTACTCGAGGTTTTTTTTTGCTTTTTGTCTTGTTTCATGATTGGGTTGGTAGGCTTTTATGTATTTCTTTCAATTATATGGTTGTGGTGGTGGAAAGATGATGGTTCTGCTTATATTTTTGTGCAGTTTTGTTGTTCGAGTATTGAGCAATATTGACTCTGAAAGGGTCGGTTCGCCTTGACAAGGTTTTGTGTAGCGGTAGTGTTGCTGATGATGAGGTTGATTAATGGGTAGTAGAACAGCGAGTGTTGGTGCGCAAAACAACAATAAAGCTGTGGCCGACATGCCGAGCTTCGTTCCCACAGTTTCTGCTTCGAATTCCATGTAACTTTCCTCTTAGGAATTGTTTTAGTTATTGATTTTGATGTTGTATCAAGCTCTATGATCATTCTTATGTCATTAATTATGGTGATAAATCAGGATACTTGATATATCAGATTCTTATTTAGCCTTTTTTAACTTAGCAGTTATTATGTTTCGGTTGTATCATATGGGTTTTCTCTATCAATGTCATTAAAAATCTACATCATCCCTTCCTTCTATTGTTGCATGGGATCTGTGCTTTAAACTCTGTGAGTAAGCCTAATTCTTGAAAGGAATACTTCTATGATCATAAAAACAAGTCATTTATTTCAGTTGCTGAGTATTATAAAAATTGTGGATTATCAAGAGCAGCAAGCGTGTGTGTGTGAATGATTATGTGTTTATGAATTACAAGATAAAACTTTTGTTTGCTGTCAAGCAAAGCAAAGTGTTATTGCTGGTGTTCTACTCTGTGAAGGACCTAATTTACTCCCATATATATTTATTGATGAACATGCAATGAGTGCTAAATCTGAACAACTTTATGCTCTTAAAATTTTCATGTCCAAGTGTCAATGAAATGCAGAAACTGAAATTTTCTATAGGTTACGGCTTCTTCCTTTCTTTAAAGAGCTGTATGTTGTTGTCCAAACTATTGCATTATTGGCGAGGGAGGTTCTTACTGTTGGTAAAAACAAATTTCATTCTTGGGTACAATTTTGATTCAGTTATTTTATGACCTGAGTTTAAATGTAAACCTTTTCTTTGCTTGCATATTCATCTTACTTGGTACTTACATTTTTCCTGTTCCATGGTTTCCAGCGGGGCTGAATCAAATACAATTCGTTCTTCTCGACTTTCAGACTTTGGGATACTTGATAATTCTCTTGGATTTCGCGTACAAGATGCTGTTGACCTTAGCAAAAGTATGTACAATCTTTTGTAGATTTTCCCTGAATTAACATCCTCTCTATGATTCTAGAAAAGTTCATTCTGTGAGGCATCATGAGTAAAATGCTGGTCTTACTGTCTTTCTTTTTTGTTAAGTTTTGTGCAGGGCACCGACCCTCATCTCTAGTCTTCCCATTTTTGCCAAGTAGACTTTTGTCCATTGCCTGGTGTTTCACCATAATCTAGACTTATCCTGCTAACAGTTTTATTTTGTTTCAGGAGCAGTCAGCATTTACCTAATTTATACAAAAAATGTCCTGTATGTGATTCACTGTATTTCTGCATTTGCGATCCTATCTCAATGAAGTTGTAAATGATTGCATGAGTTGCCTGTAGCAATCGGAGAACTGCTTTTCTATTGTGTTTTGACTTATGTTATGTCAATTTTTTGATCTGTGAAACACTGTGTCTATATTTTGCTGTTACATTGAAAACATCATCTTTTTGCAGCCACTGAGTCTAACCTCCACTTTACTGTGGTTTCAGATCCTCTATTTAATCAGTTGAAATCAAGCAGCCAGGCATTCAGTGATATCCAATTTGGCACTTTGAATAAGGTGAACTGACTTATTTTGTTTATAAAAATTTGCATTTTTATAGGAGAAATAAATGTGAAATTTGTGGACCGACTCAATTCCTTTTTACGTGTGTCAGTCACTCACTACTTCTGATGTACATGCATCGGCTGCTGGGGTGGGCTCACAGACATTGTCATTGCAAAAAGGATCACAACCAAATTCAATATCTATACCTAGTAATCAGCCGGAGAACTGGGGAGAGACTAATGTAGCAGATGGTAGTGGAACTGATGGCTCAACAGATGATACAGAAGAAAAACATCAAAGGGTGATGTCCCATTTTTATCATTCTACATCCTTTAAATGTCTCGATACTTCAGTATCATGAAGGCTTCCCTTACACTCGTCCTTTTTTCTGCCCTTAGCACTGTTTGGTAATAGGCTGTTTATGGTTGTAGGTTATAACTTTAGCTATTTACATGTGCAGTATGAAGGAGGCCAATTAACTGCACCTGCAGCTTCTGATTCTAGTGATAAATCAAAGGAGAAAACAACGGATCAGAAGGTCTAATGAGTTATTCTCTTCCACTTTTTAAGTAGATATTTACTTTATATGTTACTAAATTCATTTTTTCTTCTGTTCTTTGTTATTATTTCTTGCAGACATTGCGTAGGCTTGCTCAAAATCGAGAAGCAGCTCGAAAAAGTCGTTTGAGGAAAAAGGTAGATCCTATGATATTGATTTCTCTTACTCTTTCCATTTTCAGATTATATAAGCCTTGACTGGATAGGATAGATGCATGCTCCTTTATCCACTTCTGAATATCTTGTGTTTGCTGAGCGTCTTAACTTTTCCGCCCTTTATCAGGCTTATGTACAACAATTGGAAAGCAGCAGGTTGAAATTGACACAACTTGAACAAGAGCTGCAGAGAGCCCGCCAACAGGTATACTGTTCTTTCCTTCAACGGTATGATCCTTTTGTTTATTCATCTTTTTCATTTTGGGTTTTCAGCCTGCTTGCAATGTATGGAAGATTTTATACAAGTATTTGATCTTTGTTGACAGGGTATTTTCATCTCAGGCTCTGGAGATCAGTCCCCTTCGATGAGCGGAAATGGTACTTAATCTGTTTTCTATTCTCCTTTGGTTAACTATTTCTGTTTTTCTTAGAGGTTTCAATTTAAATCACAACTGATCATGGCAAATGTGAGCTCAAGTGAACTCTACTTGACTTCATATCCAGTATTATGATGCAATTTAGGAGACTTGAAACTAGGAGTTCTTGGGTTAATTAGGTTCTTTTGTGTAAACTTGTTTGAGGCATGTGCAGTCACTGTTTTGAAATGATGTTTATGACAGAAGTCCAAACTATTGTCCTTTTCCTGTATTCATCTCCCCGTTACAATTTTTTATTATTATTACAACTTGAGGTGATGCTTTCCAGCTTGGATTTGGGCTTCATTCTACAGACTTCGGCTTGGCTGAGCATGAGTTTTCAGTTTTCTCAAGCTGTGTTTCTTAGCTTTCCTTGTCACCGTTGGTTGCCGGGGATGCCAAGTTATTCTACATTCCTAACAACTTGGGTGCTACATTTTACAGGTGCCTTAGCATTTGATGTGGAATATGCACGATGGTTAGAAGAACATAACAGGCAGATAAATGAGCTCAGATCTGCAGTTAATTCACATGCTGGAGACACTGAACTACGCACTATAGTTGACAATGTCCATGCACAATTCAGTGATATTTTCAGGTTGAAAGGAGTTGCAGCAAAAGCTGATGTTTTCCACATCTTGTCAGGAATGTGGAAGACACCAGCAGAGCGGTGTTTCCTGTGGATTGGTGGCTTTCGCTCATCGGAGCTCCTGAAGGCAAGTTAATGTCTTGGTGTTTTTCTCAATGACTTGTTCTGTTTCCTTTTCTAGTTTGACTGCTTGATTGTTATCAGTTCTGAGATGGATGAGAAGAATTGCCCACTTTTTATGTCCTTTTGCTAGGTGGTGGTTTTACTTAATTTGGCCACCTTTGTTGTAAGACATAATAGATTGCATCTCTTTGTGTATTCATGTGTATCTAAATCTTGTGACCGTAATGTCATAAGTTTCTACCCTGACATATTTTATGGAATTTCTAATATCTTGTATTTTCTTACTGATGCTTGTACCTGTATTCTTATTTCTTTGTAACGAACAAACTATAGGTAGTGATTATATTGTTCTGTTCCCCAAATTGAAATGAGATGTCCAATATTGGTGCAGCTTCTCGGCAATCAATTGGAGCCGCTTACTGAGCAGCAGCTGATGGCCATCTACAACTTGCGGCAATCATCTCAAGAAGCTGAAAATGCTTTGTCACAAGGGATGGAAGCTTTACAGCAATCTCTGGCTGAGACATTGGCCAATGGTACGCCTGGCCCATCTGGTTCATCTGGAAATGTGGCGAACTATATGGGTCAAATGGCCATGGCCATGGGGAAGCTTGGGACTTTAGAGGGATTCCTTCGCCAGGTAATCTACTTAGATAATTTGCAGCTATTATATTGCTTTTATTTTAATATTGCTATAGTTCCAGAATATTGTGTGCTTAAAACTGCTTTGAAGGTGTCTTTTAATGTTGAACTTCCACTCGGGAAACACATCAGATACACGTGCATGGGCACAAACATCTGCACACACACAATGGAAAGGCAAACATCCGAAAAAATAGAAATACAGAGCGATGTCGGCGAACTAGATGACATTGTTATGAAGTTTTCGTAGTATAGTTGTCATCATCATACTTTTAATACGCATATCCTATTAGTTATCGATCTGATTTTCATCTGTCTTTTGTCCCGGGAATGGCTAGGCTGACAATCTGAGGCAGCAAACACTAGAACAAATGCACCGAATATTGACAACCAGACAGTCAGCTCGTGCGCTTCTTGCCATAAATGATTACTTCTCTAGGCTTCGAGCTCTAAGTTCTCTCTGGTTGGCGCGACCAAGGGAATGAAAGGCGTAAAATCACTTAGTTTCGATTACTCGGAAGATCATGAGCCTCCCACTTGATCAGCTTTCCTATGTTGTCGCTACTGCATTCATGTATTGGGTGGAAGAATGCTGCTTGTCCAGAAAGTCATTCAGCATCACTTGAGGCACAAACCAAAGGAAGTGAACTGCAGCTTAATTATAGGTCCAATGTGCAGGAGATGTAAGATAATGTTTCTTCCAAGTAGATGTAATATGTTTATTTATTGTGTTTGTAAAAAAGAAAAAGACAGAAAGGTACATTATACATGGGAATAATTTGATCATGTTCTGATGTTTGTTGGGGACTAGAATTAGAAAATTTGGGAATGTTGTATGTATGTAAGATAGGTCATAGATCTCAATCTGTATACCATCATATGTAATTAGAGCAGACTGATAGTTAAGCTTTGGGTGCTTTCCCTTGAGATGCTATTATTACTACTCATTGTTCCAATTTTCCTGTAAAAATATATTAGATTTACAAATAACAGTTGAATCGGACGACTTAAAGTATGTAATTCACTTGTAAATCCACTGCAAGTTTCTGATGTAAATCAACTTAAAAGATAGATAAACGTGGATTTTAATATGTTATATTTTGATCTAACAAATCTTAAAAGCCATAATTCATGAACTATATGCTACTTTTTGTCCTCATGTTTCATTTGCGCAGCTGTATCAGAGGGCTTTGGAGTTCCCATGTTCTTGGAGGCTGAAATGGACGTTTTCGAGTCTTTAACATTGACCCATGTTTGCAGGTGACGATATCTCGAGCAAGGAATCGATTGTGCCTCATAGAAAATGGTTTATGATTACCCTTTGGTTGCTTACCGGTCTCAATGTTGTGTTGGTTCAAATTATTACTCCTGTTTTTGAGTTCGTGTGCTTCCTTTTTTACCGGGAATGAAGGATATGTCTCTCTACTGTCATTACTCTTTGTTATAATTGTTCTTGTTTGAGATTCTTAGCCTGCTTAATCCTTCATTCTGATGTTAGTATAAGCATGTGGATTAAGGGTATTCAGATGTGCTTTGGTCGGTCAGAAACTGCTTATCAGTTGTAATGTCTGCCAAATTTTGGTATACTACGGAGTCCAATTCCTTTTCTTTGTAAATAAGTTAGCAAAATCGCATTCGAGTCCATCATGAGCAGACTTCGAACTGAAAGATCATATCTTGGGTCGGTTGGGTTGCCAATTTTGCAGAAGTAGTTTAGAATTGGAGTTGTTTTAGTTGAATTAGTGAACTTTTTATTTGTTCCCACACTGCTGATTATGATTATGCCTAGCTACACAGCGTGCAAACTGCATTGATATAAAGATTTATCAATCAGTTCCACCAAAACCAACGTTCAGAGAATGAAGATATCGGTTCCAGCTCTAGATTTCAAGACTTGAAAGTTCTCTGCAGTTTTTATGCTGAATCAAACCTTTTCTTGCCATAACTGGGATCTCATGAAATTATCTGTTCAACCTGGAAACTGAAATATGAGAAACATCATGCAATTGGGAAGTCAGGAATGAAAATTCAGCTGACTGCTCAAGTTTTATGCCTCTGTAATCAACTTGGATTGGCTATGCATACTGCTAACTATCAGATTTTAACCAAAAAACTGCATCGAACACTCTCAATCTCTCGGACATTCAATATTATTTTTTTCCCCGGTAGGCATTGTTTCTTAGCGTCCTTCCAAAGGTTAGGCATTCCTGCCTGTTAAAGCCTGTTTAACCTTTTTTATTGTGCAAACTTAATTGACTTCCTGCCCTGCATTAATCAAGATACAAAGAACTAGTGACAAGTTGCTAACAGTAACCGATTCGATCACAAAATGAGCAGTCTTGGGGCATCTTGATGAGGCTTTTCACATCCGTAAAAACCTCTCTTTTGAATGATTCAACTATTTCTTTTGCTGTTAGTGTCAATTTCTTGTTTACTGATGTTCCTGGATTTGGTGAACACCTTCAGGAACGTGAAGATCAGAGTTCCACAAGTCTCTTTCTTAATCTTCAAGAAAGGATAGTCTGCTGCAGTTGAGATCACATATGCGGACTGGATTCTAAGCATCACTGTCTTTATATGGGCAACATTTCAGTGAAGAATCTTTAATGGGAATGCATGATTTTTTAGTTGGTGAGGAGTGAACTGTGATTCAAAACTAGCATCACACCAAGTACTTTTACAGATTCTCTTTCAGGGAAAATTCTCTTTTGCCTTTTCTTTTTCTTTCTGGGAATGCAACATTTACAAGTTATATATATATGTATATAAACTTAGTCTCATCAGGATTTTAGATATCTCTTTATATGACTGCAATTACACTTTCATTTTAACATTTTCCTGATGGCTCATTGGCTGAATACTGATTACCACATCAACAAGGAAGGCATCTCTTGTTCTTGATCACAGCACATGTATGAAATTTCGTAGCTTCTAAGAAATTTACAGTAGAAGAGAAAAACATAACAAGCAAAAGATAGATTTGCAAGCACTCAATTGTCGCTTTCTCCTAGTTGAGTTGGCCACCTTTATTTGATCTGGAGGATGTGATGTACAACACCAACAGAAAGCTGCCTGTCCTATTCAGAAAGTGAGCAGAATCCAAAAGCTATCCAAAAGAACTGGTTAAACTGCATCAGTTGAGTGAGTTTCAATTTCAAGTTATAACTTCTGTGATAACTGAACTGTTGTTTTTGGATTCTTTTTCCCCTTATTTTGATTAAACTATCTGCATAAAACATGCAACTGCGCAATAAACATGAAAATCACACAAAGAGAATGCTAACATAAAGTCTCATTCAATCTTAAATGCTCTCACTTTATCCTATATGATAATGCAATGACCAATCTCATGTCAACATTGGAACACATGATTAGCCTCATATTTTCTCCACAAATCTTGGACCACCCCATCCATAGTTGTCATCCTTACAAATTCTAGATTCGACCTAATTATGTCAGTAATCTTTGAATTTAACAAACAAATCCCATAAAATTTTGGCAGAATTATCAATCACAACCTATTCAAATTAAACGAGAGATTTGACTACGAAGATTTCAAGATTAGATTCGAATTCGACTTTGATTATCCCTTAAACCTACTTTATTGTTAAGTTAGGAAGAAAGACAAGAAACCCTTTTCGTGTCTAGTGTAATCATCCATGAACATAAAAGCATTGGAGCAAAATCGTTTGCTTGTAAGACAACATCGTAGGCAATGGACTGGACTGGACAGTACAGTATAATGCAAGCAGACAAATTGATGGATCAAGGACAGGTAGTTAGCGTGCACCGAACAATTTATAAAACTTGACGGACCCCAAAGAATATATCCTCGACCGTACATTTTGCCACTTGTCAAGAATCTAGACTTTTTGGTTGGATGGTGCATAGGAACAAACAATGAAACTAACTACACATTGATTGGGAATACCATAAAAGAAGAAACCTTTCTCATTACCACGTCAATGATTGATATTTACAGTATCAATTTATACAAAATTGAAGATAGTTAAAGCTTAAAACACTCAATTACACATTAAACCCATGTTTTATTTTTGTATAAAAGTGATTAATTTTTTATTTTTGGGATTAATTAATGTAAAATTTGTATGTTAATATGCTAGAGAGAGGAGGGACCCATGTTGGTTAGATTGAGATTTGAGATGGAGATGGAGTCATGTGATTTCTACACTTTTGGTCACTTGCATGTGCACTTGTCCCATTTGGTGTGCACTCTCAATGTGTCTTATGTGTCAATGCTCCTAACCCTATTACTTCATTTCATTCAATTAGTTTATTTTTTCCATAATTAAAAAATTTCCCTTTATTATATCATCAATAATCCATCTTCCCTTTTATTATATCATCAATGTTAGAGCTACATCCATGGTAGTGAGAGTTAACTTGAGTGGTTGTCTAATGGAGGACCACTTATATATTGGCAATTTGATCAAAGTTAGGATCAATGCTATAAGTGTAATGGAGAGTCCTAATAGAGAAAGGTATGCCAATAAACATGGGTTCAAATTGAGAATGTCTCCTCAAATGAAAAAAGAAAAACCCTAATTTTGTGATTTGAGTACAAATTAAGAGCTTGCCATCTCATGTTAATTTCCTTTTTTTCCTTTTTAATTTGGAAAATGATTTGATATCTTAATTCTTTACCTACTTAATCAACATCAAGCGACTCAAATACATTGTAAGTCATCATCACTTGTTAGTGCTAATCATTGGACTATAACATGTTACTCATTTCTATAATCAAGAAGTTCAATAAAAGGACAATCATGATTAATATGGTTGAATATTATCTTATATTAGATGATTATTATTAATTTATTTAACACAATCTTTTATAAATAAGTGTTAAATAAAAAAATTATTTAATTTATTTGAAACTCTTACTTATTTATATTAAATATCTGGTAAACTGATAAATCAAATTCATTTTTAATCTAAAATTTACATTTTTAGTTAAATTGATTTTTAGAATAGAAATTTGAATTTACAATATTATAATTATTTTATTCCTCAATCTAATTCTTAAAATTTTATAGAGGGAGTTTTAGTTATTTTATTTTCAACTAAAAAAAGATAAATAACAAATTTAATTTTATATTTGTCAATATATATATATAGTATTAAATTTTTGTTGATAAATATAAAATTAAATGAATCCTCTCTCTCTCTCTCTCTCATTCTCATTTAAAACCCCCTCTTAAACCCAAGCGCCCTCCTTAATTAACTCAATGCCCAAAAACGCTTAAACTCACAGTCTCTCTCTGTAGTTTCTTTCTGGAGGTCACTGCAACTTTGTATGAGGTAGAGACTACCCCAGATCTTTTTCCGATGGCCGGCAACCACCACCACCACAACCACCACCACATTATTAACGGCGGGGATGCTGAGCTGCTAGTCAAGCCAGGGGTGCTGACGTCATCTGCTTCCTTCAAGTCTCGCAAGCCCGGCAAGCCCAATGCGTCCCTCTCCCGCGCCGGCTCCGACGTCGACGACATTGTCACTCTCCTCCATGGCTCCGATCCCGTCCGAGTCGAGCTCAACCGCCTCGAGAACGACCTCCGCGGTAAAATAATTCGAAAACTTTAATTCCTCCGCACTGTAAAAAGGACCGGTGCTCTATTTCAAATTCGAAGTTTTGAATCATAAAAGTGTTGCAAGTTATGATCTTTATTGTATTTTAGAGCTCCTGGGGGTTGAATTATACTGGCTGTAGATAAAGAATTGGTATTTTTTTCTTGTGAGACGGTGACTTGCTTGTTTTCATCTAATAATTAAAGAAAGTTTTAGTTAGATACATATAATCGGTGTCATTTCAGTGAAGCTGAATTTCAGCTGCCAGTTGTTTATGGTTGGTTTAAGGTTTGACTTTGTGCTAATTTACTTGTTTTCTTCTACAATAAAGAGTCATTATGATTGGTCCTCATACGGAATAACAGGAATCCACCGTTTTCTTTGTGTTTCCATGGTAGTTGACGATTGAAAATTGAAAATTGAAAATTAAAAAGTAAACTTTTTGTATTTCTATCGTAGTTGACGATTACTTGAAAATTAAAAACTAAAAAGTAAAATTTGTGTAATTTCACTGAAATGGAAGCAATAGAATGTGTGAAACTTATAACAAATGCATTTTAAATAACACTTGGGTATTATTTTTGGGAGGTTCTGTAATCAACTAGAAAAGGGTTTGGTGCTTCCACAAGCGAAGATTGATTGTGTGATTGAAGAAGTGTTAATTCAACTCAACTCTATAGCCTTATTCCCAATCTTAATACGTTTGTTTGTGAAACACTTTCCCGATATACTTGTCTCATTGCCTAAGCACTTATAAGAAGTAGGGAAGTAATAGAGCTATGAAGTTATTGTCAAAAATATTATTTCCTTTTTGGTTAGATTTACTCTCTTTTATGTATTGAATCCATTTATTACCAGTAGAAGTATCAGCTTTGATTTCAGATTTCTTCTTTTTATGTTGTATTCCTTTTCCCAACTGTGTTTTCTAGTTTTATAGTATGGGTTTACATGAGAAGAGCTATGATAATGGCAACTGAAAAGGTGAGGAAAACTTCAAAAGAAAAGTCAACAACCATACATGTATGAAAAATGCAATAGATGCATTAATCTTGTTAATCAATTTTCTGCGTAAATATATCTTTAACCAATGTGAATCAATACTGGTATCATCATGGGTATGAGAAAGAATATAAAAAAGCTTAATAGAGACAATTCCATCAAAAGAGTCTACAGTTTCTGGGCTTGTTTGTTTTTCTCTTAAAGCTACAGAACCTTATAGTAGTTTTCATTATCTGGATAATAAGAGAGGGTACTGATTGAAAGTGGAAAAGAGACGATTTAATATAACAGCTGGGTATGGTGTTATTATTAGGGAGAGAAGTCATATAAAGGCATAGAGAAGAGAGAGTAAGTTACATGATGATAAAGAAATAATAGAGACATGATTATCAAAGGAAAAAAGTGAATTTTGTTATTAGTTTTGGACATGAATATTGAATATTGCTGTCCACAAGAAACCTCAAAAATTTATCCATGTAGAAATTTATGTCCCATGAACTATCTATTCCTGAGCTTTAAATTGTTCAAGTATTTTAAATTTATTCCAATGAACTTTTAGTTTCATTTTATCCTTGAAATGAAAATGCCTTTGTTCAGCACATTTGCAGGTTATAGGAAAAATTGTGTACCTGCTTTTAGATTTCTTGAGAAAAGAACAATGATGAAGCTTCTTGCAGAATTTGACTAGATGTTGTTTGTCACGCATGCAGATAAAGATCGAGAACTGGGAGAAGCGGTTGCAGAAATCAAGTCCTTGAGGAATTCAGAACGCCAGAGAGAGAAGGCAGTTGAAGAGGTGATATAGATATGTATACTATCCACATATTTCCTAGTTCTAATGCCTGTCTATGTATATTCTGGTATATCATTAGCAATGAATTAATATTGACAGAAGCCAATTCTGTGTTATTGCTTTCATGTTATTTTCTTGTACAACTATTTATATCACCTTTAGAAAAGTCTTCCTGTTACAGGTTAGTATAACTAAATTGTAAGGTGGTGTAGTAAAAGAAATTTTTTTTCTGTAAAAGTATGAGGATGCTCATTCTTCTTCATGTTCTTATTTAACCATTTCCTTCTTGTTCTTTTGATATCAGCTTACTGATGAGCTAAACAAAGTGGATGAAAAGCTTAAAGCAACTGAAGCTCTTTTGGACAGCAAGGTACTGTTAAAGTTGGCACGTCTGCCTGAAGTTAATGTAAAGATATTCCTTCAACCGAATCGGAAGTCATAGCTGTTAAAAATGATCTTGCTACATGATTCGCAGAACCTTGAGATTAAGAAAATAAATGATGAGAAAAAAGCTGCTTTGGCTGCACAATTTGCTGCGGAAGCCACACTTCGAAGAGTCCATGCTGCTCAAAAAGATGATGAAATGCCTCCCATTGAGGCTATTATTACTCCACTGGAGGCAGAGCTTAAACTCGCCAGGCTGGAGGTATGTTTTGAGCATTTACCTGTTATTAGTTGCCTTTAGATTTTTCGGTCATAGTATTGTGTTTTTGTAGTCTGCATTTCAACAATTATATTTTGGCCTCATGAGCATCTTCACGGAATCAAATTACTTTGCCTGATATATTGAATTTCAGGTAGCAAAGCTGCAAGATGATAATAGAGCACTTGATAGACTCACAAAATCCAAGGAGGCTGCTCTTATTGAGGCTGAAAGAACTGTCCAGATGGCTTTGACAAAAGCATCTTTGGTTGATGATCTGCAGAACAAGAACCAAGAACTAATGAAGCAGATTGAAATATGCCAGGTTTGTCTTTTAAAGGCATTCTTATAGGCTAACCACTTTCATAACTGTAGTTCTGAATAGGCTATCATGAGTGGCATAAATTGTTCAATTTCACATGTCTGGCATGCATGGCAGGAGGAGAACAGAATCCTGGACAAGATGCACAGGCAAAAAGTTGCTGAGGTTGAAAAACTGACACAAACAGTTCGTGAGCTTGAGGAGACTGTCTTAGCTGGAGGCGCTGCTGCCAATGCAGTGCGTGATTTCCAACGTAAAGTGCAAGAAATGAATGTAAGGAATGTTACTTTGTAACTTTGTTTATTAAAAATACGGTATTCTGAATTACTTGCTTGGGCATTGGGCTGCATTTGACTTTTAAGATTGTGCAGGAGGAGAAGAAGACTTTAGAAAGGGAAGTGGCACGCGCAAAAGTTAGTGCTAATCGTGTTGCTACTGTGGTTGCAAATGAATGGAAAGATGGGAATGATAAAGTTATGCCGGTAAGGCAATGGCTGGAGGAAAGAAGATGTTTGCAGGTATCTTATGTACAACTGATTCTCTTTAGATAATTTTCGTTATAGGCTTTGTACTCATTTGCCATCTCATTTGCAGGTTTAATTAATATTGATATCAATAATTAACGTGCTTAAGTATGTAACAAAGGAAGATGTCTAAGAATAATGTTCTGTTTCGTGTTGCATGCATGTCGGATTTCTTGTTTTCCTCCCATGTACTATCCTAATTCATAAGCTGGGGATATTAAAACCATAACAGAACTGCTGTCCTTTCAGATAGACACTATGATTTGCTCTCTTAAGTTGAGAGAAATATTTCTGGCAATAATTTGAGCATCTCATTATTTGGGAATATGAAATTTATAATAGAAAAATGCTTAGAGAAGAGACACGTGATTCAATTTGTGCCTTATTTTCCACATCCTATAGGGAGAAATGCAACAGCTTAGAGACAAGTTAGCAGTTGCTGAGCGGACTGCAAAGGCTGAAGCTCAGTTGAAAGTAAGTTACACTATGCCATTGAACTCTGCTTCATTTCCTGTTTTGTTAGCCACTTTTAGTTAACCTAGTGCTTTGCTTAGGAAAAGTATCAGTTACGGTTTAAGGTTTTGGAGGAAAAGCTTAAAGCTTCTAATGCTAGTTCTCGTACTGCGTTGGAGTCAAGAACTATAAGCAATGGCCTTTCACGGCGTCAGTCTCTTGGTGGAGCTGAGAATTTTTCCAGATCATCCTCCAATGGCTATTTATCAAAGAAATCATCACATTCGCGTGTTGGCAGCTTCCGATCTAACAGTGCAGCTGCATTATTGAGACATGCCAAAGACTCATCAAGTTCATTTGATGGCAGCAGTGGGTCGCAGGACAGAGATAAGTCAATTCCAGATGCAAATGGGAAAGATATTTTGACACCTACTCATGGTGATCAGATCCAAACTGCTGGGACAATTGTAAAGTTTGAGGATAATTCAAACTGGACATCCATGGAAGAATTGAACTCTGAACATAAAGATTTTGTTTCTGGAATTTTGTATGACATGTTACAGAAGGAAGTTGTAACTTTGAGAAAAGCGTGCCATGAGAAAGATCAAAGTTTGAAGGATAAAGACGATGCAATCGAGGTAACAAAATCTGTCTACATCTTTTGGATAGCACCCCATTTATCTGCCTTTATCGTAATTTCTTCCACTTTTGATGTAGATGTTGGCAAAGAAGGTTGATACATTGAATAAAGCAATGGAAATTGAAGCTAAAAAGATGAGGAGGGAAGTGGCTGCCATGGAAAAGGAAGTTGCTGCTATGAAGGTTGACAAAGAGCACGATAACAGGATGCGGCGAACCAGTGCTCCCAGGGCTTCTCGGTTACTTTCTTCAAGGTAATATTTCTGCTTCCATGTGCCTTATATATTTCGGTCTCGATATCCATTTTCACCCAGTTCCATGTTTGCTATGGGAGACATGTCCTGCCCCATGTTCCTTGCCATTTTCTTTTTGAATGAAAGCCAGGTTTGAGGAAGTAATTGACTTTTTAAGTTAAAACATATAGTAAGAATGGAATGGGAATCTGCTACTCTTTTCCTTGAAGAAGTTACTTGACATAGTTATGTTATTGTTGCTGCATATAACCAACATACATTTTCATTTCAGGAATCCACGAAACATTTAGGCTATTGTGGGGACGGCAACTTCCATACGAGAAGGTATCTCTGATAATTTGGCCTTTCAGTCACAGAAAATTGTATGAATTTCTTGTGCTTTCCCCACCAATTTAACTTTCTCAGCCAGCTTGCCTACATGTAAAGAACTGACTCTAGGTTTCTTGTGTATATTTTCTGTATCCAAAATCAAATTAATCAAGTTCAAGTGTGCATTTTACCTAGCATACAAGGTTTCCCTGAGTGATTATATTTTCAAGCTCTAGCCTTCTGTAAGGAAAAAAAAAATGGTGATTGTATCTCCATTAAAGTCCCAATGCACAAGGCTTCCGCTTTGTGAGGGTTGAGAAAGAGAGGGTTAAGAAAGAGGCATCAATTGTATGCAGCTCTTTTTTTACATTTTTACAAAGAAGCTATTTTTATGAATCGAACCTGTGACCTTGCAATCACAAAGGGGTAATCTTACCAATTAGTGCATGTATCTCTCCATTAAAATTCATTTGCTAAAATTATGAATTTTGCATGGAAAGGTTGCTCTTTGGTTCATGATGTTCAACGTGGACAAAAAGATCTTGATGGAGGTACTCTGGACATCCTTTTAGTTCTTAGGAAATGGAGATGCAATGGAAGCCAAGCTGTAATCTATTGATTCAGTTTTCAAGAGCTATCTTGTGCGACCTTCCAAAGATAATAAATTGGTTTAATAAATGATTAAATTAAAAGAGCTTCGACCTCTAAAGATTTGAGTTGAAACTAAGGTCACCCGTTGCGATGACTAGGAAGTGGTCACCTAAGACAATTGACATATAGAAAAAGAAAAATATATCGAAGCAGCGGCAGGAATATCCATGCAACGTATCCGAATCTACTGTCAAAATTAAAAGTATTCCACAAAGCTGGGAACTGAACGAAAAAAACCCGATTCAACGAACAGGAGCTACAACTGACCATCTGTCTCTCTGATAAGACATCTTCGCTAACGTGTACAGCATATGCTTTTTGATGGTCAGGTTTTTCTTTTTCTTCTCTGTTTCCAACTCTTTAATATGCTTCTCTTGTTCAGTGAGTATATGAATTTCCTGAACTGGTGCAGCGATGTCTGATTCAATCAGAACAATACTGTTCCTCTCCTTGTTCTTTTAAAGTATACATTTATTGTTGGCAATTCAAGAACAGTCCATACTAGAATCTTTTTAGGACAATGTTCCAAGTGAAGTGACTGACTCTTGCAATTTCCTTGTTTCTGTAGTTATGGTCTTAACTTAACGAGGTTGTTCCTTTTCTGTTTCAAGTCCTTGAAGCAAGTGCTTTGTTTTGTGGAGAACGTTAAGAATATCTTTTGATATAATCACGATAAGGCTTACTTTCATATAGTTAAGTGGGATTTATTTAAATCGTTGATCCATGTTTATCAACTTGATTCGATTTAATTTGTGTAAAATTTTGATCTTGAGATGAAGTCAAGATCCAGGCTTGTTTTTCTCAGAATAAATTCTGATGCAAGAACAGATTTTGAAGGGGTGCTTCATTTTTTGTTGTTAACTACTTGAGGTTACATGGAAGATGGTCCTGTCTATTTAAAGAATGCCAAAACTTCTGAGGTTTTCAACGAATGTTTCTCCTACAATGGAGCCAACTTTTATAAATACAGCAGGATATCCAACTGGAGCTTCGACCCAGGTTTCAGAACCTTTTTTGTCGAATAAATCACCCGACCAGATATGTTTCCAGGGGAAATTTTCACCCAGTGGAAAATAGGCCTTCGCTTTTTTCATTCCCTTGTCAAGTACAGGCACCACCAGGATCTCTGAGCCAATAAGGAACTGCTGATAACTTAAATTCTGCACATTCTTGTCTTCTGGATAGTGGAGAAATAGGTGGCGGCAAATAGGTAGACCTTTTTTAGATGCTTCCTGTGTTCACGTGACAGAGGTAGAGATTTGTAAGTTCAACAGAATTAACTGACATTGAAGTGAAACTTGCACGAACTGTAGGTGTTTGTTAGTTTGTTACCTTTAGTAGTTGGGCTCTGTAGAAGTACCAAGCCTTATAGATTTTAGCACATCGAGCAAAATGAGAGAGAGTTTTGTCATTTGAGTAGAATTGGCTGTTGCAGGATGGCTTGTTGCCCTAAAAAAAATGCAGAAAAGTAGAAGATTCAATCAGTTTATATGAAGCAGGACAATTTTCAGTTCTTTAGATGTTGTTTATAAATGTTAAGCACTGTATGCCATGACTCTTCAGACATTTGTGATCGTTCATCCTCCATGCAGTATGTTAATGACTGTGACTATATGATCATATAATGATTTACATGCAACCATGTTTAACTTCAGGTGACATGTGATCAGCTTACTTCATGTGTCCGGAAAACAGTGGAAAAAGCATTTAACTCCATCCATCGCATGAGCAATTCTTCACTTCTATGGTACCTGATAAAAGGTAAATCTACAGCACAATAGCCCCCAATATCGCTGTGATTGAGTGCATAACCAGAAAGTCCACTGCTTAGCAAGCCAACAACAGCACTCTTTATCCCATCATTAGTCTGCCAACTTACCATTTGGTCTCCTTCCCAAAACAGCATTCCCCACTTGGGGCTGTCTCTAAATCCAGCCCTCATGAAGAAGACTAAAGCTTCTTCTGGATCTTCTCGCTCCTTACCGACACGTTTTGCTTTCCATTCTTCTACAAATTCTCGGTTTATTTGAGCCCATAGCTCTGGGTATCTGTTATGGGCAGTGATAGGATCTTCACCTGAAGTATACAGTTTAAAACTATCAATATTATCCTCTTCAACATAAAGATGAAGAAATGGGGAGTTGCAACCGGTTTCCATTCTACATTACACATAATCCATGTGTAGATATGATCTAGGTGGCTATGAAGAAACAAGTTAAAAGATGTACCTGAATACACGGTCGCATCTACCGGCAGGCCTTCACCAAAATCGGCCATCCACCCTCTGACTCCATCATTAACCATTTCCTGTAAAACCTGCTTGAACCATTTTGCAGTATCTGGATGTGTCAAGTCCAACATTCCCACGTCAAAAGCTGTATTTGGAACCATATATGGTTTTCCATACTTGTCTTTAACCAAGATGTCCAACTTTATAGCCTCCTGAAACAGGTCCCTCCTTCTATTTAGCTTTTCATCAGTCTGTGAAATGAAGTTGAGACTTCAAAACATTGCTTGGACAACACCCTATTGCAAGTTCTAGCAAATTTACACTTTTACCGAAATGGCTATCCCATAATTCAGTCCTCTCATACTGTAAGATGGTATCCTTCATGATATGGCACACAACAAAATTAAGGTGAAGGTGGCAATAGAGCTTTAAGAAGACGAGTACCGGAGCTAGACAAGGATTGCAATATGTCATCACTTTGATATGCCGGCTACCGAGATCTTGAACTAGTTGTTGCCATCCCTTGTATCTTATTGTATCCACTTCCCAATTCCACCAAAGTTGTGATCCGATCAATGTCTCTCTTTGCCCCACCCAATCCTGCACAAGGATTAGTGTATTTGTGAGATCGAGCGTGGGTGCTGTTTTTTGCTACTGAAGTAATTTGTATGAGAAGCCACTGGATGTCTCTTAGCAGTAGTGAGTGGAAACAAGTTTGGTTACTAAACAGTGAAAGAGATGGAAAAGATTAGAACTTATGTATTGAAAAAAAAAATGCCTCTCTGCAGTTCTATGAAGCTTGATCTTTTTTGCAAATACCTTACCTGCAACCAAAATGCAGATGTGGGAACCCCATAAGCCTCCAGTTTATCCCACATTTGGCGAACTGCTTCTGTACCACCCTGCATTCCAACTACTGCTCCTGATATAATCCACTTAGGAAGTTCAGGAGGCCTCCCAATAGTTTCTGTGAAGCATTCAAGGAGCTCAGGGGGTGAGTTTCCATGCAGTATTCTTCCCCAAACCGAGTTACTGTGTATCTGCAAACTCAGTACAGAAAATAGGACACTGGAAGTTAAAATTCTGAATGTGTCTCTCTTTCTTTTCATGACATGTTTTGTTTCTTTTTTATCTTCATAAGAAATAATGAATTCATCATTACTGGAAAACATTCTATTTTTGTAGGAGTAGGAGATGAATTGTGATATCTCTTGGAACATCTTCTAAATGATGCCAAAACTGGTTCAACTTTTATCAAGCATGAAAATTTCAGCTATTCTAAGTACAAAACTTTTCTTTTTGAACTGGATACTTCTCTTTTTTCTCATTGAAATATTCACTTCAGTCATATAGCAAATATCTCCTGAATGATTTACTTGTGACTCCGCTATTTCGTCTGGTTGTACATATTTCCAAATTTAATGTTGCAACCATTTCTCCCTCGCATTGCAGTGATCTAACTATACCTGTATCTGAACTCGATCCTGCCTTGTGAGATCGAAGACGGAATAATCATACCTTTCAAGGTAAAGAGATTTCATTTTAGATGTCATGTAAAATGGTGAAGGAGCATAAGTTGTACTCCAGTCACCTCCAGCCCTGCAAAAGAGACACTTTCAGATTATTGTTGCAAGCAAGTAAATAGAGTTGAACAATTGAAAAATAAACAGCTTATTTACCTGTAGCTGACCAAGTTTGCTGCAAAAGTAATAGGTTGGTCTCCTCTTCCAATTCCTTGTTCTTGAACAAGAATAGGCACCCTTTTTCCCTTGAAGTCCATATGAGAGAACTGCTCTCCAAAACCATAGAACTTTTCATTAGAGTCACTTGAATACGTAATGCAGACTCTGTTAAATTCTGTTAGCTCTGCAAACTTCAGTCCTATTTTCTCCTCAAATAAGGAATGCACAATGGACCCCCTTGATCTTGCAAAGAACCTCCACCATCCAAGCTTCAGCTTTCGGGTCTTTTTCGGCTTTCGCCTTAAGCACTGATATCTTCTTGCACTACTTGCGGCAGCTCTAGGCTGGAATTCAAAATTTGGTTGCCCAATTCTCACATGAAAGCTAACTTGACTACTGTTCTTCTGATCAAACCAAATCCAATACTTTGCAGAAGTTGGAGGTCCCATTGTCTCAAAGGCTGTATCTTTATACATGCTAGAATGTTGACGTAACTTCTTCCTTCCCTTACTGAATAGCCAACCCGTTATTACCAAGACGGGGGAGTTGATTTCTTCCTTTTTCTGGTAAAGATTCCTCCCAGATATATAATCATGATTATTACCTCGAAAGGTGGTGTCTTTCAAATCCTTTTTCTGGTCAAGAATCGACTTAGATGAAGAATAATGGTTCTCACCTTCAACTTCATGCTCAGATTGATTGATTACTCTTATATCTTCAATGGTTTGGTGATCGCAAACCAAGTGCACTTTCTTTTCATTCATAACAAATGATCCCCTACTTTCTTCCACATCTGTCTCAGCCAAAGCTGCAGATACAAAGGCTTGTCCATGGATGGTAGACCACAAGGCTCTTGTTGGTTGAGATCGGTGGAATATTGAAAGATACCCTCCATTTTTGCTGCTCCAAAGAAGCTGAAAATCTCTTCCAATTGGGAAGATCTGTTGTGATGGGACAGTCTGGGAATTAAAGACTAGACTGCCCTGAATGAAAGGGAGAACCTTTGGAGGTGAAGGGAAGGGGTTATTAAGGTGTTTGTGATGCTTTTTGGTGACTTTGAAAGTTGTCATGATGGCTTTTAGAAGTTGGAAATCAGATTGACATATCCAACACTTCCATTTATATATACCTTGATGTGTCACCAATGGCTAAATTTTGACTCTTTTCAAGAATTTTCCTTCTCCGTTCGAGAGGAGCTGAGAAAATTCACTTTTTTCTGCATTTTGTTGTAGAAGGTTCTTGTCTGCGAGAAAAGTTATTTGATGAATGATTCTTCTGACATTGGATATGCAATAAAAGTCTTGCATTTGGATGCGAAAAAATGGTTGTTGTCAATAAATTTGCCAACTGGACCATACTGATTATTACATCTACAATGCCACTTTTATGCCATTTTTGTTCTTGATCCGATGTGTTAGATGAGGAAATGTCTACTTGGCAAAAGGACGTTTGGTTTTAATCCAAAGGAAGGTGATTTCTCTGTGAAACGTGTTTGGAAGATGAGAAAGTGATGGAAAATTCTTGGAGTTCAATTGCACCGCGTAAGAAGGTTACGGTCAATAAGATGCAGTACCAGAAGGGAAGATTGCCAAGTGGAGGGCATTAAAGTCGTTGATTGACCACAATGGTCCTGATTGGCTGCTGATTGAACTTCAACAATTTATTAGTAAAATTATATATTTCGATTTAAATTTTATTAATTTAAAATTTTATATTCACTATTCAATTTATACGTAAAATTTTCTTGAAATTAAGAAAAAAATTAGTAAAATTTGATAAAATAAGTTTAAAAAATGGTTATAATTATTCGAATATCTCAATTCTAAAGTCAAATCTTAACTATAGGAAGTGCTAAAACCTTTTGAAGAGTATAAAATGTTAATCGAATTCAACTTCTTAACCTTCAAATCGTAAAGGGTTGATTTTACTTTCATGTCAAGGGTTCATTTAGCCATTTTGGATAAGAGTTTCCAACAAGAAATATTCAACATTGTAAAGCTTTAAGACAACCTTTTTGTAGTGTCCTTTTCCTTCTAATGCAAGTGGACAATTAATTGTCTGCGAGAAGTTGGGAGATGTCTGCTATGAATTTGGACTTGATTTCAGGCACCATTCACTTACCTTAGATAAAAACATACTGCACGAGGACTTCCCGTGACTATGGCACTCATACATTATATGCCAGAACAGAATCACAAATGCATCCAGTCTTGTTCCTGTGGTTCATTTGTAGGTTTGGTTGCACATAGACATGATAATGGACACATTCATTGCACGAATCCTATTTCTTTGGCTCTCTTTTACTCCTTGATATGTCTCTTTTTCAACTTCTTTGAAGTTTGGTATCCACACCAAACTTGTGATATGTTGCTTCTAATGGCCATCTTTCTAGATAGGCTATTCATACTATTATGTAATTCTCGGATTATTGCTTCATTCGATACATGTCCAAAAGTGACTGCAGATTCTCTCCTTAAAAAAAGATAAAATAGGGAATGAATGAAGTGATAATAAAATGAAAATTGAAAATAAGAAGCTCTGCAAAGTTATCAACTTCCACTAATTTCCTTCTCTGCAGCCTCATAGTCCAACCAGTCCCGATCTACAGATAAAAAAGAAATGAAATGATAAAACCACAACACAAGCGATCATGGTGAGGCTGCAAAAGTGTACCCAAAGCACATACTAACAACCATCAACAGACCTTATAGCTATCATGACTTCCCTAACAAGGGTTGTTATCCACTAGCACTTGAGAATTTCCTCTTCCAGAGTGTCAAAATTTACTCTGCAACAATTCATTCTAGCACAGGATCATATTAAAGTGAAAGGTTTGACAATTTCACAATCCAACATTCAAAAAAATAGAAAGACAGGGTTTATAGAATAGAGGTATATATAGAATAAAATGAAATGCCTAAGCTACCAGGAATGGATATTTGATGCCTTGATGAAGTTGGCATTCAAAAGGCAATTGCATCGGAGCAGAGGGACTGAGAGAAATCTTTAGTCAAGCAAGTCCGACGCTGCCGTCTTCCTAAACGGATCAACCTGAGCCAGTTGGGCAGCCAACGTCTTAGATGGGAAAACGTTCTCTGCCTTCATCCTTTCTTTAATCCCATATGCCGGAGCCTTGGCATTTATATATGCTTGTACTAACGACTGGTACTGCCTAATTCGAGACTCGTAATTAGCTTGTTTCATTCTGTGAAACATTTTTTCAGCATTATGTACATCACCCTTCTTTGCATACTGTTCCATAATAGTCATGAAGGATGTAAACATTGGCTTCACTGCGCTTTTCTCAGCTGCTTTTTGTAACATAGAGTCGGCCTTTTCCACTTCCCCTGCTTCGACATATAGCTTAACAAGGGCATCCCAAGTCAATGGCCCAATCCGGCATCCCCTATCTGCCATTCGCTTAATCAGATCTTTCCCTTTGTCCACTTCCTTGTGGTTTGCATATACCTTCAACATCACAGAATAATGTCTTGAAGAGAGCTTGTTCCACCTAGTTGACATCATTTCAAAAACTGCTTCAGCCTCATCAATTTTCTTCAATCTTCCCCAGGCTTCAATGGCAGCCAAGCATTCATCAAGCCAGGGTTTTGACTCACAGACCTTCCAAACTCTCCTAACCTCGTCAGCCTTCCCAAGGGAAGCATATAAAGGAAGCAAAACCTTACAAACCCAACGATGCTCTTTTAAATTATCTCCTTCGATCTCTTTTAAGATACCCTCAGCTTTTTCTTTCAAGCCGCCAGATAAATAGTGCTTGGCCAGGATAGCTTGAGTGCTAATGTCAGGTTGAATGCCCTCAGATTTCATTGTCTCAACCACCTGATCCATCGCAGTCATGTCATTGCATTGCCCTTTAGTGTCTATTAACAAATTGTAAGTAAAAAGAGAGGGCTTGATGTTTTCTTTCTCCATTAATAACAGTACATCAGCAATTTTCTTCTTGTCATGTCTTTTGTAAAGGAGAAGCAACTGATTGCAAGAAAATAATGTTATAGGAAATTGCAGGTTCCTCATTTTGTTGAAGATTTCTTGTGCTTTCGTGATATCGTTTGCAACCACACAGTTGGCCAAGAATGTTCGATAGATTATTTCCCCTCTAAAGGACTCTGGAATTTTCTTAATGTAGGCCTCTGCCCTTTCGAGGCCACGTAGCTTTGCAATCAAATCTAGTCGAGCAGCATAATCTTTCTCGATAAAGTCGAGCTGTTTATTTGTCTCTAACCATTCAGACAACTGTAAAAGTGAGAAGAAATAGGAAAAAAGAAAAAAAATCAACGGTAAATCCCTCCATAAAGCCTAAAAATGACATGACAAATATAGATCCAAAAGCAAGAAAAATTAAGCAAATTGCTAATCCCTAATGGGAAACAAGTAAATAATAGTTGCAATGATCCAGAGCAAACATGAAATATTTTTACACTCACAATATCACCATAAAAGAAATTCGTGGACAATGAAAAAATCAAAACACTGTGACATGCGCATGACAATTATAAACAGGCTTACCAATAGCTATTTGCAGAATCTGTGACAATAAGATGGCATACGAGTATTCTTAAAATGGAAACTAAAGGTCCCAAATGAAAGAACCAAAATCAATATATAAACCAACTATTAAATAATTAAAATTAAACAAACAACATGCAGAGAAAAGAAGAACAAATGTCAGAATTGGAAATGATTCAAGAAGCATAGAAAAAATGAAAAGAAAGTATAAGATAATGACTCTTGCAGCATGGTTAGAAAAATTATGTGTTTCCAGACAAAAATACATCTATACGAATCAGGTAAAGGACACAACTAAGCACAATAAGCATCCAACCATATTTTAGTATGTATTTTTTGATTAATGTAGAATTCAAGCAACTGCCTTAAGTAGATACAAAGATGAGACAAGCATACTCCTCCACGTAACAAGAACTTACATGCATAAGGCCATGGTAACAACAAACTGGAAAAAAAAAGGAAAGAAAAAGACTGCAAAAAAGAATAGTATCGAACCAAATACCTGTAGGGCCTTTAAATACATTAGACGCTTGCGAAGATTGAGCATTGCAGCTATGATCTCTGTCCGACTCAAATCCCTTCCTTCTTCCACCCACTTAGCAAGAACATCATCCACAGAATTTGGAGATGTAATTATGGCCTTGAAAAGTTCTGAGGCCCTTTTTGTCTGTGCTTGCTTTTGACTGGGATCTGTTTCAGTATCTGATAATTCAACTGTAGTTTGAGATGTTTCACCAATATCCTCCTCCTCCTCATGATCATCATCCAAAACATCAGGCTCAGAGAGTAACTCATCATCACTATCATCTGTAGTACTGCTGTCTTTACTTGTATTAGTGCTAACTGCAGTTTCAAGTTCTGAAAATCCATCCTCCAAGTCATCATCAGATTTACTGCTTTTAGCACCAGCATGTGAAGATAAACTGCGAGTTCCCACGGATAACTTGGAGCAAACATTTGTAGGGCTGCAACTTAAGCATCTTGCAGATTCTGTAGAAATTGTCAACTTGCTACCAAAATAACTAGTTACTTGTGATTTAGCACCACGGAGATAGGAATTCTCTACTTTTAATCTCTGGAGCCTGAAAAAAAAAAACTTGAGTTCCCGATTCAACATTTTGGAGCAAGAACAGGAAGGCAAACTTCATCCAAAACCCACCAAAAGAGAAACAGGAAGAAACAAAGAGAACTTTAAATGATAGTCTGTGAACATCGAGCATTTCCCAATAAAGAATGGCGCCATAAAGCATTGAAGAACATAAAAAATATAAGAGAAAAAGAATGATCGGCAATTTGCTGAAAAATCAGTCCTACAGCCGGTGAATCAATCAACTATCTCTTTCGTGAATCAAGAATAACAAAGCCTAAAATTATATCTTTGTTGTCCCAATCATTTTCCATTCTCATCTTTTTCCCTAGATGCAATTGTCCTCCTAGTTACTTTCTTTCATCCACAAAATGCAAACAAAAGACATGGTAAATAATAGTAGAAAAGTATAATAACTTTCATTATAAGAGCCCTTGAACAAAATGAAAAAGGGGTAATAATGAAGAGGATATAAGATAACAGATCAACAAAATGACTATGATTAGGTAGTATTCGTCACAATCACTACCAAATAAAGACATTTTTACAAAAAATTTTACTATTTGTAATATTAAGGACCAGATACCCACCAATCCCCCAAGATATATATCCGAACTCCCAAAGAATAAGCTCTTCGTAAAAGTAAAGTCCCATACTTTACTATCCGATGTAAAAAAACTCTACTTAGATTGAACTGAAACTTACTCATACCAATGTAGTTTCACTGGGAAAGCCCAAAGAATACTAACTACCTCAGTTTCTCATAAACCTAAACACAATCAAACTCCTAAAAGATTAAAACTTTAGACCATCCAACCAAACCCCAAGATTTCCAATCTCTTGTTTTCCTCAACTTTCTCGGAAATGAAACACATAAAGAAGTGAATTCAACCACTAGCTTAACAGGTATTCGTGTAACATTATGCGAAGTGTGTGGGGAGAAGAAGGTAACGAGAGAAGAAATACTTGAGATAATTGGAAGCTCGACGAACAGCCCACATGGTGAACAACGGAAGAAATTCCCCAAAACAATGAAAAGCGATGAAATGTTGTAGCGAGTGAGGTTAGCGCCAACTAACCCTTAAACCCTAGAAAACCCCTATCCAAAACTTTGGTGATTTTACATTATATTTTATTTTCAATGTCTAAATGAACTCTCATTTTTACTTTGACGCCCCTAAGCTCAGGGATCCATGGCTCAATTTTAGCTTGACCCATTATCATTTTAAGATTGGATCTTATGCAAAATAATATTTAAGATGGTTTTGTAATTAATAGTTTTATATTTACAATTAATTTATAATTTGAGAAGAATGAAAATTAATATTAAAATTGCCTTTTTACCTTTTTTAATTAGCATAAAATATATGAACGTTAAAAAATTATAATCACTATAATATCTATTTAAATTTTAGATAAAAATGTAATAAAAGAAAATACAATATTGTAAAAAATAAAATAAAAACAAATTTAAAAAATGAAAATGTAAATTTTTTTATCTTATAGATAAATTTCAATAAATTAATTTTAATTAATAACCAATATTTATATAAAATTCAATAATATTTTTATTTTCTTTTATTTTATGAAAAATTTCATAAAATTATTATGTGTATATACATTAATTATAAAATTTTTCCCCAAAAAATAACAACCGTTAATCATTTTAAAATTTAATTAGTTAATAGTAATATATATTTAACTTAATTTAGTCTGAAATTAGCCAAGCACATTTAAATTGGGTAAATTTTAAGTTCAACTTAAATTAAAAAACTGTTTTAAAAAATATAATTTTAATAAAAAAAACTGTTTCAAATTCAATAATATGGTTTTAAAATATTTATCAAAATAATATTATTTTAAACTCAATTCAACTAAATCTGAATATTAGTTTAATTTATTAAAAAAATAGAGTCAGGGTCATGATCCAACGCTCAAATTGTCTTTCCACTTTAAGAGCTCTATACAAAAATTGTCAAGTGCCCGAAAACATTACACGAGATCTTAACGACATATACGAAACCCTAAAATCCTAAACACAAAGGGAGTTCGATACATACCACTCACTTCAAAGGTTCTTTCCCTTCTGTTGCAACTTTGCTTCTGTTCTTCTTTTCTCACCTGACCTCAATTATGCTTCTGATTAAGTTTTGAATATGGCTTCAGTACACATGTATGCGTTCAGTTTGGGTTTTTGTTTGGTTGCTGAGAAAGATCGATTACGAAGATGGAAAGTTCCAATTTTTCTAGGGTTTTTGAAATGAAGAGGACTTATATGTATTCGATCCTAGTAAATACCTAAAACTTGATTCATTTCCTTGTTTGATAGGTGAGAAGTCCAATAAAGTTTTTATTTTGATTTTCGTTTGTTAGGATTTTCTTCTTTTGTTGTATATGGATATGATGCATTTGGCTGATATGAGATAGTGGTATGATTGCTCTGTTCTATGGGTTGTTCAAAAATTTGTACCTTCATGATCTGATTCGATGCCAGGCTTTATGGAGCCCAACACGCAATCCTTACCTCCAGACGATGCTGAGGTAAAAGCAACATTCCGGAAACCTTCAGGTGATGTGTCTACTAGGAATTACAGAAGACACTCTCCGGTTCACGGCTCATCTTCCTCTGATGGTTAGTACGTTGTTGGCTCTTAACATGCTTGTTTGTCTTTGGTTTTGTATGGTTACTTTTTGGCATTCTTTTGTTATGAATCTGTGTAATAAGCTTTGTTTGTAGTTTGAGTATGGACACAATTCGGTTGTTTGGTCTTGGCACTGTTGTATGAGATATGTTGGTCTGAAACTCTTCCTCTGGGATTATTTTTCTATTGCAGTGGGCTATGTTTAATATATGAACTTTATATTGTTTTTTTAAGGCAACAAATAATAATGCAGTGCATACACTTTCACCTAGGAGAGTGAAGCTTAAGAACTGCAATTTTTTTTCCTGTAAAAGCCCTTGTTTGTAAATATACGTTAGTTTGCATTGGAGATCTGCATTAGCTTGAATATCTTTCTCGCTTATCATCCTTTGTTCTCTATTGTATTACTACTTGTTCGCAGGGAGTCCTAAGCGTCAGCGTAGCTCTAGTCCACTCTCTTTAAGGGGTGATCTTGCAGGATCCCCTGAATATCGACAAAGGAGGAAAGATGATGAGAGAGAATTAGATAAGGACTCTTCCCGAAATCAATTTGGCAGAAGTGGAGACTCGCACAGACATTCTGATAGGCATTCCTCCAGAAATTCACATGGTTATTCTAGGCATGATGATCGCAGCAGATATGAGAAGCGTGTTGATGATGAAAGAAGACATTATCAGTCATCCTCTCATTCTGGACGGGATTCACGAGGTTCTACTTATCCTAGTCGAAGTGAAAGTGACTATGGTAGGACTAGAGACTATGTGCGAAATGCAGACAGATATGCACGTGACCGATATGATACTTCTGGTTACAGAGTCAAAGATAGAGAGAAAGAGTCGTCATATTCAGAGCGTCAGAAGTTGAAAGATAAGGACATATCACCTGATAGAGGTTGGTCTGGTAAGAAACATACCGATTCAATATCTGAAGAGAAGGATAGAGATAGAAACAGGCGGGATAGAGACATTGGAGATGATAAAAGGGATTATTATAGGAGTTCTAGAGATCAGAAAAGTGATCGTGCACTTTACAATGAAGAGTCTCGAGGTTATAAGAATGACTCTTATGGAAAGGACAGTAATGGGCACCGGTCTACAGAATCTCATAAAAATGACCCCAAGGAACTGCATGGTCAAAGAGAAAGGAAGACCTACGAGGACTGTGGAACTAACAAGGAAAAGGATAGGTACAACAGAGCAACATTGGCAGAGGATGAGATTAAAATTGATTTTGGGCATGAACAAGAACCTGTTGTCAAAAAGTCAAAGTTATCCAGCTCTTGTAAGGATGATGATTATCGAGAAGATGGTAAACAAGATGTTCTTTTTAATGTTTCCTTGTTATGATGTGTCTTAGTTGTGATATGTTCGATATTAGATTTCTATTAGTTAACACCCTGTTTATTGCAGTGGCTAATGAGAAGAAGTCTTCAAGTTCGACTTGTCCGATCAGTGCCAACATTTCGGAAGCTGCTGATGATCTCAATGCAGCAAAGGTTGCTGCAATGAAAGCCGCAGAATTAGGTACATTGAGCTTCATGTAATCATTGTTTGTATGTAGCAGCTTCATCAGTTGAGGTCATATGGTACTTGTTTCGACCTAATATTGCATGGGGTTCCTGGGATCTAAATATTTCCAATGCTTTATGGTTCTAGTTTTGTTGAAATTCTTGTCAAACCTTTCCTTGTGTTCTTGTTTTCTAAAATATTTTAGACTCTTTAGTATACATTTCCTTCTTTATGATTCTTTTTGTTGCTGGCCTTTGTTCACTCCTGAGATTTAGGTATCTTTCCCATTTGAAACTTCTAAATGCATTTCGGATCGAGCCTATATGCCTTTTTCCTTCTTTCTTTTGCATCATACTTTTTCAGTTTTTCATGAATGTAGATGTACAGGAATGTTGTCAATGTTTTTCATTTAGAGAAGAAAATGAGGAGATTATACTGAAATTCCTTCTAAAATGAGAATTTGGTGTGGATGCAGTTAATAAGAACCTTACTGGGGCTGGTTTTATGTCTACTGATCAAAAGAAGAAGCTGCTGTGGGGAAATAAGAAGAGCACAACTCCAGAAGAGGTGATTATTTCACTTATTAGAACCTTTCATGCCACCTGTGCTTTATAATTACTTCTTGGTAAGCATATTTTTAATACTTATTGCTCTATTCAGCAGTCTGGTCATCGGTGGGAGACATCGATGATTGGTGATCGTGAAAGACAGGAAAAATTCAACAAACTCATGGTAAATCTTGCATCTTTTCTTTTCTCAACCTTTTTCCTACTTGTGAAGTGAATCAGTAGTTAACAATGAACATCAAGGACATCTTTATTCCATGTTCCTGTATGACTCATGCCATTTAGTTCGCCTACTAACACAGTTTTAGAGTCTGAGGTTGCCTTGGTACATATGGCCAATTGTAGGGTGTGAAAGGCAATGTCAAGGTGGATCAGCAATCAGACGACCCAGTTCAAGCGGAGAGGCAAAAAGAACTTCAGATGGATTTAGAGAAGCAGTACACTGCTGGACTCCGGCGCAGAGATGGTCGCACAGTTGGATTGGGTCTTTGAATGGGTGTCTAAATTGTCTTCTTTTTACTGCAAAACGTTATGTAATGACAATATGCTGTACGCTTGTGGACAACTCTGGACTTGTGCAATTTCAGAATCCTGTTTTCTCCAGGAAAGTATGCTTTTGCTGCATTCATGTGACATTTTGGCAGAATTTTGTCAATTGCAAGAAAATGAATTACGTCCTGAGCCTGAAATGCACTTGCATGCATATTTGTTAGTTGAAAATGAAAATTGTGATGTGTGGCAAACAATTCTACCCACATATATCATATTGCATGGCAGTTTCTTCCATTTTAGTGTTGTTAAGAGATAACCTTTTTACCGGGGGACTTAACTGGAGGAAGGTTATATGCACTGAAAGTCTGAAACGCCAGAACAGTGACCTTTAGGAAGAAATCTATCCCAATGATGCGTATGCATCATATTCCTTCTCCATTGATGTAACCAATAGTCAATATTCCATCAATCAGAGTTGAAAATTGACATCGGACATCATTAATTAAAGCCAAGTACATGTACAGAGACAAATTTGCTGAAATGGGACATCACTATGGTCCATGTTTAGCATTTAAATCTCTGACAAGAGACAACCCCTGCAATGTATATGTGGTCACTTTATGATATACGTATCTGCTTGAACTGAGGCAAGCACAGAAACAAGAATCAAAAGAAAAGACAAAAGTGTTACCTATAATATCAAGGGATTATGGACTTTTCTTGTCTTCTTATTATTGATTTTCCTTCGTGAGCTGTTAGCCCTTTGATGCAAATTCGTCGCCTGCTAGTCTTTTGAGGATGGTTTGAAATTAATTATCGTGAATTGTAGGTTAGAGATACTTGACTGCCCTTTGATCACATAAAAGTACTATGGACACTTTCTTCTGCCTACTGCGTGCAAAACTATAGGAAGAGGAGTAATGAACCACTGATATTCTGCAGATGAGTAACTGATGTTTAATTTGAGATGAAATCCATCATTGCAGTTCTGATCAACAACTATTTTTTTCATTTTAGTGGATGTTGGGATCATTTAGTATTAGATATAAAAGGGATCTTTTAGTTGGTGTTGACATTTTCTTTATGCAAGTACTTAAAAGGGCCATCATTGTCATGCTGTTTGAGACTGAGCAATGCATCTGGACAAAAAAAAAACCGGAGTCATTGTCACTGTTCTAGTCCTCCATTGTACCTTCAGAACAAGATAATTTTAGCTCCCACCCATCTTTTTTTTTTTGTATTAATGGAAAAGTCGGAGTTAATTACGTAACAGTTCGTGGGACACAGATCTCCGCCTGATCCTCAATGAGGAAGTGATGGCACCCGGAGAGTGTAGTGTCAAAAAAAGTATCCCCTACAGTGTAGTGGGCCACCTGAGAGGCTAGCCAATCTGCGCATCTGTTGCTCTTTCCTTGCGGGAGAGTAACTTGTGGATACCCAGGACGATAGGATTGACCACCTGAATGCGACGTGCAGTAGATGCGAGCAGGGTGTGCACTGCGACCGAGTCCACCTCGAGCTCAATGCTGCGAAAACCCAGTTGCCAGGCGAGGGAGAGACCAGTGTAGACGCCCCAGAGTTCAGCTGACAGGGGAGTGCACCAACCCAGGTTCTGAGTGAAACCGCCCAGCCAATTACCGGCACTGTCGCGCAAAATTCCACCAGCAGCCGCTGTGAAAGAAGTACGGTTACTGACCCCATCTGTGTTCAATTTAATCCATCCCGATGGTGGCTTGGTCCAACTGAGGAGAAGATCAGAACGGGGCTGGAATCGGCTACCAGGGGTGCTGCGCCTCCCGAACGCCTGATGGAAATGATTTGTTCCTCCAGGACCAGAGAAACCAGCAGGTGAGCCCGAAAACGGTTGCCCAATCATGGCCCCGAATCCGCCTGCGGGAATGGAGATTATGGTGCAACCATTCCGGAAGAGGCTGAGTGAAAAAAGCGGTCGCAGTGAGGTGGGGGCATAGCATGGTCCAGACCCTACGAGCATTAGAACAATCCCTTACTGCGTGAAGGGAAGACTCATCGAAAGAACAGTGAGGGCAACTACTGTCCGCTGTGAGGTGCAGTTGAACCCTATGCTGATTCGTGAGGAGCCGATCACGCTCGAGCAGCCAGAGAAAGGAGCGGGTACGTGGCAGTCTTGGCCATTGCCAGATGGTCTGCCAAAGCCCGTGTGACACCTCGGATCCGTGACCCAGAAGCATGGAGTAAGTCGACGCAATTGTAAAAAGTCTGTTGTCTGAAGCACCCCAGACCAGTTTGTCGGGCCCGAGGAGGGGATGAGGTGGGAGAGTACCAGCGATAAGCCGACAGATCGGGGAAGGAAGCCATGACTGGAATTTGGCCCAATCCCAGTGGCCACTAGAAGTAACAAAAGTGGAGGTAGGCAAGTGAAGGGAGGCTTCGGGGATAGAAGGAGTGGCGTGAGAGAGAAGTGGCCCAGTGTCCACCACCCATGGGTCGAGCCAGAAGCGCGTTCTGGAGCCATCGCCGATCATCCATTTCAGACCTTGAAGAACGATTGGCCAGGTAGCTTGGATGCTTCGCCACACCATTGAACCCCCGGTGGTAGGCAAGGAGGGGGAAATGTGATCAGCATCGAAACGATATTTGCCAGCGAGCACCTGAACCCACAAGGCGGTCCGATTGGTGAGGAGGGTCCATCCGAGTTTAGCAAGAAATGCATCATTGGTTTCCCTAATTTGCCGAATGCCGAGCCCGCCCAAATCCTTGGGTCGGCACACGTCGTTCCAGTGGACAAGGTGCACTTTGCGTTGATCGTGCGTCGAACCCCATAGGAATTGGTGCATGGCCCGTTCGATCGCGTCACAGAGACGACGAGGGAGGCAGACAGTCTGCATGGTGTAGCTCGAAATGTCAGCTAATACCGATTGAAGCATCGTAAGGCGCCCCGCGTATCTTGATTGAGAAGCTCCTGAATTTTAAAAGGGGGCTCCTGAAGAATATATAGGCCCAGTCTGAAATTGTCAGCGAGGTGAGTGAGATTGTCCGCGCACTGGTTTCTTTCCCTGCAAATATGCTGGAGTTGCACCATCCACGCCCGTTGCACAAGCTGTTGGATTCCTGTCACAAAAAAAACCTCTGTTAGTACCAAGGGTGGAGTAAAGAAAATGTTAATAACCTCAAGTAAGTTGACTTCGACTATAACTTGGCGATATCCCAAGTTCCAGGCCAACTGAAGGCCCGAGTGCACCCCCTATAGTTCCACAGCTAATGGCGATCCCCTAGCGAAATACTGTTGGAAACCCCCTCACCACTCCCCATGCCAATCGCGAATTAGACCCTCCGAGGAAATCGTTGTAGAACTCGAGTTCAACGCGCCATCAAAATTGACTTTCACCTAGCCTGCTAGAGGCTTAGTCAATCCCACGAAAGTACCCATTTTGGGATTCAATTTAAAATTAGGGATAGTCATTTTCTATTTTAAATTTAAAGTAACATTATTTTGTGTTTAAAAACTTAATTTAATTTGATCTAACATCTTTAAAGACTCAAATTTTGTTAAATTTCACCAATTTTATATTTTTTATTGAACTTTTAATATTTTTTAAAAAAATTAGGATTCGAATTCAAATCTAGGGTTCTCTTATTTCTATTTAAAGTCATTGATTATTTTTCTTTCTCTTCGGGTTTTAATTATTCAATTATATTACTTAATCATAATTATTATTATGAAACTTTATTTTAACTTATGCGACATAAATTAGGGAGCTTTATTCTTATTCATAATTTTATATTAGAATTTTTATGGGAAATGAATAAAATGTATTAACATTTGCAAAAGTTAGTTCAACATTACAATGAGTATATGAAGCTGACAATTTGTCAGTTTAGAACATGATTAAAAAATTTGACTGAAGATAAAAACATATCAACTCAGTTATAAGATGAGTGCAACATATTAAGAAATTATTTGAACACAAAAATCAAAATTTTGCATAAAAATATTATTTAAGTTAATATTAACTATAAATTATAAGCCTCTTATTAATTAAGTTTTATAATAAATAAATTATCATTGGATATTAAATCTTATGCACAAGTTTTATATGGATATTAAATTTTAGGGTTAATTGCCAAAAACAAAACCAAAACTTTCGTTAAAATTTTAATTATAGCCCGAACTTTAAAAAGTAGTAATAAAATGTCCAAACTTTTAATTTTTTTCAACTCTAACCCATTTTTTAAAAAGTGATAATAAAATTTAAAACTTTCAATTTTTGTAATTCTAGCCCGACGTTATCTGTTGTTCTCTCGATGTCATCAATCATTTATTTTATGTTTAGTCTTCTGACACTTTAAACTACTCTCGTACTATATTAGTAAGGTCATCGGGCTGAGTAATCTGATTTAAGTCATTTTTAAAATTTAACGGATACACTAACGTTGGGCTGGAATTGAAAAAATTAAATGTTTGAATATTTTATTGTTATTTTTTAAAGTTTGGGCTACAATTAAAAAATATTGAAAGTTTGAATATTATTGCTACTTTTTAAAGTTCTGAATATAATTGAAAAATTAACGAAAGTTTGGATTTATTTTTTTAATTGAATCTAAATAATCAAAAGAATACTAATTTTAATTAAGTTACATTTTTTTATTAAGAGTTCATTTACTATTACCATTGCAATCACACTTAACTTTCTAACCTGTTTAATGACTTGAAAAATGTCGATATCTATAAAGGGCAATTGATCTATTTAATAACTAAAATGACTTTTATATTATAATGAACTTGTATAAATATTCCAAAACATTAAATCACACACAAAGTAAAAATAATCGGACCAAAAATGTATCTTCTGTTAACCTTTAATTAAATTTTACAACTTTGTTTTATTTTTCTATTATACTCTAATTCATATTTTTTAATTGAAAATTCTTACCTTTCAAAAAAATTCTCAAAAAATAAATCATATGTTCTAATTAATTATTCGTGAAAATAGCAATTTCAAAGTCTTAAAAATAGCTTAAAACTCACTATTTGTTTGGTGACAAAATGAACACTATTTAGATTTGATCTCCTTCATCCGAAGCGATTTTGGCTTCATGCAGGCGAGTTGCAGCCTGTAATCTAAACTGAGGACGGATTTTTAGAATTAGCTCACCCTCGTAAGATCGCAACCCTTTGTCCCGCCCATTGTAACATGTGTGTCGCCTAAGACATAAGGGGCATGATGATGTCGCCGAGCTCAAGCCCAGCTGCCCAACAGCAGGCTTGGTCCAATTTTTTATATTAAAAATTGAAAAATAACATCATTTTGTACGACATCATTTTTAAAAAAAATTCAGGCCTGAGCTGGACCAGAAGTGCAGCCTACCTTGACCTTGCTCTTATTAATGATCTGCTTGTATTATTAATCAGTTGAATCTGCAACACTTTTTGAGTGTTGCACTAGCACAAAAACTAGTATAAGTAAAAAAGTACTACCTTTTCGCACCTAGCCTAATAGAAGAAACTAAGCAGGCACACACTTAAGACTCTCCTGTTCGATTTCATCAATCAGCAGTGACTTCCTTAAGAGTTCAAGGACAGCTTCTTTTGTAGGTAGAGCAGGGATTGCACCCCTCTCTGTTACTGTGACAGCACCGCAAGCGTTAGCGAAAAGAAGAGCTACTCTTAACCGCTTCTCGTCCTGCATAATCGTTGTAAACAAACAAGAAAAATGGGGTTGATAAATTGTGGGAGAAGTTAATGTATCAAGGAGATTGATCTGGGTTACTTTCTTCTTTCCATGATAAGTATGAAACCACTAACAGAAAGAGCTAAAGATTGAGAGATGCAAGCTGGTCATAGTCTATAAGTTGGTGAAACAATTCAAATCTAAGACTGTCGAAAATTTCCCAGAAACTGCAGTTGTTCAAATCTATCACACCATCAAGTTAACTGCACATATTGCTGTCAGGAATCAAGACCCGATAAAAACCACTGCATTATCGATTCGACCATGCAATGTATCCTATTCTCTTTTCCAGAAACATGAGAAGCTCATAAACTTCAATTTTACCACTAGGGGGATAAGTATAAAATTGAGTTTACCAATGCAAGATCACTTACCTTGAATAGATCAGTATCAGAAGCAAGTTTGCTCAGAATTCCACCAACAAAGGCATCACCTGCACCAGTTGTGTCAACAGGTTTTACCTTCACACCAGCAACCCTGCCCTTGAATTCCTGCAATCATATGGATGTCAATTTCTTAATACCACATCAACCAAAAGTAACCTGATTAACCACAGATTCTCCAAGTTATGGATCATACATCTCCACCATAAGATACATGCACCCATGAATCTTTGACATTAAAATGTGTTCATACATTCAAAAGATTGACAATCTGAAATTCCAGCTAATAAGATGGGTTTTGTCATTACCAAAGAAGAACCAATCATCTTTGATTTTTAACATTTCAATGCAGATATAGAAAAGAAAGAAGTACTTCTTTGTGGAAAAGAATGCCCAAAAGTTGCCATTATCAATCAAACCAATTCTTTGCAATCGTAGAAACATCTTTCTCTAACCAACAAACAGTATTTAGTTTTTGCCTCTAGTTGAGTCGAAAGAAAATTCAGATTTAGGAGGATTCTGTCAAATTTTTGCAAGCAGAAGTAGGAAGGGGAGAAGGGCCTGTGGCCATGAGGACAATGAACTTCATAGTTTATGGATATCCAGAGACAGAAACACAGAAACTGAAACTTACCTTGGTGTAGTATCTACAACCCTCTGACCCTTCAGTTACAATCAAAAGCTTCAAATTAGGATGAAAAAGCTTCTTTAAGACTACATTATCATCATTGGGGTCTTCGCCTCCAGTTAAGAATGTAATTTCTTCTTCACTTATCTGCCATTATTCAAGATCACAGCAACATTTGCTAATAACTTATTGGTTCTAGAAAACAAGGGATAGTATAGTATATTTGCAGACATGTGGCAGTTTATAAAAGATTCGAGCAACTACACCTTAATAACATCAGCTTGATCCCATACACCCATTATCTCTTTCCAAGCAGCCTCAGCTGATGGCCATAATGCTAATCTCAAATTTGGATCATAAGAAAGAATACTACCAGACTTTTTGGCAATTTTCATAGCAGCAAGGTGAGTTGATCTGCATGGTTCTGATATCAGGCTAATAGAACCATAATGAAATATCTTGGCCTGCAATCAGTATGATTCAGAGATGAGTTTCTAAAAATGGTTAGCATACTCAAATTAGTAAACCTTGCCCTGGATTACAACAAGAAATAGACCTGCTCTAGGAGGCTTTTGCTCAATTCTGATTCACGAAGAAGCATGTCTGCACTTGGATGACGGAAAAACAAGAATTCACGTTCACCATCAGCTCTAAGTGTAACAAATGCCAAGGCAGTCCTTGCATTGGGGTCAAATCGCACCCCAGAATTGTCAACATTGTTTTGTTTTAAAATGTTAGACAACATGTGGCCAAATTCATCGTCACCAAGCTGAGATACAAATGGCAAACAGTTTGGGTTGGACCCATGTCTAAAAACAGGTGAGAGACCTTGGTCACTACAATTGCTTGTATTGTGAAGAAAAGCAGAGTACTGATGGTTTGAAACAGATTCTAAATGGACAGTTTGAATCAGATTGTACAGAAGTCCAATTGCTTACCAAATAAGTTTCATTATGCTCATTAACATCCTCTGAAGAGCTAAACTAAACAGCTTAATGTTAGATGTTTCAGGAGCAGAATTAGAGATATAAAGGAAATTGTCAAAAGGGAACTCCATCTATATTAATGCTAACTCGTAATATGTTGCAAAATGATGTTTAATGTCATCAGCCAAGAAAGCAGTAGACGTTTGCTACAAATGGATAACCTATAAGACAATAAAATGAAGGGATTTCAAACAAATTAGCAGCATGTAACATAGACAAACACTAATATCTAATATTCACTTCCCTTGTTTTGAGAATAGGGAGGTGGTTAAGGAGTTGGCTACTTCTAATTTGATAAAACTTGAAAAAAAACAATTCTCTGTTTCAAGAAATCCTACCATTAAGCACTTGATGGGCAGAACATATAAGTCAAAATGATAAGCCATATACAACCCCAAACAGGATTGAAACATACCTTGCCTATAAAAGCTGATGAACCATCTAGTCTAGCTATGCAAACAGCCACATTAGCAGGAGCACCACCAGGCGCCTTCTTGAAAGCCGGTGCTTCAGCTAATGAAACTCCACCAACAGTCGGTACAAAGTCGATCAACATTTCCCCAAAGCAAACAACCAATGAACTGTTTCTTTTAGGCCCTGCATCTGTATCAGAGACACGATCATTACAATCACCCACAATCTGCAATTATTTGATTTCAGGATAATCACCAAAATTATGTCATTGTAAAGCAAGGTTATAAGCATTCTATTGTAACAACGTTACTCTTTCCCCTTATCCCCTTCGGATAAGATTGTTTGTAACATGGTTAAAAATCATAAATCTTCCATGCAGGTGAAAAGGAGCTCGCTGCATCCTGATCATTCTTTTGAACTTTCACCAAGCAAACATTTGTCCATTGTTAAATAAGAAAAAAGCTAAAATCCTGTTAAAACATAATTGCCGCAATGATTTTCAGATCAAGTACATAATCTTTATGCAAAGCCTAACATTAGTGAACAAACTATGCAACAAAAAAAAAAGGGGGAACAGAATCTGATCTTGATCCAAGAATTGTAAGATCAAACAAACAATCACATCTCGTGAAAGTCTTGTTAGCGAACATCAATAAGCAAAGGTGTCACTTTTCCACTAGAAAAACACAGTCTGATAAATCGTAAGAAAAGGACTAAAACATGAAGAACCCCAGCGCCTATATCCTACTAAAGCAAACTAAGAGAGATACAGAGAAGTGTATAGAAACCAATGGTCAAATAATGACGAGAAAAAGAAAAGAAACAGAACTCAAAACACGAAACCAGCAAAAACCCACGTACAAATCACCCTCAAATGAAAGAGAGAAAAAACACCAAATCCCTATAACACGTAAATAATCAAGAATCGAACAACAGCAAAACCCAAGACACAGAAAAGAAAAGGAAAAAAAAAAGTACCTTGAGAGTGGACTTCAGCCATTATCAAAGCGTCGAAACCGTGAAGAGAACAGCAGCAAAAACAAAAGCAGGGAATGTTGGGGGAGACGGTGTTATATATGTAAGAAGTCAGATTCAGGAGGAGGAGGAGGAGGAGGAGGCGAATACGATGGTGGGAGGTCGTTGCTGTTATTGGACTTTTGTATTGTTTGAAGGATCGTTCATGATTCAAAGTTGACGGAGGTAGGAGTGACATGTGTCACCCCTATCCCTCCAATCATTTTTTTTTCTTTTGATTTATTTTATTAAAATTATAGAATATAAGACTTTAATTTTTCATTTTTTCTCTCAAAATTTTTTTACAAATCAACAATCAAATTAGAGTGATATAATTAATAATATTTTTAAATATAATTTAACACAAATTTTAAAATTAATATGAATTAATTAAATTTAGCTTAAATTAATAATTCAAGATAATTATAATAAATTATTAAATTTAATTAATTTA
>JAOTIZ010000003.1:1843628-1859647 GCA_027123425.1 Erythroxylum panamense
CTTTCTTATTGCGTAACTACTAACGTCTGAATTCCTCGTGGGAACGATCCCGACTTTCCACTACTACATTAATTTGTGTTGCAGGAAGTTGGTTTCTTTTTATATTTGGTTGCAGGCGACAACATTCACCAAATTTTGGTACTATTGCCAGGGGATTTTTGATAATTTATGTACGTTACGCGTTCGAATCAATATGAAAATTTGCAGTACAATCATGAAATTGAGAAAACAACAAAGACATTAAGAAAGCAGACGAAAAAAAGACAACAAGTTCTAAGAGAAGAACAACAGAAGGAAAGGAACATGGATGTAAATCGCACTTTACGCCAACTAGCTGCTCCAACTGAGGACCGACAACCTCACAGCATTAATTTTCTGAATTTGGGTGATAATAACACTTTTGAACTGAAGTCAGGACTGATTCACTTGTTACCCACCTTCCGAGGCACGTTAGGAGAAGATCCTTATAAGCACTTGAAAGAGTTTGATATTGTTTGTATGGGGATGAAGCTTACTAATGTCACTGAAGAGCAGATAAAGCTAAGAGCTTTTCTTTCTTTTTTTTAAGTACGATTCCCAAGATTGGTTATATTATTTACCTGCTGGAAGTATTCGAACATGGGCAAAGATGAAGAAGTTATTTCTTGAGAAGTTTTTCCCAACTGTCAGAGCTGCCAATATCAGAAAAGAAATCTGTGGCATCCGACAAAATGCCAGGGAGTCATTATATGAATATTGGGAGAGATTTAAAAAGTTGTGTGCAAGTTGCCCCATCATCAAATTAGTGAGCAACTGTTGATTCAATACTTTTATGAAGGTCTTTTATCGATTGAGAGGAGTATGATAGATGCTGCAAGTGCAGGAGCACTAGTTGATGAAACACCAACAGCTGCATAGGATGTGATCTCAACTATGGCTTCTAACTCTCAACAATTTGGAGCTCAGAATGACTATGGTTCAAGACATGTTAATTAGATGGGAATTTCGTTGTTGGAAAGAAGATTAGATGATTTAACTTCTTTGGTGCGTCAACTTGCGGTATCTAGGAAAAAGGAAGTTAAGACTTATGGAATTTGTGCTATGGTTGACCATCCCATAGATATGTGTCCCACTCCACAAGAAGACCATGTTGAAGAAGCCAATGCAATAGGTGGTTATTTGGGACAACCTCAAAGGAAGTATGACCCATTTTCAAACACATATAATCTGGGTTGGCGAGATCATCCAAACCTCCGTTATGACAACAATCAGGGACAACAAGTAAGTTCTAATTTTCAGCCATATAAGCAGCCTTATATGCCTAGACAACAACAGAAAATGGGACAAAGTTCTGGTTAAAATAATTCTTTAGAGGACATAGTCAAGACATTGGCCACAAATATTGTAAACTTTCAACAGAATACCATGAAATTTCAGTAAGATACGTAAGCCAGCATACAGAATCTTGAGACTCAAATGAGTCAAATGGCGATTGCCATCAATAGGTTGGAGGCACAAAATTCAGGAAAGCTCCCTTCTCAACCTGAGGTAAATTTAAAGAAGAGTGCTTGTGCTATCACACTTCAAAGTGGTAAAGAGTTAAAGGAACTTACCCCAAAGGTTTCTAAGCAAGAGATTGAAGAAGAAGTAAAGAAAGAAGTTCCAAAGTAGTCACAAGAGAAGAAAGAGGGTGATTCTTGCATTGTCATGCCTAAGTTCAATGCACAACCTCCTTTTCCTAGTCGTTTTGCCAAGCAGAAGGAGGAGGAGCAACAGAAAGAAATTCTAGAAACTTTTCGCAAGGTATAGGTAAATATTCCTTTGCTTGATGCTATTAATCAAATTCCTCGTTATGCTAAATTTCTAAAGGAACTTTGTACCTCAAAGAGAAAGTTAAGTGGCAATGAAAAGGTGCGACTGGGTGAGAATGTTTATGTTGTGTTTCAAAAGAAGTTACCTCCTAAATGTTCAGATCCAGGTATGTTCACAATCCCTTGTAAAATAGGTAATCTAAAATTTGAGAAAGCATTGTTGGATTAGGTGCGTCGATTAATGTTATGCCTCAATCTATTTATGAATCTTTGAGTATGGGGCCTCTGAAAGAAACTGGTGTCATAATCCAACTTGTTGATTGATCTAATGCCTATCCAAAAGGTGTTCTTGAGGAAGTCATAGTTCAAGTTGATATTATGATTTTCCTGCTAACTTTTATATCTTACAGATGGGTAATGAAGAAGATTCATCCACTTCAGTCCCAATTTTTTTGGGAAGACCATTTTTGAAAACTTATAGAACAAAAATTGATGTCTATGATGGGTCCTTGACTATGGAGTTTGATGGTGATGTGATTAAGTTCAATATTTATGGTGCCATAAAATTTCCTAATGATGATCAATCTTTTGTTTCTGTGAGTTTTCTTGATACTTTAGTGCAGGAAACATTCTGTTTAGATGGACCAGATAAATTATGGATTGCATTGGAAAATAACTTAGATATTTAAGAAGGAAAAACACTAGCTAACTATCTTGCCATTCCTAAAGAGCTGGATACGACTATCCAGATTTTATAGCGAAGTAAATTCTCAGAGGAACAGGTACGTTTTCTGCAACTAAATAGAAATAATTCGAAGTTGTTATTAAATGACCATTTCATCACAATAGCCTAAGCCGTTGTGTGAGGCCAACTCAATTGATTTTATATATTTTCTAACACACACCCTCAAGTGAAAGTCCTTTGGGCTTGAAACTTGCGCATGCCTACTTTATCTTGTGCTTAATTTAATTAGAATAGGTGGGTAGTAAGATTCGAACTCATGACCATTTGGTCATAGAAGCTTTGATACCATATTGAATTTTTAATATAAACAGAGTGTAGAGTCCACTAACAAGAATTGGGCTTAGGTCAACTATTATCCAAATAACTAGAACTAGTTGTTTGGATAGTTGGCCCTTACCTCTTATAAACCCTTTAATATTTTCATGTATAGTCAATATGGGACACTCTAACACTCCCCCTCAAGTGCAACTAGGACTGGACATCCAGTTGTCACTTGAAATATACGCAGTGATAACTAGACCGGCCGCTGCGACTAGACATCCAGACGGACAACCGAAAAATTAATAATCCGGACCAAACCTACTCTGATACCATATTAAACGACCATTTCATCACAATAGCTTAAGCTGTTGTGAGAGGCCAACTCAATTGGTTATATATATTTTCTAACAGTTGTTGTCATCTCTCATACATCCACTAAAATTGGAGTCGAAGACTCTTCCAGGTAACTTGAAATATGTATATTTAGGTAAGCATGAAACTCTTTTTGTTATTATTTCGAGCACACTGACATCTTTGCAGGAAACACAATTATTAAGTATGTTGAAAAATTACAAAGATGCTTTTGGATGGACTGTGGTTGATTTGAAAGGGATTAGCCCATCAATTTGTATTCACCGAATTCTATTAGAAGATGGAGCTAAAGAAACAAGACAATCTTAACGAAGATTGAACCCACCAATGATGGAGGTAGTCAAGAAGGAGATTTTGAAGCTCCTCGATGCTGGAATAATATATCCAATGTCAGACAGTAAATGGATAAGTCCGGTACAAACGATTCCTAAGAAAACTGGAGTAACTGTGGTGGAGAACACGTCTGGTGAATTGGTGCCCACCTGTGTGCAAAATAGGTGGAGGGTTTGTATCAATTATCGGAAGTTAAATTCTGTTAATCGTAAATATCATTTTCCATTTCCTTTTATTGACCAGATGCTTGAAAAACTTGCAAGGAAAACTCATTATTGTTGTTTAGATGGTTACGCAGGTTATCACCAAATTTTTGTTGCACCAGGGAACCAAGACAAAATGACTTTCACATGTCTTTTTGGCACTTTTACGTATCAAAGAATGCCTTTTGGACTATGTAATACACCTGCCACGTTCCAAAGGTATATGGTAAATATTTTCTCTGATTATGTGGATGATTGTATTAAAGTTTTTATAGATGACTTTGCAGTTTATAGTGAGTCTTTTGATACTTGCTTGATTAACCTTGAATTAATAAGGGTAAAGAAATTTACCATGACGAATGTTGAACTAATAAATTGGTTATTTGTAGTATCGATGATTAATGCAAGTTCAATAACGAAAGCGACTGGAAACCAAGATTTGTTTCTATTGATTCTTAAATTCTCATTATTTTGTTATTAGTTATTTTTCAATTTTAATTTCCAATTAAATTTTGTTTAATTCACAATTACAACCCCACCTTTTATTGCGTAACTACTAACGTCTGAATTCCTTGTGAAAACAATCCCTACTTTCCACAACTACATTAATTTGTGTTGGTTTCTTTTTATATTTGGTTACAGGTGACATCATTCACCAGTTCATCAGGTTGCAAAATGTTGTAGGGTGGATAGTTAATATGAACAACATAACAAGAAATTCGTACAATCCGTACCGAATCACACAAGTTGTCTTCTGCTCATTGCCCTTATCTATTCGCATTTTTCCTATACTTACTCTGAAGATTTAGCTTCGTGAAAACCGCAACCTTTAACAAACTGTCCATCAAATTTTGAACTAAGGGAATAGGATATTTGTTTTGGATTGTTACCTTGTTTAAGGCTCGATAGTCTATGCACATTTGAAGTTTTTTGTCTTGCTTCTTCTAAAACAACATTGGAGCACCATATGGGGCTTTAAATGGATGGTCGAACCTTGCCTCCAACTGTTCAACAAGTTACTTTTGAAGCTCCTTCAACTCTAATGGGGACGTCCTATATAAGGTGTGTGCAAGTGGGATGACTCCAGGAATCAATTCGATCCTATGATCAATCTTTCGATGAGGGGGAAGAGTCTTAGGTAAGTCTTTCGGCATCACGTCGTTAAAATATATTAAATAAACTTGCACCCTTATCGGAGACTTCCACCACATGATCCCCATCAATCTCCCTCATAACAGCGATATAGATCTTTATACCTTTCTTGATGCTTATAGCCGATACATATGCCACTGTCGTTGTATCATCAGTCATTCCACCACCATATTTACAATAATTAACAAAGAAGAAAATTTTCTCAAGCATGATCATCATACCTTCCAAACTTGGATACAACATCGCCTTTGCTGCCTTCAAGAAATCAATCCCCAGTATCAACTAGAAATCTTCAAGTTGTAAGACCATGCAATTGAACTTGGTATGCCAACTCCCTATGCCCATTGGGACATTGTATACAGCCTACCACTACTTGTGCTGTACTCGTAGTGTTCTTCATCTTTGTCGAGTCTTTTACACCTTAAGTCCCAACTTACGCACCATCTTTTCTGCCATGAAAGAGTGTTTCGCACCAGTATCTAGCACTTCCTGTGTACATCATCTTGTCAAAAGGATTAGAGTCACTCTTAACTGCATTCAATAAGGCAATCAAATTCATTGTCGCTTTTGAATCTTCCTCTTCTTCTTTGACAATCAGGGTGTTTAACCTCTCCTTCTTTGAATGTTCTATAGCAAAATGTGGACCACTGCATAGATAACAAGCAAGTTTGCCTTTCTTGGAGGATGTCTCCCCACTCGTGAAGCCACTGTGTTGCTTGCCTTTCCCCTTGAAATCTCCTTTATCGAAGTCTTTCTTCCTTTTCCCCCCACTCCATAACTTAGGTTTAGTAATTTCGATGTAATTGGACTCAAATTTTATAGATTATGCCTAAATTGGTAAAGTTTTTAGGTTAGTTATGAACTTGAAGGTTAGCTTGAATTTTGATTTGATTGGTTCGAACTTCTTCTCAAAATGATATTATTTTTATTTAATTTTTAAAATAGTATTATTTTGATATGTAAATTTAAGAAAATTAAGAATAAAATAATATTGTTTTGAAAAATTAAATTAAAATGATATCATTTTGAAGATATCTGAATCGATTCAAGTTAGTTAGATTAATTTCAAAATAACGTCATTTTAGAATAGTCCAAACGAATTTGAGTAATCCTTAGCTACTTATTAAAGGATCAATTTGGACCCAACTAAAGTTGAATTATGCTCTATGCATTCCCATCCTTATTCTACATATGCATGCACATAAAAATATATGCATAATTCTAAATTAGGGTTAGTACTAGAGATGACAATTAGGTTTTAGACTGTCGGACCAGAAGTCAACAAGTTAGGTCTAAATTAACTGATCTTGGGTTGAGCCTCGAGCCCAACTTTTTTGTAAAAATTGAGCCTCGGAGTAGGCTGTTTAGGCCCAACCCTACCCTTAAAAACAAAATGATGTCATTTTTGTATCTTTAATTTTAAAAAAAAATCAAGGGCTGAATCGAGTTTCGGTTAGGGCTGGACCTCCTATAGCCTAGTTAGGCTCGGGCCTGCTGTCTCAGGCTAAGCCCATTGCCATCCATAGTTAGCACTAGGTTGGGTTGAGTCAAACCCGATATGACTAATCAAACATAAGGCTCACAGTTGGATCCGAGTCCAATTTGAATTGGACGATTCAAAGTTCAATCAAGCTCAATATGATTCGATTTTTTATTTAAAATTTGAAAATCATTTTTCTTAGACTTTTTGAGTTTTGAATCAGTATGAACCCGAACCAAGTCCTCTACAAAACCTGATAAAATCAAATCAGTTATATTAATTTCAGACCAAACCAAAGTTACAAACCGGAGACAACTTATTTAAAAGGCCTTACACTAAACGTCTTGCATTTCTAGAAACTTTCTTAATTAAAATGCAAAAACATGTAGAAGTAAATAGAAGAAAGTAGAAATAGAATTCTTCAAACACAAACTGAACTAAATTAAATTAAAGAAGAGGCCGTCGATTTAAAATCTCTTCGGACGGGCCAAAAGGACGACGACGGCAACGATGAACGGCGGCCCTTACGGTTTCAGTGCGTACCCATTAGCTAACTCATCTTGGTTTCTTCAATTACCAACACCCACAAGCACTTAAATTGTGTATTGAAAAATCCCATTTCGATGAACATCCGGTTACACGAGTTCTAAAAAGATTGAACTTTTGGTGATTTTATTGTATGCAGACAATGCCCCCGTGACGAAGGTGTTTGTTATTGCTTCTTGTGTCTTCACCCTCTTCTTCGGGATCAGAGGCATGTCTACCAAGCTTGGATTTTCTTATCAGGTTATGTCTGGCCCTGCATTTTTATTATTTCCTTGTGAATAATTGTATGTTTGGTGAATAATTGTATGTTTGGATTTATGGTTTAGTAAAGTTGGTTTCTTGGGACACGATCTCAAATGGGTCTTCTTGCAATTTCTTGAATATACATGTTGTACAGGAGTCTTTACTCAGGAGATGATGTTCCAACTTTTCGATTTCATATAAGATTCAGTGGACTCTTCAAACTAAGACTAATATGCATCTTCGTGAATTCAATTTTCACTCTTCCAGGATATATTCAGGAGGCCACATGTATGGAAGCTAATCACTTCAGTATTTGCCTTTTCTTCTACCCCGGAACTGATGTTTGGATTATATCTTCTATACTACTTCAGGGTCTTTGAGAGACAGATAGGATGTAACAAGTATTCAGTGAGTAGTTCTCTAGTTCATAATTGTTCCAACGTTTCTGGGATCTTGTAACCTTAAATTACTGGAATGAGATTCTGAAGCTTCAGGATTCTTGTAATTTATCCTTCAACCCTCGTTTTTACTTGAGGGAAACTTGGTTTCAAAATTTTAACTGCAATATTCGGTTTTGTGTTTATGTTGTTATCTATTATTCACTAAGTATAGAGGAAATGCCTAAGTTTTAATCTTAACTATCCTCCTTTTTATTTGTTTACTTTGCAATTTGACACCAACCACAATTCTGCAGGTTTTTATCTTGTTCTCTGTGATAGGATCACTGCTTTTTGAGTTCCTAGCTTTAGCTCTTCTTAAAGGTATGTAGTGTGTGCGTAGTTCCACTGAATGGACTTTTCTAGACTTGCCATTTTTCATGAATGCACAATTTCCATGTCTGTGGAATTTTCTAGACTTGCCATTTTTCATGAATTCACAATCAGCTGAATGGAAAACTGAATTCCATGCTGTAATGGTACCATCCTTTTTGTATGTAGTTGTACTTCATGTTCTTTGATGCATAAGGTGACTAATCACAACATATTTGTACGGATTACAAAATATTTGAATCTCTTTGATGCTTTTCTTTGTGTTCATAATGGATTTGATATGAACTTCAAGCCAATTCTAATGGCTGATTGATGAACACAATGGATTTTATATGAACTTCAAGCCAATTCTAATGGCTGATTGATGAAGTGATTCATTTTCAAGATAAGATCCAGTAAGTTTTAGGGGATGCCGATAGTAATCTGTTGCATGTATGTCTTTTTTCACATTTATTTTCAACTTGTGTTCTGTCTTTTTTGTTTGGTTTATGGCTTCATTTATACCCTTTTGACTTGTCCAAGGGTTTCTGCTTAGTTTTTTATGTTGTTCTTCATTATTTTACCTATATTGTTCCTTGGATAAATGAAATCAACACTGCCAGTTAAGCTTATTCTGTACTTTTAAAAACTAGTTGTAAGATTTGTGTTTGAGAAGCATAATGTCCTCATGCTGTATCATTGGACATTCAGTGTTTATTGAACATTCAACGCATGCCCATTTCATGGCAATTTCTTGGAATTTATTAAAGCAATATGCAAGTTAGTCAAACAATTTGGAACCAGTTTTTACGTAAAGGAAATCTCAGGATTAGGTTTCTCTCCAAAAACGATCATTGGAGGGTGCTTTATGAAAAGGGAAACGAGCGATGGAGCATTTTAGCATTGAAGTACCTTTTGTGTATATTTCCGTTAACCATGACAATGCTCATTGACATCTTTCTATTTGCAGATCCATCAGCAACCCTCACCTCCGGACCTTATGGTCTTATATTCGCTTCATTCATACCCTTTTACTTTGACATACCAGTATCAACAAGGCTTCGAGTTTTTAACATAAACTTCTCTGACAAGTCTTTCATATATCTGGCTGGTCTTCAGGTACAAACTGTGCCTTTTCTTTTCCTTTTTTCATATGCAGTTGCGGCTTTGTTTTTCATGTTGCATTTGGAGTTAGCTTTATTACATATTTCCTATTCTTCTAGCATAAGCAAACTTTCTCATGGTGGTATTGTTTTGCAGCTTCTTTTGTCATCGTGGAAGAGATCTTTCTTGCCAGGGTTATGTGGTATCCTTGCCGGTTCGTTATATCGCTTGAATCTACTTGGCATTCGAAAAGCGAAGGTGACTTTCTATTGTCAAGTTTGTTTTGACAATTCTTTGATTCAGATTCCCATACCTCAATCTAGTCATTGCATCTGTAACCTGATTTTTGTGTCAGCATTTTTTCCACATATGAAAAGCTGGAGGCTTGCACACAAAACATAAAAACAAGCAAGAGGTTTCGGCTTCTACAGGAATTGATTAGCCTTTCTCTTCGTTAACTAAGAATATACAATTGTTCTGATTGGAATGAATACCATAATTTATTGTCAATATACATGGAGGATTACTTGCATTAGATTATTTTTGTTCACCCTGCAGATCCATATTAAACAAGGCATTACTTTATACTCATCTAAGCATGAATTTTACCATCTTGTACCACAGTTCCCTGAGTTCGTAATCTCCTTCCTCCCACGGTTTTCTTGGCCGGCCACGGGGAGTCCACGTGGAGCACCAGAGAGAAACTTAGTAGATAGAGCACCAACCTATACAATTGGTCGAACAGAGGTGAGTGTCTTTGCTGAATATTTCTACTCCGTCATTCACTCAGCAGTACTTGTAGTTCTATTATCTGGATTGGTTTTTAACTTGCAGTAGCATCTGCCTCGATATAGGATGTCGTTGTGTTGATCTTCTTTGCATTGATAAGTCTCATTTTTGTCTCTTCCATTTCGTCATGATAACTTTTTCTTTTACCCTGAACGTGACTGTTTTGGTGGACCAGCTCACTGCAGAGTTCACTTTAATCATATGCATATATAGCTTCAATTTTGTTCCCTATGTTAATTCCAGGGACGTACTCCAACGGCTACTGTAACCATGGAGCCACCAGAGAGCTCCATTATGATGCTGGTTTCTATGGGATTCGATAGGAACTCAGCAAGACAAGCACTTGTGCAAGCTAGAAACGACATCAATACTGCATCCAACATCCTTCTTGAAGCACAATCTGACTGATCATTGAAGGTAAACGCGGTGAAACTGAGATTTTTGTGTTTAATCAGGGCGATCATACCCATCTAATCTATACAGACCTGAAATCAAACTGCTGAAGCCAACTTGGTAACTGGATTCCTGGATTTTCATCACTGCATCAAGTCGGCTCCGCAGGTCGGGTATTGTATCAGTTTAGATGGGTTTTTCTGTTTTCATCTTCCCAGTTTCTTGTAGTTGTCAGTTCCAAGATTAGTAGTATTGTATGGCTACAACCATAACTTAGGAGCTTGTATAATTGTTTAGACCATATTGGCATATCTGTACATTGAGATAACGTTAACTTCTTCCATAATGTTAGCTGTTAGTGAGTACAAGAAAGTATCCAGAGTACTTAATATGATCCATAGGGATCTTTGGTTTATCAACATAGCATATGTGGATAAGAAGTTGCTCTGCACTTGTCTATATAATTCAGTCAGTTGATACCAAAGGGCAAAGTAGCAACAGATCTTCAATCCATCATTTGTAACTAAACACTAAACCCTGTGCTGATATGAACAAAATGTCATTCCGATACCCTTATGATCGAAGTTATATACGATTTACTATGGGAAACATGCAATAATCCTAATGTGGGGAAGTAGAATGAAGAGATCAAGAAGTAGAACTCCAGCTGAACAAAGGAAAGTATGTAGTAATATTTCAATGAATTGTAGTAAAATAGAGGGGATACATCATTCCTCACCAAACCAATCCATTCTAACGTGTAATCAAGCAAATAAGTAGAGTTACTCAAGCCACCAAATATCAGAAACTGCAAGGGAAAATCAACCCCAAGCATCAGCTCTTCTTAAGAGATGTTTTGACAAGAGTGCAGTACTTGAGAAAAGCTTTGAAGGCACCCAGATTGTACAACCGCAGTTTACCTGTCAACTGCTACATGTCTTACTCCGCATATTTCTGTAGTAGGATAATAAGCCGAACCAGCCGAGGTATGCTAGACATAGCTGATGTCCACTCGACTTTTATGGAGTTGGAAGGCTGGGGTGATCCAGCTTCCGCAACTGCATTGGATACCTGACCAATTGAAGTAACCCAAGCGAGCTTCACAATGAGCACAGGACAGTTTTCCTTCCATTGCACCCTCCTCAACTACATGACGATCACAGTTTGAAGTCGGTATTATTTCAAAGTTTTTGCTGATACATGTACTGAAAAATGGTTCTTTGCCTACGGTCCAGTTTCATCTGTCCAACAAATTACACGCAAACCCAAGGGCACAAGAACTACAATCATATATATATGTAAGTACCTGCAGTCATCCACCGCAAAGGCTCAACAAAGATTGAAGAACACTCAGAGTCATCTGATTTCTTGAATGGGTTGCCACTTGTCCGCTTGTACCATCCGAAGGAAGTCTCACCCTCCCCTGGAATGTGATCCACGACATGCTCCTGCAATGCAACAACTCTTCGGCATTTCTTGCAACGATATGCGGGAATTCCCTTCTTCCCCCCATTAGGAGATGCTTCCACATCACAGGAAACCTCTGAAGGAACACCAGGATCAGCTCCAAATTTAGAACTGTCAATCTTCTCTCCACGGTTATAAGAATCACCTGAAAACATTAACCAAAATACTTTCTATAAAAGGCACTCATGAATTAACCACAATAGTATTGTTTCCTATAAACACAACAGGAAAATCAAAAGACAAAATAGTATGTAGAACATATAGAATGGCATGTTATTCTGTATTGGATGTCAATAGTGCTTAGGTCTCAACTCTTTATTTTAGACGCCCTCAAGCATACAGAATGATTCTGCTCATAAAATAAGCTTTTAGTAGCCACTAAAATATGGTAAGCATTACAGCCATAAGCTAATATTCACCAATTAAAAGGGCTGCTACAGAGGCAAAGCGTGGCAAGGAACTAGAGCACGCATCTGGGTTTATATCAGACGCAAAATTATAACCATGGATATGGGGAGAGGGAGTTACATACCCAATACTTTGAGGCGAAATCGTTTGTAAATGAGATTTCTGCGATCAACCTTGAAACTCATTTCCTCAAACATTTTCAACTGCAAGGGAAAATTTTCTATAAAATTGACAATGGTCCATGGAACAAGTACCTCAGAATTACCATACAAGGACGGGAATGGATAATTATTAGCTTAATTGAAGTGCCATTGCCTCATATCACCTGATCAAGGAAGCCATCATTTGGGCAAACGAACTCACAGCTTTGTTTTAGTGATTCAATGGCATCTAGATGAAAGCATCCAAAGAAGAGAGCAAAAGCGAAATAAAAGGGTAAAAGTCAAAACAAGAAGTTGGATAAATGAATATCTTCTGTTTCGAGAGACATCAAAACAAAGAGCCACCAAGACATTCACTCTGAAAACGATAACATGTAGGTACCTCGTACCTAGTTGTTCATTCAAACACAAAATGATAAGAGGGAGAAAAGAAATTATATTTTTGTTCAAACCTTCTACAGGCAGCTGTTCTGTTCGCATCAAGTATGCTGTAATGATAGCTGCACTGCAACGAACACATGCAAAGAAGGGAATAAACCCTTAGGATTTCACAATTCAAATAACTGGAAAAGCTATTACATAGAAGGCCTGCTGTGGACAATTTCTGACACATGTCAGCTGAGTACAAAGTAACAAGCAGTTTCTCTGCGATGTACCAAAAGGTAGCAAGTTCTTGTCTGCTACAGTACAGCTAATGCTAAAAAAGAACGTTACTTTGTAAACAGCTCATGAAAATGAACGATTGCTCAGCACCCAAATGACTAAATATGAATCATATGAACTAGAGTTAAGACTTAGTTACAGTCCTGCACGTCTCTTCTTTTCAATATTCATCCCAACACTAACTCAAGGAGAAGTTAAAGTACTAACGAACTCAAAGTCAAATGCGGTCCTTGATAATAAGTACAAAAGAAATAAAGAAAACTCCGATAGAATCATTGAGATTCTATAAGAGACTAGAAGGGACAATAAAACAGAATTCTTCCCAAAATAATCAACCAATGAATTGATCACATGGAAATGCTGGAAAGATTTTACATTAAAACATTCAAGTAAAGTAAATGAAAATAATACCTTCTCGAGACACCAGCAAAGCAATGCACTAAAACTGATCCCTCTTTACGACCCCGATCAATAAAGTCAATACAGACATCCAAATAATCCAACAAATTCTCACTTTCCATGTCCCTAATTGGTACGGCCATTCTCACCAGCTTCAAATCTTTTCCTGCATACTCCAACAGGTACACAAGTTTATCGGGTGACAAACAACTCTTTGACCCATCGCCCAAATCTTCCTCAGAAGCAGAACCGTCAGATCCACCATCATACACCTTCTTGATCTCCTTTGCTGGTATGATAAGACCACTCCGCCATTCCGAGAAGAAAGATATAGATGCAGAGCTCAAGACAGATAGCATATGAGTTATGTCAGTGCTTCCATTCTGTAAAATCTCCGCTGCATCACTAATGTTACCAATGAATAAATTCTCTCTGACAAGGTAAGGCATCACAACCCTCAAAACCAGCAATCAACTTCACACCTTTAAATATTTTCCCCTGCAAAATAAACTACAACATAACATCTCCATTTTGCACAATCATAACAAAGATATAAGCTTCTTTCCCATTATTCATCAACAACAACCTTACTTTTAGCACTCTTCCAAATCACGATCGCTTATACAGAAGTCAAAAACTATAACTACATCCACCACTAACATAAACACGGTGTCACTTCAGAACAAACCACTGAGCTTTCTCAAGTTCATACATTTGACACGGAAAATTAGTTATGAAACACACTGTTTGGCAGCTGAGAAAATGAGTCGTAACCTAATACTCGCCCACGTATACAAACTGATTACATATGAAAAATCTAAATCCGTAAAAACAATCAAAAGCAGTCCTTCACTAAAACTTGAACACAGAACTGCAAAATCACTGTCTCATTAAACAAACCAAAGAATCGAGAGAATCTCGTGAGTCGAAAACAGAGCATAAAACCTCCGTACCTGAAATGGAGACTAGAATATTCCGGCGCCGGTCTAATCTTCGTCGGCGACTTTAATAGATTCCGTTTTTCTCAGTGCTTTATCGTAGTTTTGTTGGTCGAGGTTTCAAGAGTTGGCCTTGGCCGTCTATTTATAATTATATATTACATACAATAATAATTAAGCCTACTTTACACGTGCGATAAGTATGCTGACACGGGTGAATTAGTTCCGACGTGGCCATTGGTGGCGTTCTGAGTCAGAATACGTGGGACCCAACGGAAAACTTTCTGTGAAGAGGGGACGATGAAGTGGAGGGAGTAGAGCTCGCGCGTGGCAGTGATTGGTCTCTATTTGGGGCCCAGATGCAAGGCCTGATCGACGGCAAAAAGTGGTGGTTCAATTAGGTCGGATCGTCGGGCTATGCGGGCTTGAGCGACACCAGCTTGTTATCCTTCCACTGTTAGAAGCGGGAGGTGAACGCTGCTCTGTGAAACCAGCCTGACGCGGTGTCCTCCAACTTTAGGACCCCAACAGCCCAATGCTTCCGCAAGAACCGCCGGGGTCAACTCCTAACTTGGAATGGGCAAACCAGTAGTATGCTCCGTCAAACCCAGCCGTTCGAACCAACTTAATGTCCCACCACATCATGGCCCCCACTTGGGTTATAAGCCCGCGTTACGAGGCTCGGCGGTCAAAGGGTGCTCGAATGGCGCTTAAAAACATTGTTATCTATCTGTTTACTTTCGATGTGGTTTTAGTTAATGCCACGCGGAAGAACCTATCGAATCCTTTTGCAGCTTGTAGGTTGAAACATGACAAAGCTATGGTCTTATAACAACCTGAATTTGCAAGAATTCGAAGTTCGTTCATGGTTGTAGGTTCATTAATTTTGAAACAAAAGATACATTCTCTTCTGAGGGTTCCTGTGCATCGATGGAGGTTCATGATGCTTCTTGGTAAATGTCCAGATTCCAAGGTTTTATCAGTAGTAACAACTACGCAGGTTGTTTCTTTTCTTTTACTTTTCCTTTCTCTTCTGGGAAGAAGAAAGGAGTATGCATTATCTTCATCACTGTGAACATTTTCTAAAGTGCAAATCTTAATTTCCAAAGCGCAAAGAATCAGAATCATCTCTTCCCTTAAACAAAGATTTCTTCTGCAACAATATTCCGTACATTACCAGTCAAAACACATATAAACGACTGCACTCTAACGAAAGCAACAATTTACATCAGAATACTATAAGCTCCTCCAGTACAATGAATCCCGTGATGAGGCTACGATCTTGCACTGCTGAGACTAAATATACAACCGTATGCTTGTGTCTGCAAGAATTGTAGGCCCGGTGAGAAAGAATTGGCTGGCTGCAGAAAAAACTAAACGAATTATCTGAAACGGGATGTTATCTCCGTTCTTCGCCCATCGTATAAACAGGTTTTTGCCATATCTTGGTGTTCTTCTTTGGGTCATCCGTGAGGCTGAGATCTGTATCGTCTTCCTTGAATGTTCTAATGAATGTTTTGGCACCCATCATTATAAGCCTCTCAATCATGAATAGTTGGTAATTGTTTTCAATCAAAGGATCCAAAATCTTGCTGTAGTTGGCTGCATATGCTAATTTATATCTGCAGACATATTAGCAAATCTTACAGCAGCTTTACCTGTGAAGAAGAATTAGAACTTTTCCTTTTCCCCACTGAAAATCATATTTTCCACCAACCAAATGGGACAATGCAGAAAACAGTTTCGTATAGCGGCATATAGAAAAAGTTACAGATCAAACTTATTGTTGCTGTTCCAACTCTGATTTATACTTGCCATACTGA
>JAOTIZ010000003.1:1859747-1870801 GCA_027123425.1 Erythroxylum panamense
TATAGCGGCATATAGAAAAAGTTACAGATCAAACTTATTGTTGCTGTTCCAACTCTGATTTATACTTGCCATACTGAACCATTATCAACTGCAACATGCAGTTTTCATTTCCAAGAAATCAAAACTAAAGAAATTATATAAATTATTTCTCAGCACTTCTCTTACCAATTCCCAAATCATTTGAGGCTTTTGTGTTTGTAATACAACTTACTCACATGCCATATAGGTAATAAAAGCAGATTGACATTTGAAACCAGCAGTACTGTTAGTAGCTCTAGTTCATGAATTCTTAGAAGAGCTTGAGACGGTTTACCTAACAGAGAGAGGAGAGAAAAAATCAGGTGTCTTTTCGTTTGAAGCTATAAAAATAGTTCGGCGAGCCGGAATCCATTTTTCAATTCGGTGGAGTATAAACTCTGGACGTGTATCCCTGTCTAGATGTGGATGTAGGCTCCGAGCAACTCCAAACCTATCCTTTCTGGTTTTAATTTTATCCCCTCGACGAACATGGATGGCATCATAATCACCAAGGAGTGCCTTAATCTGTTACAAATGAAAGCATAACCTGATCAATAAGAGGAAAGAGCAATTGGAAGAGCCCTTGTACATAACTTTGTAGCAATTGGAGCAATATAAACAGAAACTGCTTAAAATAAAATGGCAGTAACTATGCTGCAACCAAAAAGTCTCCCCTTGCTAATTGCAATTCCGTTAATTGTTCCAGACCGATTACTCTATGTGGTTCAAATAAAGCTCTCAAAGATCAAATCAATCCTTTAATCATCAATATAGCATCATACACACCTTTTCTGCTGCATTTCTTAATTTCTCTGCTGCCATTGAAGGAAGAAATGAATATGGCAGCATAATTGCACTACGGTTGTTTCGGTCCTTGCATTCCATGAACCTGTCACAATTAATACAAAAACATAAAGCTGTTGAAAATTAAAAATCTGAACAGGAAGTACTAACAAGGATCCGTGACTATAAGCAGGTAACAAAATAGAGGATCATAATGATGAGTTTTTCTCCTGTATTTCATTCTCCCCCTACCTATTGCACCTTGTGTATTGGAGCAATTAACAATGAATATGAAAACCTATCTTTTGATAATTAAACCGGTTCAACGTGGTCAATCATGTGATCCTTTTCATCAATGACAATGCCCAGTGATATGGCATGTTCTCTTAACCACTTGAAAACACAAAAGAACACCCCAGTCTTGGAAAGGTATGCCAGCTGGTCCAATGAAAATCTCAGCAACTATACTTACAACCAAGCATCAATAATGATACTCAAATCAGTTGAGAAGTTTAGATATTATCTCATGTATACTGAGCTACACAATAAGCAAATCATCGATCTTAAAACCAATAATCCCAGGATATTTTGCCCACATCCTCCATTCTGAAATTCAATTTGCACAAAATATCGCTGAAGTACCAAGAAGAAGGTAAAGAGAAGCAACAAAAAGATGAATTTAAGTACCATGACAGAGGGCTTGCTGTTCGATTAACAAGTAAAAGATTTGAGTAGTAACTATCATGTTTGAGCTCAAACCGACTAACTTCTTCAACATGGGCGACCCCTCTAGCTCCCAACTTCATACCTGTCGTTAGCACGTGATGCCACATTTCCGAATTATCCAAAATTACAGGTACAGTTTCAGATATGAGGTCAATATCATACAAAGACTCCATGGCACATGAGCTTGCGGCCCACCTAAAAAACAGAAGGCAAAAATTAGAAGCAAAATATGTTTTTCTAGCTTTCTAATGTACTTTATCTCTTGTATTCAATAATCACTACGACAGATACCCAATAATAGATACCTTTCCTCTGAAGCTGCATTATCAGAATGATGAAGGATCCCCTTCTTATTATGTATTGGATTGATACACATAGCAAAAGGCATCACGAATGTCCTGTAACAAGATTAATCACTGGAAGAGGAACTGACAAAAACATATCCAGTAACGAGTGAACTTAAAATCACTGTCACAAATTGAGATAGTAAGCTGTATCAGATCCATGTAAAACGCATATCAATGGAATAACAATGTCTAAAACACTCAAATTAGAAGAATAACATCAAGGTGACAGATCCTTGAAAGCTCTACCACGGATCCATATAAAGCTATGCTGATTCAAGTTTAGTTTATCTAGCACTCGGCAGATCCTACCCACTAGACGGAAAGAAAAAGAACAGGGGAATGACACAGCTAAGCAAAACACTACCGAGATGTCATAAATTTGCTCACTTGCAAAAGAAAAGGTCACGAAATGTCATCAATAATCGCAATTGTCATATCTGGAGAAATCATTATGATCTTCCTAACACAACAGCAACAGGTGAAAATGCAAACCTTACGTTTTATAACCAGTTTTAGAATAGATATAATCAGGATTACTTTTTATTTCGTTTCCCTCATTTTCCCAGTATCCAAACAAAAACGAACAATGCTCTGATCCAAGATCCACTTAAGCCACTTTTAAAATATGCATACAAAAAGGGTCAAATAAAAATCCCATACTTATACAGCTTCCACAGATTACCCAGCACTCAAACAGAGCCGTTAACTCAAGATCAAAAAAATCAATCAAAATCCACAAAAGCAAGCAACTTATAAACGCAAAAAAACAAAAGCCAACACTTACCTATTCAAAAACATAGCTTCTTCGAGAGCGCAGCGAAGGCTAGACTCTTGGTGACCCAAACCTTCGCAGGACTCACAGTGCTTGCCAGGACAGTCAATTCTGTCACCCCAGTACAAATACTTCTCATGAATGGTGTGTACTTTTCCCTTGAGTTTCCCGGGTCTCATCAAGTCTTTAAAGGTCACTATAGAGGATGGGAAAGAGAACCCATTTGTGGAAATTACAGAGGAAATAAGGTAAAGCAATGCAATGGCAGCTACACAGATCACAAAAATGAAAATTGGGAATCTGGGTTTTGGCTTAGGTCTAAAGGGTTTGTGTATGGTCGCCATTGAAGTAGCTGAACGAGAGATTGCATAGAAAATTTGGAGAAAGTTTGCGTCTTTCGATACTTTTCCCCCGACCGGAGCTCACCGTCTCTGTTTTTCCTTTCGCGACAAAATCAAAGTGCTTTTAAGTTTTGACCGTAAATGAGATAAAATTTAAATATTCAATCAAGAAGATAAATAATTTTAAAAAAACTTAATTGAAATAGCAATTGTTATTATTAGTATTAGTATTATTTTTATTTTTATTTTTATTATTACTATTAATTTTATATATTAGTTATTTTATTTTACTTTATTATCTCCTTATTATTATTTTTTCTTTTTCTTTTTTGATTTTTGATTATTTTTATTCTAATTTTGCTTTTATTTATCATTTTAATTTATTTTTTCTTTTTTATTTTCAAGCCATTTGGAAACACTCCCTACTCATTTTAATTTTAAATTTTCAAATAAATTAGAACTAAATAACATAATTTTAAAAAAAAAATCAAAGAACATATGCTAAATATTTTAATTTCTTTCATTTTTTTAATAATTAACCGTCCTCCTATGGTATAATTTATTTAGTAGTTAATGATTTAAACCTAATTTTTTAATTTAGGTTTAAATTAAACTCAAATTTGGACATTCAAATCCGACTAGGTTTAAATTTAAAGAAACAAAAAAATTTAGATCCAATTATTTATGAAAAAATAAAAATCGGGTCATATCAAATTAAAATTAACACATGAAAATAAATTTAATTCTAACTCGAACTCAATTTTTGTTTTAACTCAAGCTTAAGACTTTAGGGAGGTTTTTGGCATTCTTTCTTAGTACCATTGCAATGAAACTCCAAATTAAACATGAGCTAGTTACTAAATAAGATCATTTCAATGAACTCATCATAGCTCAAGCAAAATGCCACTTTCTTATTTTTAATTTCTCAGGGGAAGGTAAAAGTGCGGAGTAAAGAATCTGATTTGTAGCACATTAAGAACTTATTAGAAAACTTAGTGCAAGGGGTACACAGGGAGGAGTTTCACAAAAACCTCACAGGTTCTTCACTGATTCTAAATACAGTCTATCCTCATCTGTACAATCCTCCAAATCACAGTAGGAGAAGAAGTAAAGGAAAAAACTTTATATCAGGAAAATGAGATAAGAAGAAGAAGGAAAAAGGGGCCAGACTATGGTGAAAGACAAAGAAAAAGCATACTTTGTGGCTTAATCACTAAGAACTACCACAATGGCTCACATTTCAGAATGCAGCAACATTTGCTTTTGATCAAGAGACAGAATCAGGCTTGCTTCATGTTGAATTAAGCTTGCCGGTCGATCCTGTCTTGCAGTGCTCCGATTCAAGATTGTTGGAACAAGGAGAGGGAGAAAAGGATAGAGTGTAGGAGGGATTTTCATGTCAAGCCTTGTGGAAGTTGCGAGAAGAAACTCCATGAAGTAGTCTGACAAAACCCAGGAAGCTTAGCTTCCCATCAGAATGTCTAATCCAATCTTGGAGGACCACATGAACTGGTACTGATGGGCTAAGTCCAAGTTCCTGAAAACATAGAACAAGAGAAGATTAAGTTAATGTAATATAATCTAACAAGTTTACCTCAATGTTTGATATTGTTTTTGCTTGATCAGTGTTCTTCTAAAAGCGTTCTTTCTCTATTCAATGGATACCCATTTTTCCGAGTACCAGCAAGTATGCATTGACATTGTTGAAGCTTACTAACACTGTTTCCTGACTTCAACATGTCTTATACAAGATAACTTTTTTCTGCACTCAAACTTCCAACTCCAAAATCAATGGCAATCCTCAAGTTCAAATGACAGCCATGTTGCATTACCGAAATGGTGCATCGACTACAAAATCATACCTTGGATCCCGTGACTACCGCACCTTCAAAGACCTTTTGTTCATAACATTTGATTCCCAGAATCAACCAAGATGTATACATGAGCCAAGAATTCAAAGGCCAGACCTGGTTGAACTTTTACCGGATTATTTAGTTACAAACAATGAAATTTTGCATCAAAATGATTCGCCTAAATCCTCAGAGCATTCGTTCGGTATCGATGAAGGATCCGGTCAAATGAGATCAATGCACAATGAACAGTGCACAATACACCTTTTGTTTTTCCTACTCAATTCATGGTAACTCCTTATCAACATTGTCTGATGTTATAACTATCCAAAAGCCAGGCAGAAACAAAGTTCAGTCTCAACTCGCAAAAAACTTACGAAGACAAGGTTCTCGAAATTGATCTCCTAGGGAAACCCTCAGGTAAATTTGATTCCTTTGTCAAGTACACCAACAAAACCATCATCATTACCATCACCATTGTTATACCTTCCAACAGAACAATCAGCCTAGAAAATACAAGTCACCTAATCCTTTGTCTGTTACAAAACTCTCAGCTGTTCTGCTAGAGAAAACTATGATGTTTCAATCCTATGTCCAAATTATCACAATTTTCTTCAGACCCTTCAAGGAGAATGCCACTGCCTATAAGTGGATGGTTCCCATGTAAGAAAAAAAAGAGTATATAGCTTGAGCAGTTTTAAACTAGCAATACAGTAATGTGTTCTGTACTTTAATTTTGTCATATAAAGGTCAATTGAAAAGGAAGCACTGTATTTTAATTGAATTAGCTACAGAGTGCATGTATTAAGTGTGTGCCGTATGCGTTAAGACTGAACGAGAGTGAAAGAGAGCATACCGAGGCAAGTTCCTCAATCATGATGGGTCTGTTTCCGTCCTTTTCAAAGAACTCATACGCATGGCGAGCATGTTGCTCCCAACATTCTGTTCCTTCCAGTTGATGCACACTTACAGCAGCTGCACAAAATTCTTCAAAATCCAACTTTCTATACTGGACAGAACTAATCTGCAACATACAAGGGTAGACAATTAGCCACCATATCAAGGATATAACAAGCTAGATAAAGTATCAAAACCAGACTCATTGTATTAAAGATGACCAATAACCTTTAACATTACCATGTTTGCGTAGTCAAGTACCCTTGAATCCTTCATAGCATCGGTAGAGTGCCTTATTACTGCCTACTAATTGCAACATTATTCAGAGTCAAATGATGAAGCATAGAAGATTGCACAGATTGACAAGAATAGTCCAAGAGATGCCAAAGTGAAAAAACAGCATACCGTCTTAAAGTTCTGCATAGAAACAAAACCATTTTTACTTGGTCCCAGCAAGTTGAATTGGTCCCGGAGGTACGCTAGCTGAGATACACTTAAAGTCTTCGCCAAAGCCTGTCACACCAACAATGCATTATGACTCAAATCTCACAGAATAAGATCAAACACTTGAACCAAGGACACCTTGCAAGAAAGCTACCAAACATATATTTTATGTATTCATTACAGTTGTGATGCAAAATATTCAATACTACTAAGATTCAGTTATGTATTCATTATTTTATGTGGAGACTTTTTGCTTATTCCTCAACAAAAAAGAGATCAACTACTGGATTAGGAATTTGAGGCAAAGCTGTCAAATTTCCAAACCGTGTATAGAATAAACTGAAGTTACAAGGAAGAATTCCCAAGATAATGGTGACCAGCAAAATGTTCATGTATGACGTATCAATTAGAAAAACGTGTTCTTACTCCCAACGCGGATTTCCGGAGAGAAGATGAGCATATATAAGCCTTTACAAGCCTATATACCACCATATCCAATGGAATCTTCATGTCATGATGATTGGCTAGCCACGGATGACCTAATAATAATTAACAAAGGCACTGATCATCACAGGAATATTCAAATGATATTCCATAAAGCGCAAGTTGGATAACTAAAGAAAGATCTTGTAATATTTACAGGGTTTCAACAACTTACTTAGTGCCTGAGCAGCTGTTAGTCTCTTTCGGAAGTCCTTGTTCAACAATCTTTTCACAAAGTCTATAGCTTCAGGGGATAAAGAAGGCCAAGGTATTTCATCAAAGGTAGGATCAGCTTTTAGGACCGCCCGAAAGATTCCAGATTCTGTACGGGCCCAAAATGGCCGGCTACCACATAGAAGAATGTAAGCAATGACACCAATACTCCACATGTCAGCTTCAGTACCATATGATCTGTGTAGAACTTCAGGAGCTACATAGTATGCACTTCCCACAATGTCATTTAATCTCTCATCTGCAAATGGAGCAATGGTCAAACTCATTTTTCAACAGTGGGAAAATGAAGAATAAGAAAAGAAAGGCACCTGCAGCTTTACCTGGTTTTACATAGTCAGAGAGCCCAAAATCGATAGCCTTCAATGGGGAATTCTCTTCCTTAGAAGTGAAAAGGAAATTCTGAAGTACCAGATACCACGTTATTAGTATGCCAGTGTCTGAACTCAAACATGGAATACAATCAATTAATCACTATCCAAATCAAATGAGATATTTTAACTGTTGCATGTATGTATATAAAACGTAGATCATCGAGTAAACACTATAAAAGGAAAGGTACAACAGTACAGGCAAGCAGATATTACTTGATTATTAGTCACTTACCTCTGGTTTCAAGTCACGATGAACCACACCTTGGAGATGACAGTAGGCAACGACACTGAGAATCTGAACCAGAACTGTCTTTGCATCTTCTTCTGAATACTTTCCTCCCCTATATATACAAATAGAAGTTCAGCCAATTACCAATATCATAGAATAAGCAACAAATGTACACTACAAAAGTAACTATCTGTAAGAGAACTGTACCTTGAAAGTATCCTATCCAGTAATTCACCACCTTTACACAACCTAAAAGACAAAATATACAGATGGGTAAGCTCCAATAACCTAGATTATATTCTCAACTTCATGACATGCTCCTTTATGTCCAGTTCAGTATCATAAGCCAAAAACTCCATATCAGTAACAACTCGCCAGCCAATTGGCCAATATATATATATATATATATATATATATATATATATATCAAACACAAAAAATAAATCAGTCAAGTCAATACTGATTTACAGTAACAACACCCTGCTAGATTAGACATCCAAATGAAAATGCTTGATGATGAGAATTCTTAGGACTTTATTGCCATGCACAGCTAGTTGCCACCATAAAATTTTTGGATCTTATCACTAAGAAGCAGAAAAAACAAAGTTAACTGAAGTCTTTGATGAATTAGTATAAGAACTTTTCACTAATTATAAAATTAAACAAGAAGGCAGTAATCGTACTTTAAGGAGAACATGGTGCAACCCAAACTTACTCCATCACGATGTAGACATTTTCGTCATCTTCATAGGCATCGTAAAATTGTACCAAGTTCTTATGCCCTGTTAAAGCACGTAGGATCTTCACTTCTCGTCTCACATCTTCTATCGCAATTGCTGTTGTCATCTGCAAAGAATCACCAATGACCATTAGATCAAAGCAAAGCCCTCTTTTTCAAAGTCTACTAGAAGGGGAAAGTGCTGGTATTTGCAATGTCAAACCTAAAAGCAGAACAAAACTAGAGTCCACTTAACATTCTCTTCAAACCCAGAGACATGTGCAAATGGAGAATCTTAAGATATCCTGCATCAGCAGTCAATTAATATGAAACCTTCATCACTTATGTTCTGTAATCAACTAGAACCTAGACATTAACATCTAGTTCTCTGACCAACTACAAGTCCAGAGGCTTAGCATGGGAATAGATTGTCCTGATGAAAAATGAGAATCCAATGCAAATCTAGCGGCCCACCAGTTAAGGCCGATGTCAACTTAAAACAAACCCCAGTTTGAACAATATCATTTCACAGGATCACAGACAACCAATGACAAAAACTAATGATATCCATAATCTTTCAGTCGAGCGAAAGATGAGGCACAGGTCACGCTTATTACAAATGGTTACTAATAAGGCCATCAGTCCCAACATTTACAAATTCACAAAAATTTCAGCATTAGAATGAAAATTAAATGGTCAGAGGCAAAAAGAAGCTGAGAATAAACCTTAGATTTTGGAATAACTTTGACAGCCATATCTTGACCTTTCAAGCTACCCTTTTTGGCTTTGGCACAGCAGGTATAGCCAAAATGACCACGACCAACCTCTTCACCAAGCTCATAATGGCTCGAGAACTGCTTTGAGAAGCCGAAGTTTTTGTCCAAAGCAATATCAGTCTCACTTCCCTCAGGGATCGAGGCCTCGTTGGGCTTAACAGAGCCGTGTCTTCGTGCAAGCAATGCCCGAATATGTTTTGCTGGAGAAGGTGGTGGAAAAGGCCTCTTGAAAATGCGCAAAGGTGTGGAGCTTACACTGGACACCGCAGGTGAGTTCTTAAAGAGGCTTGGCAAAGGACTTGGACTGTAAAAAGGGAAACTGGAGGTTTTGCTGGTGCGTGAATTCGGCGCCTGTTCTTCAGTTTCAACAGAGAGTGCTTGGTTGTTAGAGAGGTCTTGTTGATGCTCAATTGGTCTTCCATGACAGAGTCCCATGGAAACTCAAACAAACTGGATCAGAGAATTAAAGAAGTCTGTGGTAAATAAAGAAAGCTTATGTCTTTGATCAAGCAAATAAGAGAAAAAGCAAAAAGCTTTAGACCATTTGATAGGAATTAACAAAGAAAGTGAAACTGAGACACCGAATTCCAGGAACCGTAGCTGCAGAGGAACTTACACGGAAAATGTACAGGAAGGCTCGAGAACAAACTTTAGACTCTGATCAAGACAAACAGCATGTAAAATGAAGAATTCCAGACCATGTGAAACTAACAAAGTTAGAAATTGAATCAGAAGAAACACAAAGACTCGATCTTGCGAGTCCTGACTAAAAGCTTGAAGTAAAAGAACATAATTTCACAGTTTGATAAAAAGGAATCAAGAATTTTGAGCACTGAACATCCAAGACCTTCAATTTCCAGCTAATATGAGATTGAAAAGCTACCAAATTTAAAACAAATTCACAAAAAGTTAAGGACATACAAAGGGGTTGGACTTTACTTATCAAACAAACAAATGATCCAAGAGAGAAAGACAAAAGAATAAACAAGAAGCAGATTACAGGAGAAGCATAAGAAGAGAAATGGAGGAACAAAAGTAAGAAAATCACAAGAAAAAAATTTGATTCCAAGAAGGGAAAGGAAGAAGATAGAGAAAGAGAGAGGGGTGGTGGTGGCAAAAGCACAGGAAAAGTGAGGAAAAGATGCTTAGCAGAGGCTGCAAGAAAAGGGAAAAAGAAAAGAGAGAATAAGGCTTCTTTTCCTTGCTTTTCCTCAATCTTTCTTTTCCTTTTTTCTCTCCTTCCTTTGAAGTTTTGTTAATGCGTAATGGGTTTTCTATGTTCAGAGCTTCTGCATTGAAATATCAGTTTGTTTGATGGAGAAGAATTGGAAATTTGTGGGATTGATTGTCTTTCTCTGTAAATTAATAATGGAAGTGGGGTTGGAGCTTGGATCCTTCCAGCCTGTCCTTATTCATCCCCAAAAAGAAAAACATGAAAGATTGTGAACTTAGCTTCTGCAAGACTTTGATTAATGTGTATAAACATATATGTGGTGTTTAGATTAGAAGTATGTTATGCTTGAGAAACTTGAGTTCAGTTGCCATTTTCTTTATTTGCTCCCACCTTTGACCTACTTTTGATGGGCTTTGAGAATTGAGAGACTTTGTCTTCTTTCCTTTTGCCTTTTCTACTTTTTTAATCTTATTTTAAAATTTTCCCTCTTTACTCCAAATTTTCTGTTAATATTTCACAAAGTAGTCATTGAGGTTTTTTTTCAACACAAAATCTTAAGGGTTAAATGATAATTTTATTAAAAAATTATGAATTTTTTAATCATATTATTTAATTATTATACAATTTTATCCATTATATACCATTAATTTTTTATATATTTTTAATATTTTAAACAAAAATAACATAAAACATAATAATTAGACAATACTAAATAGAAATAAATAGATATTTTTAAAATAAAATAATCAAAACTTTAGTTTAAAAAGTCTCTAATTGAAAAAAAAATTATTCACATGTCCTTTGATTCTGTGATGTTTTCTTAGTCAATTGCCTGTTTCTAACGTTTGTGTGTGCAGGATCATGGCTAGAATGAAGAACGTATCCAGACCC
>JAOTIZ010000003.1:1894297-1908847 GCA_027123425.1 Erythroxylum panamense
AATTTTATAATTGTATGATGATAATTGTTTTTATTTATATTAATTGTGGTTATTATTTATATGTAAAATATTTAAAATTATTGTTATTTCATATTAATTGTCATTATTATTTATTATTAAGATTTTTGAAAGCATAATTGATGTAAACAGTAAATTAGTAAAGTATACAGTACAACTGTATAATATAACAATATGGACTATTTTGCAATTCTTAAAAATTTTAGGGACTATTTCATAAATTTAAAAAACTTCCCGAAACGGTATCCGGTACCAACCGGTACCGGTACAGTTTCGTTTCAGAGCTCAATCTGGTACCGAACCCGGTACGGTATTCATAACATTGGTGTCATTAGATTCTCCAATGTCACGACAAATCGCTGTTAGTTATAAAAGAATGGTGTGGTGGCCAATTTGGGGACGCCAGTTGCCCATCTTTAGAAAAAGCTTTCTTGATTGATTGCACAGTATTTAATATAATACAACCAAGGTTTATAAGAAAATGAAATGTAAATAAGTATAATATTAAAAAAAATATTTTTAAAAAGAATAAAAAATTCATAATATAATATAATATAATGTAAAAAAAATTCAGAATGTAACACAGTAAAATATTGTTTAAAAGAAGGGTTTATAATGTAATATAGTAAAATATTGTTTATCATTTTACATTCTATCGTAAACTTCTTAAATAAAAAATGGTTTATTTTTATTGTTTAAAATAAAATAAGATGTAATATAAAATATTCCTCTTTTATTCTATTTTATTATAAATTCTCTTTTTAAATATTAAATAATATTATATTTTATTATATTACATTAATAACCATTCAATCAAACGTAATCTTAAGAAAGACACCATACATCGCCACTCAATATTTGTGAAAATTAGTGCTTTCGGAATCTACATTTCAAGTATACGGTTACAACTGTCGTGGAATGTCTACTTCATGAGCTCTTTAAACAAGCGGATCGGGCAAAATCAAGAAAGAAAAGGAAATACCACGTCTGAAGGAAATTTTAACTTGTGAAGACTATAACATTTCGCACAGGAGTCAGAATAATAATAATAATAATAATATGTAGCAATATAAAGGCGCAGTTCTATGCGTTTTCTTGGTCAAACTCTATTATTTTTGTCAATGTTTAAATTAACTAGAGAATTAATTCAATCATAAAAATTTTAAACCATTTAATTTTTCAGTTAAATTTTTAAAAATTCAGTTTTATTTACTTTAATAATTTTTTTGTTAAAAACAAATCAATTTATTAATTAATTGGTTAATTTTTGTAAATTAATAATTTTTATACACTAAAATAAATAAATAAATTTTCATTTAATAATCTCTTTCTTCAATTAAATTTCAAATTCTTCCATTGGTAAGGATAATCTTTTTCAATCATATTTTAAATTCTTAAATTTTATTTAATTTTTAGTCAATTTTATATTAGTTAAACCTTTTAAATCTTAAACCTCTTATCTTACTGGTTTAACTTCCAATTTAGTGTTTAAAACATTGGGTTTTGTTTTTTAGATTGAGAATTTTATGTGCATAAATTTTTATTTCTTTTTTGAACTAAAGTTATTTTGTCACAATATATTAATTATTATATAATTTTAAACCATATGAAACATAAATGAAAATATATCTAACCAAATCTTTTAAATGAATTATAACATAAGGAAAACTAATATAAAAAATAAATATTAAAACATATAAAAAAGTCAAATAATATTATATAAATCTTAAAATAAACGTGAAGATGTGTTTGTAGGTATTGTGAGAATTGTGTGTAAAACATAAGAACAGAAGGGACTAAAAAAATAGACTCGTTAATTGATATGAAAAATTTACCTTTAAAAGTACTTTTTTTAGAAGCTCCAAATTTGAGTTTCTCAAGAAGTTATATTTTAGCTGCTAAAAAAGTTATATCTACAAAAAAAGTGATTTTTTATTTTACAGCCAAAATTTTATTTTTCTTAATAAAATTTTTGCAGTAAAAAATACTTATTTATCCTTCAAAAGTTCAACCAAACAGGCACTAATTATGTAACAATCAAATCAACTCCAATTAATTAAGCTTATACATGTTTTCCTTTTAATCAACCTCATTTTAATTGTCAAGAAAATATTAAAATGTTATCTAATTAACACTCATTTTCTAAATTAAAAAAGGAAAATTAGAAAATTTTGATTTTCATAAAATAAATAATTATTAGCAATTTTCATGAGATAAAGGTAAAATTTTATAATTTTATTTATACAATGACAAATTTTAAAATATTTGTTATTAAATTATATTTTGCCTCTCTGTTTACTAGGCGAATGTTTTCCTTGGAAGTTTAAACTCTCCCTTCTTCCTTTTAAAAGAAACTCGTAACTCACAAAATTTGAAGTTCACTTGCAGAAAACCTTGTCCTCTAGCGTCCCATTCAGTCGCTATCAAAGATCTTATAACTCTTACGCCATCATCCTGCAGTAACTTCATTTTTCTTCTCCTTACATGTTCCCTTAGAATCAGTGTACATTACAGACAAAAGAATCTAAACAAAGAAATCTATGGAAGAGATCTCAGAGACCAGACATTGATCTAATGAACTAAGATTAAATAAAATCTCATACACATGTATAGACAAGCGTTCAGCAACCAAATCTTCCAGTTTTCAGCTTCTTGGAGCTGACGAAAGGGTTTTCTCTTACAGAACATACAGTAATCAAATTGCATAAGTTAAAAACACATACAAACTTGGTTTTCCTACACATGGAGGAGACTCAACTATGTAAAACCTAGACCGAGTTAACTCACACCCACATTGCCACACACTGAAATTTCTCTTTCTTTGTCTTCTTTTTCTAAGATTCTTTCGTGGGTTTTACTCAAAATAAAAAAGAAACAAACCCACAACCTGGAAATTACATTACTACAAGACCTCGAAGACTAAAACCAATCAAAGTAAAGAGAAACCAAAACATTATTGGATGATAAGCTTGCGGTCTAAAACCCTTCTTCTCTTCGATCTATCAGCAGAGTTTGAGCGTTCTAGTAAGGACTTGAGTGCATTCTGAAGAAAATGGACGGACTCGACAGTGTGATCTTTATCAGCAGCTACAATGAGAACATTCCTCATTCTGCCTCCAAGCATCACCATTTCAGCTCTTAGTGTCTTCAAGTGGAGAGATTTCAGCGTCTCGATGAGGTCTGGCAAAAGGTCAAACCTGTCCTCACAGCACAAAGATGCTTTGAATATTAATTGCCCGTCACTTGAATACTCTCCTGAGAGAACGGAGATTTCGTCGGATTCTGATGGGAAAGCGTCGAGTCCCGGGATCTGTGAGGCCTGTTCTTTCAGTTCTTTTACTCGCTGAACAACCCTAGCTAGCAGTGATGCTTTGTCTGTCTGTAAAAAACAGAATCGGAAACAAAATATTCAGTTGAAATGAAAAAGAAAAGAAGGGTCAGAGAAGGGGCTAAAGCTAAATATGCGAAAAGCTTTGCAACTTTCCATAAACCCTACTAGAACCAGAAAGAATGCTTTGGTAGTCTTTTACCTTTCCCAGATTCTGTCTGTACAGGAAACTTTGAACATTCAAAAGCTCTAATAAACATAGAAAGCTTCACAAGAATCATTATTTATATTTAAAAAATTCAGATGCTGATGAGAACTTGACCAATAGAGTGACTAGTTGCGAAGAGCATGAAATAACTGTAACTCGACTAGTAAAGCACCTGAAACCTGTTTAGTTTCAATTTAGAACAGCTCTAGTTATGGCAGTCTCGAACTCGATTATGGTCAAAAAGTATCGGGAAGGCCCTACTCTTAGTTTCAATTTCTTCACTTACCTTACGAAAAGAGTCAACAAAGAACAAAGCGAGAAAGTAAAATATACAGTAATTTAAAAGGAAAAGCACATGGAGAATCTTAAAAACATCGTATGCTTTTGACAAATTCTCATGTGAACGAAAACTCGCAGTCTTTTAATCAAGCTACTAAATCTCCAGAAATCCCTTTACCCTTTTCAAACAAGTACCCAAAACACATCAAAACAATAGTTCCACGTATATGATTGTCAGAGTGTGTATACAATTACCTTGGAATTGCAAGGAAGGAGGGTTCTGAGCTTATCAAGATGAGAGTTGATCCTCTCCCTCCGTCTCTTCTCGGCCTCCTTGTGATTCCTTAGAGCAGCAAGAGCTCTATCCTGTGGAGTCATGTCCGTAACTACAGACCCTTCCAAGGGGTAATTATGATAGGAGCTTGAAGAGCTACTGCACAAGTTCTGCATCGCCGGGAACGTGTAGGGTCCGACGTTGATCATTCCGTGATCGGCCAGAAGCCGGTAAAGATGGGAACTTTCCGGCGAGTTATCGGGTTGCATGTCGTATATGATGAGAGTGCTTGGTGTAGAATGAAAGAGAGAAATGAGACTTCTATTGGTTTGTACGAAGTCTTTTTGTATTGTGGGGTGTTGAAAAGTGGAGAGCTTTGGTGCCTTTCGGTGAGTTTTTGGGGTTTTAAAGGGTTTTTTGGCTTTTGACTTGGTTGTTTTTTTATTTCCTCCAAATGCTTTTATGGTCGTTTGATTTGACACATTATGTCGTTTTTGGATAATGAAACGTGGAAAAGGATAGTGGACCAAACGTGTAGGGGACTCTTTGATAATGGGAGAGTGCGTTCGGTAATTTTCGTATCATCTGAAAACAAAAGATGGGCTGTACTGTATATAAGATAGGGATGTTATAAATTATCAATAAGGTCTTCTAAATATTAAACAATAAGTTTGACCAAATTAGAGTTAGTAACGTTTGATTCAACTTCTATTTTTTTATTATTTATTTTATGAAAATATACACCATTAAAGGGAAGGATAAATTTCGGTATCTAAGGGGGCGTTTGGTTTGAGCACGAGGTCGGGTATGGATATGGGTATAATAGTAGAAAGGAATGAGAATAGGTATGAAAAATAAAAAATGATGTTTGATTTGTAACTTGAGTTTCTGTATTAATACCAATAATATTGTTTGGAGGGTTTAATAGATTCCCAAACTTAATGGAATAAACATATTCCCTTGAAATTGAAAACCTCAAAGCAAACACTATTTTTTACAATCATTTCATTCCTTCATTCCTAAACCTTCCCCTAAGATTTCTCGCTTTGTAAATACCTTATCTTTTCATTTTATATAAAAATTATTTTCGTGATTTAAACTCGTAATCTTTTAATAATAATAAATAACTTTACAGTTACTCCAAAACTTGCTTTCAATTAAAATTTTAAGTTATTTATACGAATTATTGAAATTCTTTCAAACCCGGATTAAAGTTATTCTTAAGTCAACTTAAAGCTTTACACAAGCATTTCTGGACCACATGGTAATGTCTAAATTCAAAATGGACCGACCTAGTCAACATTGAGATTGAGGGCTCAGTAGAAGAGATGTGTGCCTAAACTCAAGTTTACAAGATGGTCGAACAAAGCACGACTTAATGGCCCAAATGGGAAAACCATAGGAAATGAGTTGAAGGGGGCAAGGCTCTAAAAAGTCCAAGTTCGAGAGTAGGAAATTAACAGGCAAAAATAAGTGAATCATTGTGGAAATTCATTAATATTTAGCCTAAATAAAAAAGATTTATACCTAACTTAAATATTTTCTTATAATAACTTGTTTTATTTATTTATTTATTTTTGTTTAAGTATTTATTTACTTATTTTATTTTTCATTTTTATTCTTTCCCTTGTTTTATATTTATTATATTATTTATTTTACTATTTTTATTTATATGTATTTATTTATTTATTTATTATTATTATTATTATCATCATCATCATCTTTTTTAATGTGAGTTTATTATAAACAACTTCTATATCAGCTATGAATAGGAATGACAATTATTAGCCCATGGGCCTAAATTTAGTTATTCTTAATGGGCCAACCCATGGCCAGATTCAAGCTTAAACTGACTCGAGTCCCAATTATTCTAAGTAAAATAATCAAGGCTTAGGATAAAAAAATAATCAAGCCTAAGGGTCCAATTAAAAAAATAAATTATTCTATATTCTTAATTAAAAACAATATTTTAAAAATCTTAGCAGGGCTAACCTATGGATCAACCATTGTCATCCCTATTTAAAAATAAGGTTGTATACTATTGAACTTCTCCGACCTTACTTATTCACAGGGCTTTTAGTGTGTTGTTTTTTGTTATATTAAGAAGAAATTGCTACTTAATTTGTGCTTTGGACTTGTATTTTAGTTAGTCCATGAGTATAATTAAGAGTCAATATACATTTATATTTTGCCACCTCACTATTTTGTGGGATAATATTGTTTAACCAAGGCTTATAGAAAGGAAGAAAAAGATAGATTACTTTTACTTTTTATTATTATATCATTTTAGTAAAAAATTGTAATTAAATATGGAATTTCTTGAAGACTTTTAATTTCTTAACTAATAAATTGATATCTATATGACAAATATGTGATATCAATAAAAATATTTTTTTAACCTAAAATTTTAAAAATTATGTCACTAGATTAAAAATATTAAAACGTTTAATCCTAAAATTAGAAATTTTCAAAATAGTGAAAACACTAAACATTTTTAATTTATTATCGAAAACAATTAAAAATATTAAGTTTCTCTTTTGATCTAATAATCTTTTATTTTATAATTATTTTTTATGGTGCCCAATTCTCCATATTCAAGAGCAATTTGTTTTTAATTTGGTCATCATTTAACAATTCTCTGGCTAAGGTGTGATGGAACAGCATCCCATAACATAAGCTCCTTTTTTCCCTCAGACATGTTATAAAGATGCACTTAGAACCATACTTTAACAACTAATGGAAGTGCTTAGCTGGTCACTATCAAACTCTCAAAACCAGGTCTCAAACACGATAACTAAATTAATTCTACAAAGACAAAAGCCCTCGTAGGCATGAGGCCATTTGTACAGCCTACTCCTTCATATCCATATGAAAATTGATAATTATAATTATAAAGAAGAGATAAAATGGTATATTATATATGTTTAAATATATTCAAAATTTTAATATGAGTAAAATGTAAAGTTCATTAATAAGAATTGAGCTTAGATCAATCATTATCAAAATAACTATAACTAATAATTTAGATAGTCAACCCTTGCTACTGATAAATTCTTTAATCGGACCCGGTGGTTAGAGACTGGACATTCAAATAGATAACTGAAAAATTAATAATACAGATCAAACTTGTTATGATACCATATTATAATTTTTAACAAGAGTTGAGTGTAAAACTTATTAATAAGAATTGAGCATGGATCAATCATTATCAAAATGACTATAAATAGTCAATTTAACAATGGTCGACCCAACTCAATTCTTATTAATGAGCTTTACATTTAACTCATATTAAAAATTTAACATGGTATCAGAGATAGTCTCAATGGATTTGGCGGTGCCCGACCTGTTGTAGCTCTTTGCCCAATACGTCCATCAGATACTCAGTGCTGCTCTAAGCTAAAGTAGGTGTGTCAGGAATCCCACGTTAAGCAAATAAAGAATGATAAAATGATTTATAAATGTATGAAAAACCTTCTCTTATAATGTACATTTTGGGTTGGAGTTAGACACAAATTTATCAAATTACAAGGGAAATTTTTTGTAATTTAATATTGTTTTTATCTAATTTTCATGTTATGAAAATTATCATTTTACTTTATAATATTATTTATTTATTTTATAATTCCTTCTATTATATTATGTTAAATTTTCATCTATTATTTTTATTAAAAACGAAATAATAAAGTTTCAATACACAGAATCTCAGTATATTTAACCCTATATAAATTAAAGGATTCTTGATGCGAAGATAAGATAGAATTTTATCACTAAATTGCAAGTTTTAAAAACCCAACTTGTTCAATCGATTTAACAGTGAAATTTTTTAATCGAGTAACTTTTCAGTTCAGTTTTAATTTTTTGGTTCGATTTATTTTAATAATCTTTGTTGTTAAAAATTAATCAATTTATTAATTAATCAGTTAGTTTATGTAAACTAATAAATTTTTAAGAACTTAAATAAACCAATTAATTTTCATTTAACAGTTTCTTTTTTAATCATACTTTAAATTTTTTGATAGAAAAAATTATTTTTTTCAATCATTGTTCATATTCGTTAATTTTATTCAATATTTAACTAATTTTATGACAATTTAATATCGTTTGAACTTTAAACCTCTTGTTTTATCGATTTAACTTCCATCTCAATTTTTAAAACATTGCCAACTTTAACAAAATTAAAAATGGTTTTCTTTAATTTAATTGTATGTCATTATTCAAATGACATACAAACAGCCTACTGATTAGGTCGTTAGTAATGATGCTTCCCCCAACCACAAAGTAGGTTTTAAGAGATTAATATTACAATCAACAGACCACACACAAGTACCTAGTGGCTGAAGAACACTTTTCAATGAAAAGAGGAACATGTGCCTCCTCACATTCTGCAGAAAGGAAAAAAAAAGAAAATACCAGAGCTGGTTTCATCATTGAAGTCACTAATGTGATGCCTAAAAAAATGCTTTCTTTAAGCTTTTTAGTACTCTAAATAATTGTGTCTTGAACTATGAAAATAAAAAAGATGATGAAAACATAGCTAAAGCTTGTTTGTGTATAACCTACATTACAATAGCTTTAAATGTAATGGGAAAGTTCAGTTTTTGTTTTTTATTACTCAGGAGATGTCTTCAGAAGATCTCAACTAGAATATACCTTTAAATTATTATACCTTTAAACTATTAACTCTCAGATTAATTCTTGCTTAAGCCGGATAGGTCCCTCACGGAAGGTAAAATTTTGACTCTAAATTTTAAACGACTACATACATGAGGACAGTTCGAACTCTGAAAAAGTAAGTGCTTTTTCTATATGGTCATGGCTATGGCTTTTGATGGATTGAAACTTACCCATCTTCTCACTGGTTAAATTTCAAGTTAATCTTTCCAGCATAGGAACTAACAAGTCTTTACAGGCTCTCTTCTCCAAGAAGACAGTCCAACATTAAATACTATAGGCCTAGGTAGGTAGGTTGGCCTAGGTAGGTAGGTTGTCTGAATCAGATTGATAAATATTACGATCAAAAGACTATACCTACGTTCTTTAGCTTAGACCACCTGTTTTTTTCAAGTTCCAACCATGAAATGTCCGCTACTCCATGGACACAACTCAGATAAGACAGCTGTTTGTTCTTTTAGACCTGTGAATCATCCTCGTAAAAAGCCTGAAACCTGATCTTTTGCGTGTTTTTTGCTGTTTTTCCATGGAGATTCCAAGTTATGTAAATAAAGATGCCTCACTTTCCTTGAGTTAAAAGAAACCAAAGTAAGAGGTAACAGCACAAGGCTCAAAGCATAGAGAAAGAGCAAAATAACAATAGAAATTTTACATTCTTCAATTTCTTCGTGTTCTCATGTTTCTAAAGTCATCATCAGTCATGCTCTAAGTCATCTTCTCCATCTCAAAATTCAAAGAACCTGTCAGAAAATAGACCCCAAAAATCCCATGCCAAATGGGTTTTTTCTAATACCACCAATACTACTACTGGTTCATCATAGCTAGCATCCCCCTCCCTCTGCAGATGCAGCTTCTTCATCTTCAAAGTCCGAGTAATATGTAGTAAACCAGTGTGATTGGTAGAGCTATTAGCATCCCAAATATAACCCTGCAGTGTTCAAAATAAAGAAACTTAAAAAGAGAATTGCCTGTACTTGTTCTTTAAAGGGTTTTTTTTTGCAGGAGAAGTCATTATCACCATACGATAAAAGTAAAACGTCTTTTACAGAAGACCAGTCGTGGAGTGGCTGGGCATGTTTATGAGGAGAGACAAGAAAGTAGAGTATCTTTTTTCACCATGTAAGTGACTCAGTTTACAGAGAATTTAAATGAAGAATTAAGAGTTCGGACCCGGTGCTCAATATGTCAGGATGAACATTATATTCCTTTGCAAACACAAATGGGACAATCCCTTGTGGAAGAGCTGCCTGAGAAATGAAACAGAGCACACAATGTTTAGTCATGTCATTAGCTGATAGCTACAATGAGCATAAAGATCCAAAAAACAGATAAAAAACCCTTGTGTGTGTGTAATCCTGTGATGTTTGTTTACCTGAACAATTGCAATGTGCAAGAGAACTCCTCTTAGTCCAACTGCAATTGAAGCAGCAGCCATGACTGCAGGACCTGTGAGGAACCTAACAGCCATAGCAAATGCAGCAACTGAATTTCCACAGGCAATGATCCTTGGCTGCAAGGCCATGAACAAACCTGTGATCGTACATAATACAAGTTAGCGGATGAATCGGTTATTGATTTAACACCTAAAAGGCCTTGTAAAATCCATACCGAGACTAAACATAGCCATTCCAAGACCAGCATCAGATAGAATTGCTATGGAACGAGCGATAATTGCAGGCATCACAAGGTTCCACCTGTGACATTGTGAAAATCCATCAGTCTACACGACAAAAACTTGAATTTGCTTCAATGCTAAACTGATTAATCACTTTCTTTTTCTACTTTTGCTTACCTGAACGAGACGAGAGACCAGGTAAGACCAATCAAGCTGGAATAAGTATTCGGATTGCGAATGAGTTTTCTCCAAACCATTATCAGAATGAGTCTCGTCATAACACTAGCAGGTGGCATGGCAGTTGGCTTAGCTTCACCATTAACACCACTCTTTGGATGCAGCTCGGCCGTGGAGCTCGAACCGAGCTTGGAAAGCACCGGCCCTTCCCGGTCCGCCCCATTTGGTGCTGATCTGTTCCCAAAGCTGAATTCATCCCGACCGTACTCATCATAATCTGAACATCAACGTGAAAAAAACCTTACTGCTTAGTAAATTCCGAGCAAATAAGAGCAGAATGACGCAGAGGACTGTTTCTATAGCATATGATGAACAGTCGTGTTAATGAAAGCTCATATCAACAGGTATAACCAATACAAATGTTTTGAGAAAGGATCATTAGCTACTATAACAAATTACCAAACAATCAACCTCAGAGGTTCTTGTTAGAAGAAATGAAAAGACCTATGCATTGCAATGCACAAGCGCCACATTTCAACAAGACAAACACAGTGACTCCATATAAACAGAAACTTCCAAAACGAAGTTGCTAAACAGCAGTCACAACAAACAAGAAAACACGCACGTCCAAAAGCCTCATCTGGCAAATAATGTCAAGGTTAAGTGATGTTTTGAACCTTTTTGGTGAGCTACCCCACTAAGGTCATTTCCATACTCCCCGCCCCTGAAGACATGGATCCCACCTTCTGATACAGGTGAAGCACTCGAACTCCAAACGAACATATGCAAGTCCTTGTTATCAGCTCCATTTAGCTTCTTCTTGGCTCCAGGAGAGAAAATCCCAGTATTGGGTGGAGCAGGATAAGCACTTCCATTTGCTCTTGGGACGCTTCCAAACACTGGAACGCCTCCATTTTCCTCATCAAATGGCGAGTTGCCAAAGTTTGACTGTCTTGGACTCGCATTGGTCGCATTCTTGCCATTCACCATGGAGTAAAAATCATTGTGATTAAAGCTTGACCCTCTAGGAGTCGGATTTCGCGAAGATTGCAGAGAATATATCTCTGCATTGGTTAGATTGGATGGTCTAGGAGTCATTGAAAGTCCTGAATTTGGACCGTGTGATCTCCGAGAAAAAATTTCTGATCTTGAGCTTGCTGATTTTCTCACCGTAACATGAAGCCTTCCATCGTCACCAATCTCTGCTTCAGTTTGTAACGGCTCTCTGCCATCTAAGGATATGATATCAGAATCAACTCTGAAGGAGATTATAGAGCCGGCAGTGTCAGGAAACTGTTCACTGATCAATATTCTAGCTCCTCTATACTCGAACAAAAACAGCATCAATGTGTACCATATTATGCACTGGAGAACAACTATTTGAACCATAAGACTCCCTGAAGCCTTTCCATACATACCCTGAAGCAAAGGGATTCCCATGACAAGAGTATTTGGCAAAGTGGAAAGTGAAAACAGAGTGATGGACCATTCAAGAGAGCCTCTTGAACTGATTCTTGACCAAACAGCCAAAACCACCAAGACTATAACTTTTTGAAGGGTGTCAGCTGCAATAAACCTGTAGTTCATAGCATATGGATTGTTGGTGGAGATAAAGTGAAAAGACAGTAAGGGCACAGCAAACAGAGCAACAAATCTGTTAATGCCAGAGCACTGGTCAGGGCTGAAGATCTTCCACCATTTAACAGAACCATACGCTAAGATCATAGCAACATACAGTGGCACAACAGCAGTTAGAACATGGTACAGGTCTACGACTGTGATCATTGTTGGTTCAAGAACCTGTGGTTTCAAAACAGGGTAGGACCTTGATGTGTTGTGACGGTGTCTATAGCATAAAACCCAGACGGATATTTCCGCAATTTCTCTCGGGTTTTCTTCACAGGTTTCTCGCCTTCTTCAAGCAGCGAGAAACAGGAGAAAAAGAAAAGAAAAAAAGAATGGCCTGTAGAGTTCCTCAATGAACTAGCAAATTGAGTACACAGTGAACAGAAGAATGCCACCAAAAAAATGAACCCAATTGCACAAAAGGTGAAACTGAGGGAACGATGGAAATATAGATGTTGAACACGAGAAATCTGACTAAAAGGCCGAATCTTTGGTGATCAGGCAAGTTCAAAGATGAAAGGGAGACACAATGTCGATATGAGGCAGAGAGAGAGAGAGTGATGTTATATTTAAGGCATGATAGTGGCAGACAAAGAAATAAAAGCAGAGGGCTTTTGAGAAGCTTTTTTCTCAGTCTTTTTGAGCTGAGATAGACTGAGAAGACAATTACACTACCTTCACCTCCACAGTAGAGAGAAGAAAGAGAGGAATGTATGCTTGTTTGAGGCACATCTCAAAGAGAAAGTTCGAAGAGAAAAAAAGAATAAAAGAAAAACATCGTAAGGCAGGGGACAAAGCTGGCTTCAAAAGATTCTCTCTAGACGTAGCAATTAAGTTCAATTTTAAGTTGACTTAATTTAAATTTATTTATTTTATTCTATTTTTAAAATTATATTCACACTTAATTTAAAATTTATAAAAATAACTTCATTTTGTAAAATAAAAAAAAGATCGACTCGTTCAAACTCAACCGAGATCAATTTTAAGTTATATGCTCGTACTTAATCAGGCGTCGGGTTGAATCTAGGCACAAAGTACTAATTTTCGAGTCAGACTTAAGTTTAAGTAGTTTCAACCCGACCCAATTCATTATCATGTCCAACCTAATATTAAGAAACTAAAATAAAAAACAATTTTCCTTTAAAAAGGGAGATTTTCTTATTTACTAAATTTTATAAACATTTTGAGACTAAAATATTATTATATGAGTTAATGAAATGTTTTCAATTTTGATTTTTAAAATTTTAAATTTAATTTGAAGTATATAAAATCCGTTTGATATTTATAAATATTTTATATTTGAAAGTCATTACTTTCTCTCTTTAGATTATTAATTATTTGTTGGAATGCATTATTAATTTAGATAATCTTTATTAATCATGATGATGATGAATATCACTAAAATAATGGTTACATAATTGAGTTGTTAAATTTTGATAATGAGATGTGTTAGTTTAATGTGTAATTAGAATTAAATATTATTTGATGCTTTAAATATAACTCTTGATGAGAGTTTAAAAGGTTATATAAAACTAAAAATATTAATGTTTTAAAAGAAAATAACAAAATTAGAATTAAAATTGAATTATATAATTTAATAAATTGTCATTAAATATTTTTTATTTTCATTATAATTTCTTATAAAATAATCTTATTCAAATAATTAATACTGACAACACAAACCTTGAAAAAATGTTTATTTATTCAAATGAAGTGATAGATTAGACGAATTATTCGTAATTTCGTTATGAATGACTCAAAATTTTATCTCATAATTAAATCGAAACATTATTTTATTATATTATTTTTGTAAATGTATATTGTCTAGCTACTTACTCTATGTCCTTTACTTCTAATTACCTTTTCTTTAGTCAATAAACAACACCTTAATAGATTATTTCTTTGTTCATAGGTTGTTAACCAAAAGCTTTACATAGACTATGTCACTTTTGACTTATGATCCAAAGGCTTGAGCCAATGTTCCTTTTACATTGAGAATGAGACATATTTTAGGGTTTTATCACTCAACAAACACTCATCTTTTTCTCAATGTTCGTTCGATCATGAATTTTGCACCGACTTTAATGTAAAATGTGTTTTCTTTCCTTAAATTTGAGAGAAAAGGTAAAAAAAAAGGTCAAAAAGGGCTTATCTTTTTTTTAAAATAAACGTGCTAATCATTTTTCAATGACTCCTTATGCTTTATACTATTTTCAAGTTAAATCAACTCTTTTCAATAACGTGATGTTTGGTTGAAGGGAATAGCAATGCTATTCTCAACGTATTCCTCAGTCATTATTAAAGCTGTGTTTGGTTAAACACAAATACAGAATATCCATTCTTTAGGAATATCT
>JAOTIZ010000003.1:1920991-1931918 GCA_027123425.1 Erythroxylum panamense
GGTGTGAAACGCTGCTATTTGCAGCTGGTTAAAAAATAGTTGATTGGGTTGAATCAGCCAACCCAATCAACTATTTATCAAACAAATTTATGGAATTTTTTTTAAAGTCAACCATCTAAAATGAATTGACTAGCTAAAAAAGAGTTGATATGTTCTTTACCAAACACACCCTTTATGTTATGTTAGTTTTATGCGAAGTCTTTTTCTAAAAAATTAATATTTCTTACCTTCTTATTCGAATCTTTTCAGTTTTGTCTGGACTTTGTTCATGTCGAAAAATGGAGGAAGTTGGATTTTTTAAAAGAAGATTATTTTCAGAAACATTATGATAATTTGACAAATTGAGTTATGATGTTTCTGAAACTAAGCCCACTAAAAAGGATTCTTTGTTTGGTGATGATAATTCTTTGAAAAACACCTACTTAGACCAAATTATCACATGGGAACTACATTTTCCCTTGTCCCTTTTGTCATCCTCTGCATATTATTTCAAACGGTCTCTGTCACGTTAGCCTAATATCTTCATACGAGGAGAGACACCAAGCTTTGAAAAGACATAAAACTAGTAATAGAGAAGTGAATGTTAATCTCTCTGTTTTTCTTCTTTCTTCTAATGTTGCTGTAGAGTGAGCTTTTTTGTTTTAAAAATTAGACCGGATTGGTCAGTTTGACCGATTTAACCAGTGATCGGTTGATTATTCGATCCGATTGACCCTTTAAAATCAGTTCTCAATTGAATCAATGAGAATCGATCAAAATTGGTCAATTGACCGGTCGGACCGATCAAACTAGACCGATCCGACCACGGGTTCAATAAAATTTTATTATTTATTTATTTTTATTTTTTGGTATATTTTTATATTTTTTTAAATATTATTAATATTATATATAATTAAATATAATTATTGCATAATTATGACGTCACATCGGTTCAACCGGTTAAACCGATCAAACCGATAGCCAGTAAGACCTTCGATTTGATGACCAATTCGGATTTCAAAACATTGGTGAACTTCATATCAAATTTGTTCTTTTGGGATAATAAGATTACTCATTCAAATTACTGAAACAACTTCTTTGTAAGAATGAGAGTCTTATGCGTTTAATACGTTAACTTTAACTTTTACTCTTCTAATGTTTAGAGTAAGAACTTAATGGTTCGAACCTAATGCGATCCTTTGTCAAACCTACTTCTATAAGCTAATTTTGACAGAAAATATGCAAATATTAACTCGCAAAGCCCTTCATTATAATCCTGTTTTTCACTCGATCATCCCTGAAATGCTCTAGTTTTGTAGTCATGTGTGTGTTTGACTATCAAATTGATTACTGATCGGATAATAGAGGATGGACTGAGGTCCTGAATCATGGACTTTTGGCGCATTGAAACACCTCTTTTAAAAGCACTGAAACACCTTGCCGGTTCTGCGGTTTCTGTCCTTGTTCCTGTCGTCCCTTACACGAGTTTTTGAAACAACTCCTGTCAATAATTAATACCCTGAACTCCTTGCGGCAGGGAAAGCCATTAAAGAAAGTATGTTTGCATGTGGAAGTAAATGCGTCACAGAGATCAGTAAATGGCAGCGAGAGCTTCACAATGGCCAAAAAAAGCAGCTGAGTTCTGCTAAAACTTCTCATGACAGGTTCGTTCGATTGGCTTAACTTGTTCTTGGAATTCTAAGCAGAAATCGTTAATTTTGGAGTCCCTGATCTGACTCGTGGACTTCCAATGTCTGTATACTTGAAGATACAGTTCTGAATCTGATCTCAAGTTTTGCTGCTAGCAATTCCTGAGGTCATATTAATTCGTAACTAGAAATTCTGATCTTGACTGCATCACAACGAGATTTGCAAGCCATATCCTGAGATTCAATTTATCAAATCCCATTTCAGATAATGGTTCTCTTTTTTATATTTTTTACTCTTTGTTAAAAGTTGAACATTTTAATGTTACTCTTTTTTGAGTTAAAATAATTAATACTTTTTAAATTTTAACTAACAAATATAACCATATCATAGTTCATGCTTGTGAGACATTGGTGGTGGATAAATGGTTGGCATATGGAGAATCAAAATCATTAGCATTGCTGCAGTCAAATCAATCTTTACCCAACTCTTTTATGATTGCATATTTTTCTGATCGAAAGCTCCAAAAGTAATTAATTGTTCAAACTCCTATGACTTTTCCTCTGCCAACCGCAAGAAATGACCACAATTGCTGGTCACAAATTTCCATTCAAATGACCTGAAATTTTTATTCAGCTGCGACCCATCTCAGTTATATATTTACTTGAGACTTGTTTTATTTTATTCTAAATTTATCTCAATTATATATTTATGTGAGTTAAGATTGGAACAAAATAAAAGATCTAAGACTTACATAAATATATAACTGAAATGAAGTGAAGCAGAATTGAAACAAAATACAAGGTCTAGATGATTACTTTTCTACAAATTTATTTATCTTTGTGTTCATATCATCTAAGTCATTCATTAGTAAAAAATTAAATTGAGAAAATGGTAATAAAATTTATAATGAACATACATATCGATTTTGGGTATTTAATATTATTCTTAAAAAATATAAAATACTATTAATTTAATTATAAAATAATATCAAGCACTTTTTTTTATTCCTTATTTTTTTCTTTCTTCTCGTACTAATTAATTAAGTACTTCTTAAATAAGTATTTTCTTATTTTATATAAGTTAATAAGGTCTAATTATACTTTTAATAACATAAATCAACTATAGTGGACTCTTTGTAATTTGTCTTTTTATTCACATATCTTTTTTTTTTGTCTCTTAGAGGTGTCCAATGAGTCGAAGGTGACTAATCTCCCTTCGCGGTACTGACTAAGTATTTCTATATAACATCTAGTTATTCACATATAGATGTAGGATTAGGATTACTACTTGAACAAGGAAGCTAAGTTTTTGTATAGCCCTACTAAATTTGGATTAGCTAGTAAGCTCAAATAAGGATTAAGAACATTAAAGCTCATTTTTTAAAAGTTTAATTGAGAACATACTAAAGAAGCCAAGAATTTATAGCATCAACAACAGCATTAATGGCATTAATAATGTTTCATGTGCAAATTTGTATAATATATTTTCTTGCTCAAGTAATTTTTATAAAAATAGGTACATTTTTTGCTTTCCAACCATTATCTCAAACCTAAACTCTCATCATGTACACTTGAACACACAGTACTGTGAAGAGCACAGGAAAGGGTTCAAGCATTAAAAAATGAAAATGAAAACAAAAATAAAGAGAAGAAGGTAGTAACAGGGAAAAAAGAAAATAAAAATCTCATAGCTGAAGCAGAATTTAGGATCTCTGAGTACTCTATGAAATTAACTTATCTGTTGTGTAGTGGATTGGGACCAGCATAGACTTTTCTCTTTTCAGCACCAAAAATGTCTCCACTTTCTTTATCCGCATCCTCTTTGAAGCTACCACTAGACTTGGTGACAAAATTCATCTCTGAACCAGACCCATCTTTGGATTTACTGAACTTTCCAAACCCACTAGCGTAACAAGGGCTAGTATGTAAGTGTGAGATAAACAACAGAAGAAGAAGAAGAAGAGTTAAGCAGGTCAAGTCTCTGCTCACACTCATCTCTTTCTTCCTTCTAAGCCAATTCATGGCATGTGTAAATCTTCTGTTTCTCCTTGTCTTTTGCTATGGCGTTGAACTACACCAGGAAGCTTTTTGGTTGCTACGGTTTTTGCCTAGGGATTCCAAGAGAAGAATTAAAAGAGCAAGAAAGTGTGGGGTTTAGAGTCAAAATGCATAGGGTTTGCTGCTTGGCTTTGGGATCAGGTTTCTATGGATGTTGTGTGATGAAAAGCTTACATGTTTATGTTTGATGAGAAAAGAGAAGCTCCCTGATCTGGTTTAACTAGCAAGAAATGGAGAGAGAGGTGTGAAAGTTGCCAAACTTGAAAATGAAAGCTACCAAAAACTCCTTTCCTTTCTATGTCTTTTAGCTCCGTTTGGTTGGTGAGAAAATACTTTCTTGGCCTTTCCTTTTTCTTTTTTCTTGGCTAATTGTAGTGGTACATGATGAGAATTTACTTCAACCGTTCAACGTTAATGTATAAAATATAAAGCTACAGACTCGAGAGTACAAAAATCCAACGACAAAGGGTCTGATTGACTAGATTCGTCGCTAACCTGAATTCTCAAAGATGCGAATCTAATTCGTTCGGATCGCTCGTAACAAAGTTATTTTACAAGAAGTCAAGAACCACAGGGTCACTCAGATCATCGTCGAGGCGATCCCTTAATCGGGCTTGACAAATTGACCAAACTCCGAGCCTGCTGCCATATCGATTAGTACCAGCCATGATCTCCATAGAAAAATACAGCATCTTTTTACGAAAATGAGGTGTTATTCTGAACAATTCATTGGTTGGAGTCGATCCGCTATTGGTTGGGTAAAGCTGAACACAGACGGAATATTTAAAAGCTCCACCGGCTTAGCTACCGCTGGAGGATTTATACGCAACCGAGCTGGCGATTGGCTTGACAGTTTTGTCCAAAATCTCGGTTGGTGTTCTACTATCGATGTGGAACTTAGGGATATTTACTCAGAGTTGACTCTGACATGGGAGCTTGGATTTCGAAAGATTGAATTAGAGCTGGATTCTAAAGTAGTTATTAATATGCTCTCGGATTCCACTACCCAAATTCAGTCCCTTAATCTGCTTGTCCTGAGTATTAATGAGCTACTCAATCGTAATTGGGTAGTTCTATCCCAGTATATTTACAGAGAGGGTGATAGAAGTGCCGATTGGCTCGTTAAATTTGCTGTAAATTTTAGATTACGGGTAACTACTTTTGTATCTGCCCCCTGGGGGGTCGCTCAATCCTCTTGGAGGACATTTCTAGGATTAACCTTGCCAGACTAGTCTAGTTTTGTTTGGAGGTCCTTTGTAAACTAAAAAAAAAAAGTAAATGATGATGTTCTTAGTCACTTTCCATATGTTTGCATGAAAGTCATGGACACTTGAATTTTTATGCACATACAAATATAAAGTATAAAACAAAAAGAGCGACCCATAAATCTTCATAACAGTCCTGCAAAGTATCCATACTTTATTCTGGTCAGAAAGGTGAAAAGGGCACAGGGAAAGAGCATTAATTTCCTTGTTTGAACCATTTTATTTTGTTCTCTCTTTCCCAGCATCTAAAAAAAAGAAAGACATTGTAATCAAGATACCATAGTTTCCTTATTCAAACCCCTAACCATGTTTTGATTAGGAAACAAAGAAGAATATCAAACCAAAACTATAGAAGGCAAAATGTAGCTGACTAGATTTTTTTTAATTTCTTGATTTTGAGTCGAGTTGTTGGGTTTAATCTCGAAGTTAAGATTTAATTTAGATAAGCACGAGCTTAATATGACCTTTTGTTAAATCTAATAAAAAAACCTATTAAGGTTGAAACATGAAATAATATATATTTTATAGTGAGAACTTAATTTCATTTGGAATATGGCATGACATAGAAATTTGACATTTGGGAACAACTTTATGTCAAATGACAAGATAATTAGGTTTGAGTCTTGAAAAATGATTAAAAGATAGAAAATTTCCTATTATTTTTAATAATATGATTTTTCCTCCTAAAATTGATAATGAAATAAGGTATACCTAACTTTCTAAAACTTAAATTCGAGTATCAAATTTGTTTCAAGTTTGAATTTAATCGCATCCCAGTTTAAATTTAATAAAAATTGATTTGATTTATTAACTACAAAAACAACTCAGTTTAAATTCGAAAAATCATTATAATAAATAGAGTGGTAAATAAATTTTCAATCTTGAACTTAATTTTAAACTCGATTGAGTCATATTTAACTTTTTAACTTCAAGTCTAGACTAAACTTCGAGTCTAGACTAACTTATTATTCCAAATATTTCCCAACACTCACATATATGCATTAGTGAACAGGTTGAGTGGAAAAGTCAATTTTTATGGCAAAGAAGCAACAGCCAAATCCTTGAGATTGGGTGGTGAGATGATGAGTACATGGGCAGAATGATTAATACAAAGAAATTGTTTCAACTAATGTGCTTCTCCTTTTTTCTTTTTTTTTAATCATTATTCCTTTTCCTCTTTCCTGTTCTCTAGCTTTTGGTCAAAGTCTTGGCCCTGTCATTATTGGGACATAACTGCTGCACGAAATTTCTCATTGTGTCCTCTAAAACCTTGACATCGTCTTCAATGGCTAATCATCTTTAATACATACCCCAGTGTGTATCATATCCTGCAACCGAGCCTTGTCTGTAGCTACTGCAGATGGGCTCCTCCGAGATAGTGTCGGTAATTGGAAGGGCGGCTTCTTCCCAAACTTTGGTTGGTGCTCTCCTTTTACTACAGAACTCTGGGGTGTCTATATCGGGTTGACTCTTGCGTGAAATATGGGATACCGACAAATCGAGCTGGAAGTGGATTCCACAACGGTGCTTGACGTTCTCTCGTCTCCGGACCGCCGCGCCAGATCACACCTCTCGCTGGTTCGAGACATCATTGAATTGTTCCATAGGAACTGGACTGTTCAGATGTGCCTACTGACTGGCTCACTATGCGAGGCATTTTGATGTCGGGGTCACTTATTTTGCTACTGCACCCATTAGGTGCCATATGCTCCTTTTAGAGGATTTATAGGGAACCTGTCTTCCCCGTACTCCGGTGTAATGTTGGTTCTTTTTCCATCTTATAAAAAAAAAGGAGGTGATAAAAAATAATATAATTTTACTGAAATTTATCAAAAATATAGCTCGCAATATAAACTTTAACACGCTAAAATATGAATAAAAGTTTTAGTATAAAAAGATCTTTGTTGTTTTCCTAATTCTTTTAATATCTTTTGCTTGTATTTAGTTTAAATATTTAAATATGCAGCAATTAATTTTTAGTGATTTAGCCTAAATATTTTCCTAGTTAGCCTTATTATTATTATTATCTTCTCCTTGTAATGACTTTTTTTCATCTCATTATCTTTATCGTATTATTTAGTTTATTACTTATTTCATTTTTTATTTATTAAGTATTTATTTTATTATTTTTATTTTTTCATGTAAATAATCGAAAACAATCTCTCTATTAGTTAAGGTTAAAGTTGCGTATTACCAAACCTCCATGAATCCTACTATCAGTGAAATTTTTACTGAATTGTTGGTGTTGTTAATTTTAGACCGACTTGATACAATTTCTTATAATTGACAAGTATAAATTTTATTTAGACATATTTATGACACTAATGTATAAGAAATTCAATCAGTGTTTAATTACTAAACCAAAAAATTCAATGCTTCACTAATCAAACTTGCTGGACTATTCCTAAATACATCATTTTACTCGTCACAATTAGCAGGTCATCGCTGGCTAAAGGTGAGCAAGGTACATACCTAAGGTCAATTCTTATAAATAATAAGATAAGACTCATTTTTTATTTTTATAAGGTCAATTCTTATAAATAATAAGATAAGACTCATTTTTTATTTTTATAAAAATAAAATGAAACAAAATAGGTCGACTCTTTGATTCAATACTCTTGTACTTGAAGGTAAAATCGCCCACCTCAGGTGTCCCTATATTCTGACCCGATAAAATAATAAAGAGGTAAATCACGGTTTAACTCACTGTTATCAGCTCCCCTACATTATTTGATGTTTCTGTAGGCATGAGGACTTCTGGGACCTATCACCATCAAACCAGCTACTTTGCTTGTGCATATTGTTTTTTTTTGTTTTTCCACTTCATAATTGCTTGTGAGAGTGAGATAAGTTTGACAATTTAAATTTGATTCAAAATAATTTAATTATATCGAATTAATTACAATTTAAACTAAGTTTGAGTCTTGGTAAGCTTGAAATTTAGTTTCTAATAGTCTAAATTTTATCTTTAAAACGATATTATTTTTATTTACAAGTTTGAAAATTCAAGATTAATTTGATATTTTTTTAAAAATAAAATAAAATAACGTTAATTATGATTATCTAATTTTAACCCGAAATTTAAAACTCGATCAATAGCTAACTTCAGTCAATTTAACGACGAGTCTATTACAATTTGACCTATTTTGTTTGCTACCTTTTATTTTTATATTAGATAAATTTTCAATAGTTTGTAAAGTACTTATATAAATGAAATAATCAACAAATTCACTAATCAAATTTATATAACAAGTTCAATTCGAAGAACCTCCGTTTCATTAGGGGGTAATGAGATGAGTGTTGATGGGAATTTAAGCCAAAGAACAAGTCTTTAATGATCTGAACTGCAATCCATCATGAAGGTTGATCAGAATTTCACCATTTAAACATTTTCTAGTGATCTGCCCTACTCTTACCATTGATGATAATCATTAGTAATAATCTTTGTGTCAGGTTCAGCCTACTTAAGTGTAAGCTGGTCAACATACCATGATTAAGCCAAGCTGTCTCTGACTAATTCCACTTTTTTTTTTAATAATATTGTTCGTGTTTTTCTAAATATAATTTCCTTTTCTAACTGTAAAAAAAACCAATAATTTTTAATTTGAATTAATAGTTAATTATATATAATAATTCACAAATTACATATTCTAATTATTTGACGAGTTAGCCGATCAGAATTCAAGTAATAAATTTGATTTAAATAATATAATTTAAAATTCTCTTTCTATTTTTTTAGGTCATAAAAAGTTAAATAGTAATAGTCTTGACTTTACATGTGGTAAATTTCATAATTAGGTTTAGAAGGTGAGAGCATGTGGTAAGTTTCATAATTAGTTCTAGAAGGTGATTCCTTGGACATTCAAAGGTTCGTCTTCTCAAGAGATTATAATGCCCTCACAATCATGATCAACAACAATTTTTGATAAAAATGTTGATAATTCTAACCAATATTTTAAAAAAATGCTGGATTGAAAGCTAAATCAGTAAGATAAAACATTTAAGATTTGAAAAATTAAACCGATGTTAAACCGTTATAAAATCGACTAAAGACTTCAAAATTCAACCAGTATTAATCTGATATAAAACTGAATAAAGAATAAATAAAATTAAAGAATTTAAAATATGATTAAAATATTATTCTTGTCTATTGAATAATTTAAAGTTTAATTTAAATTTTTTAATTAATTTATTTTAGTTTGAAATAAATTATTAATTTATAAAAATTGATCGATTTATTAATAAACTGATTGATTTTTAAGAAAAAAAGTTATTAAAAAAATTAAGCCAAAAAATTAGACAGTTCAAGATTTTTACGATTAAAAATTGATCTAAAAATATTTATTTAATCAAATCTAAATATTTAAACTTAAATTATTTTAATTTTAAATTGAATTTTAACTAAGTTGTCATGTCTTCAAATAATATATGAAGTTTCGAATTATACAAAACATAGTCTTCCACTGCAAATACTTCTGTTACATAACTTTGGTTCCAATTTGTTCGTTTTTGTTAACCTTAAAATTAGTAAACTCAACTCAAGAGTAACGATACAAGTCTTTCAACCTTATATACATTGTTCTTCCAAGATCTTGGGAATACATTTGCTTTTGTTATTACTTGTATATGTGTGGAGTTTCCTGTTGCTTGCTAGTTTGAACTGCTGCTGAACATCCATTGCAGTTGGTTGAACTTTTTAAGGATGATATAATTGAATCACATGTAGGGTTGTTTAGGAACATTTCACTCACCAAATTAATCATCTAAATATAAAGGCATAAACAACTCCATTTAACTCATAAATAATAGGTTTAAAGTTACAAAACGAAAGTAAGGTTAACTTTTTGTTGAAGCACCGTTTTACATATATCAAGAAGCATATCGAAAGAAAATGGTACTAAGTCTGTTTTGAAAACCGGATCAGACCAGCCAATCCGACCGGTGACCAGTCGACTATTCAATCCGGTTTATGCTTTAAAATCGGTTCTCAATTGAACCGGTGAGAACCGGTCAAAACCTATCAATTGACCGGTTGGCCCGGTCAGATCACTGGTTCAAATTTTTTTTTGTTTTGTTTTATTTTGTTTTATTTTTTTGGTATATTTTTGTATTTTTTAATATTTTTAATATTTTATATAATAAAATATAATTATTGCATAATTATGTCATCACACCGATTCAACCGGTGATTGAACCGGTCAAGCCGGTGACCAATAAGGCCTCCGGTTCGATGACCGGTCTGGGTTTCAAAACACTAGTACTAACTATGAACAGTTCTAGCAGATCAGAAATGGATTTGACAAAACTAAGAGGAAAAACTCACAATCTTACATGTAGATCAGAAAACAAAAATACATGAGAAAAGAATCGGCTGTCTAACAATATCTACTCAGAAAATCCCTCTATGAATCCAACGTTAGGAAAAAGAAAAAAGAATCAGTAGTTAAAGAATAGCTATCGAAACCCAAAAGTTGTTTTCTTCCTCAGATCTAACATCTCCTTTCTAAAGGTCAAAACTTTATGATTCTGGATCACCCCCAGCTCAAATATCAACAACTAAAAGCAGCAATCCCAGAAACCCGAATGCATCAACAACCCAAGTAGAAGACAAAGAAAGCAAAAAAAAGAAAAGGAGAGGCGATCGGAACTCAACAAGGGACCTCGACCTCGACCTCAACCTTGAACTCCACAGGCAAACCCAAAATCAATTAAGCAATCAACAAGGGGGTTAATAGAATCAGCTAGATCCTTTGTAGGATGTGGAAAACAAGTACCAATATATTTTATTCAGATCAATTTTTATTAAATAATCCAAACCAGTTCCTCATCCCAACAACTAAACAAAAAGCATGATGCTTGTTCTTCTATTTCTGTCAAAAATTTCAGCATCGAATCCTCTATCAACTCTCATTCAAACACACAGAATCTTAAGTACTATGCAGCTCAAGAGAGCACCAAATTCGATGCCTAAAATGC
>JAOTIZ010000003.1:1960957-1972877 GCA_027123425.1 Erythroxylum panamense
TTGAGATTATGGAATTGATGAATTCCATTTTGAAAAAGAGATTGTCTTGTATGAGTTTGATTTATGAAAAAAAAATTATACCAGATTCGGATAGTTTAGTCTAGGTTTCCAACGCGATCACTTTTCTAAGATTCATGTTTCGGATGTCGGAAATTTGTATTTCGATTCGGTTTTGTTTTCTTTGATCCGTTTGTTTATTCGCTTTCTGATTTCGTTTCCGTATTCTTTGCTTCGCTTTCTGTTTCCGCTTTGTCTTCGTATCCGTTTGATTCATATTCGTTTGATTGCTTCGATTTTTGATTAGCTTCGTGTTCGTTTCATTTCATTCTCTTTGGTTTTCGATTTCGTCTGTTCGATTCGGTTTTCGTTTCCACTTTTCCGATTGGGATCCGGTCTCCGGATCGGGTGCCAACACTAAGCATTATCACGTGGAATGAAATGACTAAGCAATTTTTGGAAAATTTATTTTCAATTTCAAAGGACGCTAGCATTCGAGAAGAGATTTGTGGCATTTGTTAACATAATAGTGAATCATTATATGAGTATTGGGAGCATTTAAAAAAGTTATTCACAAGTTGTCCACACTATCAAATTAGTGAACCACTCCTAATTCAGTATTTCTATGAAGGATTTTTACCCACAAAAAGGAGTACCATCAACATTGCTAGTGGAGAAGAACTTATTAAACAAACACCAAATAAGGAATGCACATTGATCGCTAATATGGCATCCAACTTCCAACAATTCAATGCTAGGATGGACTATTCAACTCCATAGTTAATAAGGTAAACATTTCTTCTCTTGGAAAACGTATGGATGATCTTATTGCATTTGTTCATCAATTGGAAATAGGAATAATGGAAGCAGTAAAGGTATGTGGTATTTGTTCAGTTATAGGGCACCCGTGTTATATGTCTAGCACTTCAAGATGGCTCCATAGAGCAAGTTAATATGATACATTTTCGGGGACAACATCAACAAAATTATAATCCCTTTTCAAACATATATAACCCTAGTTAAGGAAACCATCCAAACTTGAGGTGAGGAGACGGACAAACAAATCAATCAACTGTATATAATCAGCCATATTAGCCTTCTCATCAGTCCAATTAGTAAAGACAACAATCACTTACAGTTTAAGCTCTCAATTCAGGTACATCTATGAAAAAATAATTAAAAACTTAGTTATTAACACTTTGAAATTTAAATAAGAGAATCAGTCTAGTATTAAAAAAGACTTAAATGGGACAAATGGTCACTGCCATTGGTCATTTGGAAGCCTAAAATATTAACAAACTACCCTCCTAAATAGTGATGAATCCTAGAAAAAGTGAAAGTGCTATAATGTTAAGAAGAGGCAAGGAGGTAAGGCTAAAATATGAGGTGTAATATGCTCCAAAAGAGATCAAAAGTGAGCTAACAATCAATTTCTAGCACCTAATTTGGCTAATCCAAAACCTAAGGATGAGTTGCATACTCCTCCCTTAACTATACTTCCTCCTTTTTTGGAAGCATTGAAGGATAACTGGATATAGTGCCTTAATGCTAACTTATATGACTCATTCCAAAAATATGAGGTAAATATTCATCTTTATAATGATATGAAACAAAATATTCATCTTTTTAATGGTATTAAACAAGTACTTAGATATGATACATTCTTAAAGGAACTTATAAAATGAAAAGAAGAAAGAAGTAAAATATAATTGAGAAAATTAAAGTGAATGAAAAAGCTCCAAAACTAATTTGAAAAAATAGCCCAGATGGGAGCGAAGATCCAGGTATGTTTTCCATCCCTTGCATAATTGGTGGTATAAGGATAAAAAAAGGAATGTTAGATCTAGGATGAGAGTGGTGATTCAACTAGAATATAAGTCTAATGTATATCCTAAAAGGTTAGAAAAAGGATTTTTTAAAGTATATAAAAGACAAATTGATTTTTCTCGATGGCTTCTATATTTTTAGAAATGAAAAAAGACCAATCAACATCAATTTTAGTAGGGAGGCCATTTGTGAAAATGAAAATGACAAAACTTGATGTGCATAATAGATCTTAACAATGGTATTTGATGGGGATGTGATTAAATTTCAAAATCATAAAATGATTAAATCCCTTAATGAGGGTTATCCTATTTTTTCAACTGGTCTCATTGATTTATTAGTGCAGGATGTTTTTAAGATGGAGGAAAACCATAAAGATTGTCATTGTACCTCCTAAAATACCAGTAGCAGTTGTACTTTCTATTTAACAACCTGATGCATTTTCCTTCAATAGTGGAGTTTGATTTTTTTAAGATGAAAAAAAGAATTTTTGCCATTGGATTTCATAACTTCACTCTTCATATCACACCGATTTCTCCTTGAAACCACAGGCAGAATACTATGTTGATTGCACATGATCCATTGTAGATATCATTACAAATTAAATTTTCGTAAAACATTTGAATTGAAAATTAAATATATATTCAAAAAATTAAGATGCTATTACAAATTAAATATAAGTTAAAATTTCGTAAAACATTTGAATTGAAAATATACTTTTTTACCTACAAACAAATTAACAAAACATGCAATAATTCATTAATAACTTTTTGCAATCATTTCTATGAAACACGGGTCCTTATACATATGGAACAGGTACTGTTGGATAAGATGTCATAGTCTCTTCAATTATGAGCTCCTTGGGTCTTTCTAACTCTTATCTGTATTTGGCAATAATCTTGCCCCTGGTCACATTACGGTCAAGAGAATGATAATTTTCTGCCCAGCAGGCTCGCGAGGGCAAGCCCTCGCCCTCGTGAGCTAGGCAGAAAATTGTCACTCTCGCGAGGGCGAGCTCCCTCGCGAGAGTGGCAATTTTCTTGTCGCCCTCGCGCGAGTGGAAATTTTTTGTATAGCTCGCGAGGGTGAGGGCGATACGTTGATGATAAAAAGGAAAATATTATATGACATAAGATGATTAAATTCTTGATTATTATTAATTTTGTCCTTGATAATAATAAGGAAAAAATTATATGCTTATTTTTGCTAATTCTTTATAAAATTAATAAGAAATATTAAAGAAGCATAATAAGAATTAATAATAATATAAACGATGATAATAGCATTATTAATTTAATTATTATTAATATTATTATTGGAATTATTATTATTATTGATTTAGATAGGTTTTACTGTATATTAATTTTTATTAACAAATGTAATTTTATTATTAAAAATGTTTATTATTATTCATAACATTATGAAATTCCTTATTATTATAAAGTGTATTTATTTATTTTTATTATTCGTAAATTTACTAATTAATTTTATTTCTATTATTATAATTACTGATAAATATTATTATTAAAATTATTGCGCAGTATTTATAAAATTTATTATTATTATTATTATTATTATTATTAAATTCCTTATTAATATTAAATATTATTATTATTATTACTGTTATTTTTATTTTCATTATTATTATTATTATTATTATTATTAAAATTATGAAATTCCTTATTATTATAAAGTGTGTTAATTTATTATTATTATTCATAAATTTACTAATTAATTTTATTTCTATTATTATAATTACTGATAAATATTATTATTAAATTTATTGCACAGTATTTATAAAATTTATTATTATTATTATTATTATTATTGTTATATTATTAGTAAATTCCTTATTAATATTAAATATTAAATATTATTATTATTATTGTTATTTTTATTTTCATTTTTTATTATTAAAATTATGAAATTCCTTATTATTATAAAATGTATTTATTTATTATTATTATTCATAAATTTACTAATTAATTTTATTTCTATTATTATAATTACTGATAAATAATAATAATACTATTATTATTATTACTATTACTATTAAAATTATGAAATTTTTTATTATTATAAAATGTATTTATTTATTATTATTATTCATAAATTTACTAAATAATTTTATTTATATTATTATAATCACTGATAAATATTATTATTAAATTTATTATTATTAAAAATGTTTATTTGATGGAACAACATTGATCTCCATAATAGAGTACAAGTAAACTATGAGTATCGTAAATATAGAAGTAAAGAAGCAAGTTCCCAGCAATTGATCATCAGTAAATATAGCAATAAATATAGAAGTAAATATAGAAGTAACGAAGCATCTCGCGAGGGCGAGGGCTCACCCTCGCGAGATTGGGAAAAATTGTGATTATTTTTATTTTTATTTTTATTATTTAATGAATTTATTTTCATTAAGTTAGTTTGCTTGTATTTATTTATATTAAATAATAATAATAATAATGATAATAATAATAATAATGCTGAAAATAAAAATAACAGTAGTAGTAATAATAATAATAATAATATTTAATATTAATTAGGAATTTAATAATAATAATAAATTTTATAAATACTGCATAATAAATTTAATAATAATATTTAAAAGTAATTATAATAATTACAATATAATTAATTAATAAATTTACGAAGAATAATAATAAATAAATACATTTTATAATAATAAGGAATTTTATAATGTTATGAATAAGAATAAATATTTTTAATAATAATATTACATTTGTTAATAAAAACTAATATACAGTAAAATCTGCCTAAATCAATAATAGTAATAATTCCAATAATAATATTAATAATAATTAAATTAATAATGCTATTATCATCATTTATATTATTATTAATTCTTATTATGCTTCTTTAATATTTCTTATTAATTTAATTGTTTTAAATTATGATAATTCATAATTTTCTACTTACTATTATTCTTATTATTATTTAATAAATGTAATAATAATTATATTATATAATATTATTAAATTCCTTATTTTAATAAATTTTTTCTTAATAATAATAGAAATTAAAATAATTAATAAATGTAATAATCATAGCGAATATAATAATAATAATAATAATAATAATAATAATAATAAATTTTATTTTTAATAATAATAATAATAATAATAATTTTATTATTAATACTCATCATCAAACAAACAGAAGTGAAAATATGACTCTGAAAAAAATATATGTTTGTTCTTAAGGGATTTGTACTGCAGTGGTTGAAATAAATAAACAGAAATATTATGGCTGTAGGTGGCTCCAAAACAACTTGCGTCCACTTACACTGCGGCGTCTCTTAAATTTAAACACAAAAACGTTATCGTTTTGTAGTTAGACAAAATAAGACAGGGTTAACTTGGACTGAAAATCTGGACATGATTTGAAGAAGCAACTTATGATGCTTTTGAGAAGCATTAAATGCTTGGCTTTTAAGAGCATTAAATGCTTTCTTTATTTTAATCCAAACATTAAAAGATGAAAAGGTTTTCATAAACATTAAATGCTTACTTTTATAATGAAAAGACTTGATATTTTGGATTTTGAGAAGCATTAAATACTTGCTTTGAGAATGAAAACGTTGGACTTTTTTAGGCGGGAATTGAGGTGAAATGGATTGAGATTTAAGTAAGTAAGTAGATTTCTAAATTTTAAATTCGATTTTTTTATATTTTAAAAATTTTAAATTTACTTAATATTTAATTAATTTTATATCAGTTTAATATTGATTGAAATTTTTTAAACTTTAAATTTTTTATTTTATTAGTTTATTTTTGCGCTCTAATTTTTAGGACATTGATTTTAAATCTTAACTAATTTTGAAATAAGAAGATTCACTTTCAATCGCAAATCCCTTTTGGACTTTGAATTCTAAAACATATGAAAATGAAGCTGGAGGACGTTAAACTTTAAAGAGAGGTCCAGAGATTTATTAAATTCTGTCTCGGAAGTTATTTTTTTAAATAATCATAATAAATTATTAACATAAATTATATTTAAAAGTTTAATTTGTCATATAATAATATCTGACTAGTTCAAGTATATTATTTATATTGTTCATATTTTCATCATTATTTTTCAAACGAAAATTTACATAAACTTTTTTTAAAATTAAAAATTAAAAAGTTTTCAAAGTTAATTTAAAAATCAAAGATTCTTTAAATTAATTAAAGCATAAGGAAATTATTTTTCTTTTACCCTCTTTTTTATTTAGATATATTAAGATTTCAATTTTATCTTAAAATGATTATATTTTTAAATTTATAACCTATTTTACAATATTATTTAATTATTAAAAACATTTTCTTGGTAATTTTACTAATTATTTTATTATATACTAATAACAAAAGATATATTCCAGACGCTATGACATAATTAACCTTTTTCTACTTTATTATTGTAACATGATTGAGTTGGCTAATTCAACTCCGTAAACTAATTTTTAAAAAGTTAGGAGAACTAATGTTTACCAACAAGCCATCTAAAAACCCCACAGTGACAAAGCCTCTGTTTTTATTTTCTTCATTGCCTTTTTCCAATCTTATAAGGTGTATGCAACTTTCATATAATTATTGGTAAAGTTTTCTTTTTCTTAATTATTAATCTCGGGTCTATTTTAAGTATCTATCATTAACTTAAGATTTATACAGGAGAAAAAAGAAGTACTTATTATTATTATTATATATTCTATATTTTTTAATAAAATTTTAAACTTAATTTTTATAAAATTAATTATCTAAATTTTAAACTCTTATAAAAATATTCAAAAATTATTAAAATATAATACTCACATTTTTATAAATTTTTTTATAAGCCATATCTTTATAAGTCATTTTACACATAAACAACTAAATACTGAACAAATAATTTTACTAAATATTTTAAATAAATAATTGATATTATTTACTGATCAAATCAATTAATATAATTTACTTTCAACTAACTGATAATTGAATCAACTAACAGATAATATAATTAGGCCGATTGCTTAATATGATCCCAGTTTATTATCATTATTTGGCACGTAGTCCTGGGTTATCGAAATAAGAAAATTAAAAATTTAGGTTGCAAAAACGACAGGTCACATGTCGCATTTGTGATTGAAAACAAAGCCTCATCTCGTGTCACTTTGCTTTCTGTTTATTCTTAGCCACAGTATTGTGTTGTCCTTTTTCATTCAACTCTATTTTGCCTGCTCTACACTAATTTGAAGTTATTTTTTAAAGAGGTTTTTGCCTTTTCCTCTTAAAAACCTCTTTAAAAATATGCATTAATAATGTCAACTGGGTTGTTCACACGCGATTTCACGTGGGGGTGCTTGCATTGGATACTATGAAGTTGAATTGACTAGATCGGCTGGCCCGACAGCACCACTATGCCAGAAATATCTCCGACGCCGTTTACTCGTACTTTAAGCAAACACCCACTCTTAATGCGAATTTACTATTTGGCACATATATTTAGGTCTTTTCCCCGTTTGCCCACCAAATTTATTTGCTAAGTTAGTGAATTTTACTTTTATTGAAAACTCAAGTTATAAAGAATTGATGATTATTGAATTATAGTTAGTGAATTTTAATTTTAATAAATTATAAAATTGTATAAAAGTTTTATATTATTAATAATAAATTATATTGAAATTGTGAATAATAATAATTATTATAAATAATATATTTTAAATAAATTTATCGATTAATCATTAACAATAATTTAATAGTAATTACATATCCTTAAATTTCATTACAAAAGATATAAAAAACCGTTAAAATAAAACAATAGAAAAATACATAAATAAATATCTGTAAAAATAAAAATAAATAAATAAACATATAAGTAAATAAAATAAAACAACATAAAAACTCTGATTTTAAATAAAAGAACTAATAAATATAAATAATAATTACTAATTTAAAATCATGATATGAGTTGTAGTCTTGCAGAACATTTGTCAAAATCTATTCAACCAAAAAGTCAATGGCCAGCGCAGCAATTCCAAACAGAGGGGCAAATTGGTCTCTCTAAGACTTAAACTCAAAATTTAAAAACATAAACCGCAATCATAGAAACTAAACAAATCACAATCTGAACCGTCCGTTGTACGCATCCAACGGCACGGAGCGGATCCAAACAAAATAGGAGGGAACAAACACGAACCGTCCGATCTCACCCCACACTCCCTCCCAGCTATATAAGCCCTCTCTAGGCTCTTCACTTTTTCGCAGATCTCTCTCAAAAGATTTTTGAAATTTGAAATTTGAAATTTGAAATTCCTTTAATCTAAGGTACAATCTCCCTCTCCATCTCTAGATCTACAGTTTAAAGTTCAGATTGTCTGTGTATCTTTTTAAGATCTATTGTGGCAATGTTGAAATATGTTGTATATTTGCTCATAGATCTTGGCTTATTTGTAGTGTTTGCGTGCAGAATTTATTTTGAGTGGAAATGTTAAGTGAATCCGTTTCCATTTTTCTTTTCTGGTAATATTGATCTTTTTACTCCATTTTGAGTGTAATGTAACTAGATACATAGTAGCTTTTAACCGATAATGCGATTCGAAGCATAAAACTTTGGTTTTGCTCGGTTATGTAGATCTGCTTTAGTTTCTGAGTCGCTTGTTGAACTTCAGTTCTATTTCTTAATGGCGAACTCAGTTCAGATCTGTGCAGTTCTACTTAGTAGCGAACTTAGTTCAGATCTGTGCAGTTTCTAGTCGGAACTGTTAATGTGTACTCTGTCTGACGGTTAAGTGAAATGTGTGAAGCCTTTTGTTTGGGAACCTAATTGCAAGAATGCGTTGCTGTTTGAAAGATCCATCTTCCGATTAAAAAAAATCCGTCAATGATATGTAATTTATTGATGGTTTTTTTCTTTTGAATTTCTTGATTAACTACTTTGTTTTACTGAGATTAAGCTTGATTAATTTTTTGTGATGATTTGTTGTTTAATGTTATTAATTAAATTTGTTGAATGTTTTAAGTGAAACTTATTTAGTTCTTATTTGTGATTGTTTGTTGGTAATACAGGAAAGATGAGAGAGATCCTTCATGTTCAAGGTGGACAGTGTGGGAACCAAATTGGTTCAAAATTTTGGGAGGTTGTTTGTGATGAGCATGGTATAGACCCAACTGGGAGGTATGTTGGGAACTCAGATCTGCAATTGGAGCGTGTCAATGTCTACTACAATGAGGCTTCTTGTGGGAGATTTGTTCCTCGTGCGGTGCTCATGGACTTGGAACCAGGCACCATGGACAGTGTTCGAACCGGACCTTACGGGCAGATATTCAGGCCTGATAACTTTGTGTTTGGACAATCTGGTGCTGGTAACAACTGGGCCAAGGGACATTACACTGAGGGTGCTGAGCTTATTGATGCTGTTCTTGATGTTGTTAGGAAGGAGGCTGAGAATTGCGACTGCCTTCAAGGTATGTGCGCAGATTCCTGACACATACACTTGGTTCTACTGACGTGTTATGTCCTGAAGTGTCTGCATGATGGTGATGGGTTTTTAGTTTTACAATCTCATATAACTTTGAAATTGAGTCAAAGGTTGTGGACTAAACATTGATTTGCTCATGCTTTTATTTGCGCAGGTTTCCAAGTCTGCCACTCACTTGGTGGAGGTACTGGTTCTGGAATGGGTACTTTGTTGATATCAAAAATTCGTGAGGAATATCCGGACAGAATGTTGCTTACATTCTCTGTATTCCCATCCCCGAAGGTCTCAGACACGGTTGTTGAACCATACAATGCTACTCTTTCTGTTCATCAGCTTGTTGAGAATGCAGATGAGTGCATGGTCTTGGACAATGAGGCTTTATATGATATCTGCTTTCGGACTCTAAAATTGACTACCCCTAGCTGTAAGTGGTTTTGAAATACATAGATTTTGAATCCACTAGTTCTTGTTTCTAGTTGCAGTTGGTTCACTAAAACCATTTTGCATACAGATTAGCCATATGCTCAACTAATTCACTGAGTTTTCCCAACTCAAATTAGTAACCCAATTATTCTAATGTTTGGTTTCACTGCAGTTGGTGATTTGAATCACTTGATCTCTGCAACCATGAGTGGAGTCACTTGCTGCCTCAGGTTCCCAGGACAACTCAACTCTGACCTCAGAAAACTTGCTGTGAATCTCATCCCCTTCCCTCGTCTGCACTTCTTCATGGTTGGTTTTGCTCCTTTGACCTCACGAGGCTCTCAACAGTACCGATCTTTGACGGTCCCTGAATTGACTCAACAAATGTGGGATGCCAAGAACATGATGTGTGCTGCTGACCCAAGGCACGGTCGCTACCTCACAGCATCTGCCATGTTCCGTGGCAAGATGAGCACCAAGGAAGTGGATGAGCAAATGATTAACGTCCAAAACAAGAACTCGTCTTACTTCGTTGAATGGATCCCGAACAATGTGAAATCCAGCGTCTGTGACATTCCTCCAAAGGGGCTCTCCATGGCATCCACCTTCATCGGAAACTCAACCTCCATCCAGGAAATGTTCCGGAGAGTGAGTGAGCAATTCACAGCTATGTTTAGGAGAAAGGCTTTCTTGCACTGGTACACCGGCGAGGGAATGGATGAAATGGAGTTCACCGAGGCAGAAAGCAACATGAACGATCTTGTCTCCGAGTACCAACAGTATCAGGATGCTACTGCCGACGAGGAGGGTGATTATGAGGATGAGGAAGACGATGTACCAGAGCATCTGTGAAGTTGTACCCAGCTGTTGCTTCTCTCTGACGTATCATGTGCTTGGGAAAGAAGACTACGAGCGTCTTAGTTCTGTTATACTAGGAGAGTTAAGAAGAATGTCTATTTTTCTTTTGTTCTCCTGGTTAATAAGGATGAGAAGTAGTGGAGAGGGCAAAAACGTTGTCGGATGTGCACACAAACCTGAAGTAGTTGTGATTGGATGCCCATTTTGTTTGTTAGGTATGGTTTATAAATCTCTTCTATTATTATTATGTGAACCAATCATCCATCTTGGTGTTCTGTTTTTGCTCTTCTTTAGCATTTCCCTTCCTCCAGTTCTTATTATTCTAGTCTTTTTGGGAATAAATTAAGTCCCTTTTAACCTATTTAGTTTGAACCTATTTCGAGTTTGTTAAAGTTGATAAATCACATTAATTTGATTTAATTCAGATTTAGATTTTTAAATCTGATTGATTTGGGACTCATTTCCAAATACCAAGCCCAACAGGCTTGTATTTTTACCTGCCATAAGCCCATGTTGAAATGTCTTCGGCCAGGTCCTTTGCAAGTCCTTCGACTGTATCGTTTCAAAGACTACGCCGTTAGGAGTGAATTTCTGTTACTGGAGGTAGGAAGGTGTACCGATTAGGATTTGTATAGAAGTACATATTTATTTCTAATATTCACAAAAGATAAATAAATATTAATAATGTTAGCATTAATAAATCTTTATATGAATGATAATGCATTTCTAAATTTTAATATATAAATAATTAATTTACGAGAATTTAATAATGATAAAGTCATTAAAAAGTAAAATTTTGATTATGATTTTCATTTATGTTTTCACAAAATAAAATTCTTTTCCTTTTTAAACTTCATCCCTTTTTTGATGATTATTTGATGATTAAGAAATCATTTGCCTCTTATGAATATTTACCAATATTTTAAAAATTTATCGATTTACAGTAAAAATTTTGAATTGGCCAACTTTTCGATTCAGTTTGAAATTTTTTAGTCTAATTTAGTTTAATAATTTTTGTTGTAAAAAATTGATTAATTTATTGATTAATCAGTCAGTTTTTTATAAAATCAAAATAAATCAATTAATGTTTATTTAATAATCTTTTTTTTAATTAAAATTTAAATTTTTGATAAGTTAAGACAATTTTTTAAATTATTTTTAAAATTTTTAAAATTTCAAAATTTATTCAATTTTTAACCAATTTTATGACGGATTAATATTAATTAAATTTTAAACTTTTTATGTAATTACTAATTTAACTTCTACTCCTTAATTTAAAACACTGCTACTTACTATAGTCGTCAATTCGGTGGTTGCAGGAGAGGGACGGGATTGCATTAAAAATGCCAA
>JAOTIZ010000003.1:1978823-1998211 GCA_027123425.1 Erythroxylum panamense
TTAGGAGTAAAGTTACGTATTACTGGACCTCTCCACACCCCATGTATTAGCAGTATTTTTACTGATATTGTTATTGTTGTAAGTTAATATCTTATAGTATATTTTACTTTTTAGTTGTAAGTTAATATCTTATAGTATATTTTACTTTTTATTTTAAGTATATCGCAAATTGTTGTAAGCTATTTTTATTTTTTGAAATATATATTATTTTGCATGTTCAATAATTTATTTAATATTCACCAAAAAATTCACAATTTGCAATAAATGGATTTTATTTACAAAAATCCATTTAGAATGTACATATTTAGGAATAGTGTCTTCATCCATTGAACTCATTCTCCATGTCTATATCTCCTTCTGCCTCGTGCATGAGCTAAGCAATGACCTATATATGCCTTTTGATGATTTGTTGAACCGTCACAAAAACAAACAAGCACACAAAATTCTGATAAGGTTCTTTCAGAAAGCAAGCAACGGCTTCTTTTTAATTGAAGAAGAGTATAGAATCTGATATTTTCATTGACTGGCCACCAGAACATAACACACAACCTAACATGTGCAACAACAAGACAATACATGTGTCAAGAACTCGTTCTAACTACGTAAGTTTTGTTGTTCTGTACTCTCTCTACCCCATAACTTGGAATCTGTGTGCGTGTGTGTTTCTTGGTAAAGCTAAGAAGTAAGCGTGTTTTAGGAACAAGACGGAGAGAAGAGGAAGTGGGTTGGGGTCAAAAGTGGTCATCATCTGCCGACAAAGGAGACCTTCAAAGTTCAAACCCTACTTGTGTCTGAAATTCTTGTATTTTAGGTATATTTTCTCGAAAAGCTAGGGACCATTATTACATTGCAAGCTGGTGCTTGTAAAAATTACAAAATTCATAATCTTTTCGACGAGTTCTTAGTAATGGCTGGAACTGTTAGTTCTGTTCTTTTATCTTATTTCAGTACTGTAGACATTAGACAAAAGTATGAAAAGCAAAGTTGAGAAGAAGTATGAAAAGCAAAGTTGAGAAGCTAATAGTAACTTTTTGACATTCTTATACATTCAGAAGAAGAGGTATACAGATCGAGATCAATGGCGAGAAATTATTCCGTGCAAAGGTCTCATCTTTTCTGAAAGGTGGGAAAGAGAACAAGTTTGCTGGTGCAGGTCAAGGTTCTCTACACATTGTTAATCCAAAATATCAAGTCAAGAATCCTAACCAGCATGAATTCTAATGAAACAATTGCCTCTGGACCTGAACGTATTAAACATGTAAAAACTGTTTCAAATGTTTGTTTCCCTTTCAGTGCAGAATAATCCCACTTTGTATTATGATCAATGCTTGGATTTCATGTTACCACATTGTGATGATGCTGATGACACGTAGCTGGAGATGTTACCAGAACTCCAGTCGGCTATACAATAAGAGCTACCTCCGGCCATGCGCCCAATGCCTGTTATTATTTCCATGTCTTCCGTGTGGATTTTTATGGTGTCCTTGCTTGGGGAGGTCATGCAAATCCATGACTTGGATTGTTCTCTGCCTCTTTGCTGTTAAAGCAGAAAGAAGAATATTATTATCAATAGCCAATTAATAGAGATGACATTTAAGTCAGTCTCAAGTTGGAATCATTCTTCATCCTCTGACGAAATAAACATCCTCTATGAAAGCATAGTTAATGATTGAGTTGATCTAAACTAAATCTGTATTGACATAAATAACGTAAGATCATGTATAGCATTTCAAGGAGAACACCAACCATTCTCAACTTGTTGATAACTCTCCTGAAGTTTTCTCTTGGTGGCTTCAAGTTTCATGTGGACAGCAGCTTCCTCCGAACACTTAATTTTCTAATTGAAAACAAAAAACAGAGACAAGATAAAATTAGAATCTCTATGATTAAACTGCATTAAATTTTCATACAAGGACCTGCTTTAAATTTTATTCTTACATCTTGTTGAACACTTGGCTTTCTCTGGTTTGTAATCTTTTCGGATTTTGTCTGAGACTTTAACTGATTACTTGCATTGTTCTCCACGCTTGTCTTTCGAGGTCTTCCAGGTCCAGAATCATTGTTCAATGGCTTACCTGGCTTCATGGGAGCTACTTGTCTTTTCACTAGCTCACTCTTGTTGCCCTCTGCTACCACATTTTCCTCGTTTGTGGTCTGCTTCTTAGTAATATTTTGGTTCTCAATTGATGGCTTTCTTCCTTTATCATGGTCCTTGTTGAATTCCCCACTACTTCGAGGATCTGAAACAACATTCCTCGTTCAGAATCATGTATCTAAGAAGTGGGGAATTCAGACATAGACATAGACCGAAGATTAAAAGCTATCTAAGTAAAAGCACAAGAGATGGAAAATCAACTCACTTCCGTAATCATCCAAGCCATCAAAGAACTGCACAGAATAATTACAGAAAAGGGGAAAACCAGAATCAGTTAGTCGTCAGCAGGTTCTCCCAAGCAACTAAACTGCCCAAATCAAACATAAAAAACAAACGAGAAAGGCAAGTACCTGTGAGAGCTCCATTGAAGTGGGTTGAGTGGCAAAGAAAGCCATTTCATCCAGAGGTGGAAATGGAAGCCCTTCTTCTTCTTCCTTCTCCTCTTCTTGTTCTTCTTCGACAACAGATGGGTTAACAGACTCGGGAGTACCTTCATCACCTAAGACCATTAAAGAAAATCAGACTCCAGAAATACCTTTGGATTGCAAACATGAAATGATGGTAAACATTAAATATTGCCAAACAAGTTCCCACCTTTAACAGCCTTAGTAGCATTACACCACTCATCCACCAAATCCTTCCAGCAGCTGCATTTATCCAAAAAAGCATGTTTAATAAATAGATGTTCTCCGGTCAATTATTCGCCTCGATCAATTATAACGACTAAATATAAACTAGATCTTATTATACGTGTAGCCAAGAAGATCTTTAAACAAAGGCATTTCAGCTATTAGCTAATTCAGAGCGTGGCTAGATGTTCATTATACAATAAAATAGACCCATGAAGGGAATACATCAACACCATGTCATTTGATAATGGAAAAAGAAGTAAACCATTATGAGAAGAGATAAATAAGCTCATACCCTATTAGAGTTCGAGCAAGCTGGCGAATCCGAACCGATCCATGTCTCCTGAGAACATTGACAGTCTTTCCAATCTCAGTTGCCTGGTGAAAGACAAGCACAATTAGTTGAAAAACTCAGCTATAGAACCTATGTATCATGACGGAAACAGTTTATGATACTTGGTTTCCAGATAATCAAACCTTTAGGATATCCACAGTCAAAGCCATCAATTCAAGCCTCCTCAATGACTCAAACAGCACAGAATCAGACTGCCAGAAGAAACAACCAAAGCAAAACCAATTAGACACCATAAAAAATTAAAAACCATGCATAAATCTTTGAACAATTACCGCCGAAAAAAACCACATATCTGCTCAAACTTGAAGACCAAAATCAAAAGAAATCCACAGAATTATCTAATTTAACAGTCCAATCAATCAGAAAACCTACAAAGACTTTTAAGTTGTAATCAACAACTGCACTATAAGGTCATCATACCTCTTCTTGGCTAGCCTGAAGAAGGTCCTTGATCCTTAACACTTCACCAACAATTTGTGTCTCTTCCTCAATCTCATCAGTCAAAGCCTCAGCCTCTCCATAACTATAGTTACTAACCATCTGATCACCATTCATATTCAACTCTCCATTGTTGCAACTATTAGCGTTGCTCTCTTTACTACCAACTCCATGTTCAAACTCACATCCACCTTCAATATCAATTTCTATGTTGTCGTTGTCGTCATGACGGACATCACCACCACCGCCATTATTAGAACCATCCCGTGTCTTGCAACCATCACTTTCACCGTCACCGTCATGACCAGGTACCGCCAGTTCGACCCGGTTGCATCCGGAGCACCGAGTCAATGTGCAAGAAAACAATCGCTCCGCAATTCGATCCCTCCTCAGTCGGAACTCTTTGGGACAATCCGAGGCAGCGACCATAATAGCATGGTCGATGATACCAAAGATATCAGAATTCGCCCCCCTGAAATAGTTCCTCCAGTAATCAAGTGATCCTTGTTTCATTGTGAACCGATTACCCGGATCCAGAAATCTATCCTCAAGGTTATTATGGTTGGTATACTATCTTTCTATGCTATTTTAGAACTACCCAGAAACCGGAAACCAATGCTCGTCGGTTGTTACAACCAGAGATGAAAGATGAAAAAGCACCGATTTTGAAACCCAGAATCAAAAACCAAAATCCAAATACGAACGTCAAGAAACAACTCGATCGGAAAGAGAATTTGGGGTCACAAAGTGATGGGAATCAATAAAAAATACCATCTTTACAATCCTTAGTTGACTATAATATGGCTTTTTGTTAATCCTATCTTCATATTTTTCCTTATTGCTTTTGGAATCCTTCCACGAGTTGGAAATTGAGAGGGGAAGGGAGAGAGAGAGAGAGGGATAGAGAATCTGATAATCTATCAGACACAAACGTGGGTTTATCTCGGTTAGGTTCGGTTTTTTTTTTTTGGTGGATTCAGGCAGAAATTTTTTACCAGAGAAAGAAATTTTCTTGAGAAAGTTTCTTTCTTTCACTACAAACTTTCTCAAGAAAATTTGTTTTCAACTCTATCTCTCTGTCTCACTCAACTCACACACTCTCTCTTTCTCTCTGTTTGTGTTATGGATTCTCTGCACAGAGAAACCAGGTGCTGTGTGGAGGGTCCAAGACAGGATTTTTGGCTTACCACTTTCCTTTGAAACAACTAATAAAATTTCCTTTTTTTCTTAATTTTTATTTAAAGTCATTTCAGTTTACTCAAATCTTGGATTTGTTTGTTGAATATTTTACTGTTTGGTGAATAGATTTTCAAAATTTTTGGATTAAAAAAAATCTCTGCTACTGTTTATTTTTTGACCAGCCGCATTGAAATTTTGTAAGAAAAAGTTGGCCTTCATCAAGATTTATTTCTTTTCCATAATCATTGCTTCTTTTGCAAATGTACACACACACATACTCTTTATTAGATTTTTTTAAATTATACAATTAATCATTATTCCTTTTATTCATTCATTCATAAAATTTGGAAAAATATGAAAATTGAATATAGTTGTACCTATCTTGACCCATATACACAGTCGGTGTATATTTTAATTTTGACTATAAATAAATATTTATTTATTTATTCTTAGTTATCAATATACTTTATAGATAGAGTTGAAAAAAGATATTGAGATGCTTAAGTTTAGGCGGTTTTAAGACCAGGTTTGTTGGGTCAAACGTTTGAGTTAGGAGTCGGGACTTTGGAGAGTTTGAGATGCTAAACCAAAAAAATGAAAACTCGGCGACTTGCCCCTGAGTTAAAGTGGCGGGAGAGTCACCCAAGGTCCGAGAGTGGGCAATTGGGTTATTGACACGTGGCAGATTCAACCCAAAAACAGAGACAACGTGTCGGGGAGTTGCTTGTTTTGGATGGTCTTTGTTTATGAAATTGGCTTCTTTCTCATCCAATAAAAAGAAAAAAAAGACTTCGTTTCGAGGCTTTGACATTTGACCTTTGAGGGTTAAAGTCTCACAAGGTGGTTGTGGAGATTAATTTGACTTTGATTCGTAATTTTTTCTTAGTTTCTGAGTTAGGGGACAATTTAAGGTCATTTGTCAATTCAACGTAATTCTTGTTCACACACACATAAATATATATATATATTTTCTACGAAATATCTTAGGAGTATTTCAATTATAAGAAGATATCTTTAAGCTATCCACTCCTAAACTAATAATTCCACATAACTAAGATAAGGTTAAAATTCATTAACGGAAAGAGAAAATCTGATCTCCATTTGACAATAATAAATATAAATTATTTCTTAAAATATAGTAAAAAAAATTTCACGACTCACCAAAAAAAGTATTAAAATTATATAATATGATAAATACAATTTCACTCTTACATAGTTTTAATTAAAATGCATATTAGAAATAAATATAACATTCGATGGAAATAAAAATGTGATTAACTACTAAAAAAATATTAATTTTTATAGAAAATTTACAAAATTTGATTTTTAATTGTTTTGTTTTAATAAAATTTTAACTATTATGGTTGTAATATTTTTAATGTAAGTTATCCCTACAATAATTATTACACCTTTTCATAAACAGGTTTTAACATACACAAACACGAATAATATATTTAATTGATATGATATCGAAATATCATCCTTGTAATATCCATTATTGAGGACATAGAAGCAAGTCTCAGAAAATGTAATACAATTACGGGATACGGTTTATAAGTAATGTTCATAATATTCATTAATGTGGATAAATATATCCTAGCTAAGATGTGTCCAATTAGCACATCTTGTCAAGAGAATGTCTATTAATTATTTAGTTTACATTTTCAAAATAATTGATTAAGTAAAAAAGAATAAATATGAGAAGTGTAAATGATATTAATTATGTAAAATGTTCATTAATTCACCTGTGAAAATTGGAATTGAACTCGTCTTTGATGAATCAAGTCTAGTGTCTGTTGCATCACCACTTCCATTTCTGCAATGTCCTAAAACAACTTGCACACAATCTCATTCCAGAGTACTTAATCATATGATCATAAACGTTGATAAAGAAGGAGAATCAAGTGAGCTTACGTAGAATTCAGCTAATCCTGAACCAACATAGAAGGAGCACTAGTGGAGAACATTGCAACTAGGTTTTGGTGGTTTATGTTGGGATGATGATGGTGATAATAAGAACCAGATGGCTTACGTTACAGGGAAACTTGACGCCATCATTCACTGAAGAACCAGAAGCGTTGATGATATGAACAAACGGAGTACAAATATTCCATCAGGAAATAAATGATTTGAGTTTCTTCTTGTAATCCCACGGATCGTAGGTTTTTCTCTCTTAATCACAGGATTCAAAAATCTCACTCATCGGAATTTGATGAGCAGATGTGCTCAAAGAACAGGTAAAAAGTCTGATGAGCAGTTCACAAAATGGTGTCTAGATATAAACATCATAAGCTCTTGTCAAGAACAGGTACGTTAGCAGCAATTTGCAGGCTAGTCTCCAAATACATTGGAATTCTTCAATCAAAAGTTTGGGTTATGGAGTATAATATTTACTGAGTTATATCTGATTCTTCCTGGAAGAAACACTTCCACCATTTGATGAGAAGTTGATGGAAAAACATTGCAACTTCATCGAATGCAATGTTTTGACGTCCCCTTTCTGGTCTAAGCTTGAGCTCATTTTATTCTTTCATAACATGGTTGTCGTCCCTATGGCAAATACCTTCAAAGATTATAAGAACTGCTACTCACCAGAGCCGCACGCAAGAAGTCCGCCTTCTGGTCTCTCCGTCTCCCTCTGTACTGTCCTTAACTCACACACACAGTAATACATATACAGCACACAATTGAACTTGGTTAAGTAATTTTTGCATGTTTGTTGTGCACGGAATACGTTGTAGTATAGCATCTAAAAATGTCTCTTTCGTACCTTCATGTCATGGAACTATCGTGAATACTTGTGAATTAGCTCCCTAACATACAAAGACATGGTAATTGACAACAGTTGTTTATGTCTTTGATATTTTAAATGACAGGGTTCAAACCGAAGCCCTCCGCATGGAACTACGCCATCACATGGGTCGGAGGAGGTAGCTACGGCGGTAATCCACCTTCTCACGTACGGAAGCTACCAACCCACACCATTAACCACATCTCCTGGTTACTGCGAACCCACCACCAGACCGTAATCCACAATGTGGAAGTTGCGGTACACCAAGCGTGCCTACGACACCATCAACTCCTGCGAGTGGTGGCGGCAGCTATTATCCTCCAACTCCAACTGGCGGTGGTAGTCCCCCAACACCAGTCATTGAGACAACCCACCACCCTCTCCAATCGTTGCTCCAGGCACACTATATAGCCAATCACCTCCATACATTCCTGATCCAAATTCCCCATTCTCATGCAAGTAAGTGCATTTACATATTTATACATGTAAGTTAAAATTAATCTCGTCTGAAAACATGAAATCACATTCATACTAATTTGATTGTTGTCTCGTACAATGCAGCCACGGGATGATTCATCCAGGGATTTATGGGGGTATATAAGGATGGTGAGGTAGTGCATTTGGACCTGTGATTGTACTTATTTTGATTAAAATGGTCGATTCAATTCAGTTTTAAAATTGTTGGAAAAAGGACTGGGGACCTGATTCACGTGGCCCTCTCCCCATTTCCTGAAGGAGTACTTTATGCTTCAGTTGCGGTCTTTAAAAATGAAGAGTGTACTCGGAAGTGACACTTGTTCTAATAGTATCTCTGTTCTTAAGTCTGCTTGGATATTGCTGAGCTCCCAACTACTACAGGTGGCACAGAGGAAGATGCTTACAGTGGGGATAGATAGAACATGGGAGGTTCACAGTAGTGTCAGCCTATGACTTAATAGAAGGGAGCATCACCGATGAGCATAATAGCATCTGGGAGTTAATTTGAAAATGAGTCAGGCCCCAACGGATTAGAGCATTCCTTTAGTTATTGACCAAAGGAAAACTGTTGATTAATCAACAAAGAGTGGCACACCACATCACTACGGAGGGCAACTGTCACTACTGTGGCCAAGAAGAAACCACCCTATATGTCATTAGGGATTGCCCTAGAGTTAAAGCGTTATGGGGAAAATTCCCCTCGAAGATGGTTGATCCGGACTTTTTCTACAGGATGTGAGGTTGTGGGTAAAATTAAATCTTATGAAGCACATTCAGGTGAGGCAATTTGATTGGGCTTCGATTTTTGGAGTAGCCTGCTGGTTTTTATGACATTGGAGAAACAAAAGTGTTTTTGAACCTGACTTCGCTTGGCCGGAAGAAGGTAACAAAGTCGTTATAGAGTACGTAGATTGGATAGAACGAACAAGGATAGCGGAAAACTGTGCGTTTCCAACGCAAGGACTACTCATGGGTAGGTTAGTGGAGTGGACAAAACCCCCAAAAATTTGGGTTAAGTTAAGCATAGATGGAGAAGTAAAACAAGGAACCAACATTGCTATTGCTGGGGGCTAATTAGAGATTGGCACGGACAGCGGTGCGGTAGTTTTATTCAACACATTGGAAGAGGCTCGCCACTAATTGCCGAACTCCGAGGAGTACAATCGGGACTCACTCTTACTTGGATACCGGGCTATAGACGAGCCATAGTAGAAGTGGACTCCCTAGAGGTTATAAACATCTTGTCCTCTTCCCATACATTTTTAACTTATGACAATTTTTTTTGGTGACAAGTACCCGTGGACTACTCCAACGTGATTGGGAAGTGGAACTTCAGCATGTACATCGTGAAGGGAACCAGTGTGTAGACAATCTGGCTTCAATCGCAGCCTAGCCAGTCCAGGGCTACATACTCTCCAGGAGTTGCCGATGACAGTAATGGAGCTCATCCACCGAGACAAACAGGGAACGTTGTACCGCAGAGCAATGCGCTAGTTACCTTGTAGTTTGGTTTTTTGGCTTTTCTGTTGTAAAAAAAATTGTTGGAAAAAAGAGAAGAAGGGTTTTTCAATTATTTCAAATTCTTGACGACGGTGGGGTTCTTTTTTTTTCGTTTGTGAGGGTTATTGGAAATTAAGCAATTGGTCGGCGGCATAATAATTATAATTGTAAATTAGTTACAGCGAAAATATAATTTTGTTAAATATCTGTTAATTTAGTTAAATTATTTATAATTTTTAAATAGAAAATTAAAAAATTGAAATTTATCTTAGTTTTACAATATTAAACCCAAAATTTTAAAAGTTGTGATAATCTACAGTTAATTTTATAGCTAATACAATGACTATCTCATGACTTATTATTGTCACATAAGCTTAAATATTAAAACGATCAAAACATATATAGATATAGTATATAGTGGAGGCTAAAGAACAAGTAATTTCAAAACATATATAGATATAGTTTATAGCTTGGACCCAAGTAACCAAAGCTCATTCCATTGGTCTGTGTTAGCTTTACTAGATAGCAGGATTTGTCCCAAAACCTCTTATGAACTTTGGGAGGGCAAGCCTTATAGGCCAAATGAAAGGAAACTAGATTCAAAGACTATCAGTTATTACTTTATTGGATATTCTGAAAGATCCACACTACTAAGGCAATTTTTGAGAGGGGAACTGTCTGATTTTTTTAGGATGATAAGTTTGCGGGAGCAGAAATAATTAAGGACTTTGTTTTTGAAGAGGAGCACATTGAAATTCTTTTAATTGTTATTGACAATGATCAAGGTTAGGTTTCCATTCCTGACATTAGTCAATAAGTAATTCCGGATCAAGATAATGTCATAGAAACTCCTCTCAAAGTTCAATAACGTGTTTAAGAAGAACAAACTCTACAACCTTGAGAACTTATGTTATTAAGGAGATCCAATAAAGAGAGGAGAAGTGTAATTCCAAATAATTATGTTGTATTTCTTCAAGAACATGAAGTTGAAATTGGTAGGTTGAAGATGATCCAATCAACTTCTGTCAAGCCATGGAAACTTCTATCTCTCAAAAGTTGATTGATGCCATGAATAAAGAGATAAAGTCCATGAAGGACAATAATATTTAGAACCTTGTACCATTGCTTGAAGGTGCGAAACTTATTGGTTGCAAATAGATATTTAAGACCAAGAAGGATTTGAAAGGCAATGCAGAAAGGTACAAGGTTTGTCTTGTCGCAAAAGGCTTTACATAGAAAGAAGACATTGATTATAAAGAGACTTTTTTTTCTGGTTTCTTTGAAAGACTCTTACAAGATAATAATGGCATTATTGACACATTTTGATCTTGAGTTACATCAAATGGAAATTAAGACAACGTTTCTCAATAGTGACATTGAAGAGATGATTTATATGGTGTAGCTAGAAATTTTGCGTCAGGAGATGCAAAGCAAATCATTTGCAAACTAAAGAAATCCATCTATGGATTCAAGTAGGCATCTCGTCAACAGTATTACAAATTTCACTAAGTTGTCAACTTGTTCGGTTTTGAGATGAACTACGCTGATAATTGTATATACCGTAGGTTTAGTAGGAGTAAGTACATTTTTTTGGTTTTATATGTCGATGACATATTGCTTGCCACTAATGATATATGCTTATTGCACGAAACCAAGAGATTTATGTCAAAGAATTTTGAAATGAAAGATCTTAGTGATACCTCTTTTGTTTTAATGATTCAGATACATCGGGAACGCTCTCGAGATATTCTTGGATTATAACAAAAGAGCTATATCGAAAAGGTACTTAAAAGATTTGGCATGCAGGATGATAAACCAAGTGATACATCTACGTCTAAGGGAGATAAGTTTAGTTTAAGTCAATGTCCTAATAATGACTTTGAAGTTAAGGAAATGTAGAAGATTCCTTATGCTTCGGTTGTAGGAAGTGTAATGTATACTCAGGTTTGTATTTGTCTAGATATTGAGTACATTATTGGAATGCTAGGGAAATATTTAAGTAACTCGAAATTGGATCACTGAAAAGCAGCCAAACAGGTCATACTGCTTATAATTTCCATGCTTCACATCCATGCTTAATCCATGTCATTTGGTTATATTAGCATATGTGACCATTGATGGGTCTAGTTATGTTAAATGTAGCAAAATTCGCTTTAATCCTATGTTGATATGATTGATGAACCGGATTGTTTGAGGATGCATATAGTAATGATAGCAAAATTCTGAGTACTCATAAGGTTAATACATACTTAAGGTAACAAATATAGCCCAAATGGGAGATTGTAAGGATTTTTAATCAAACATATAGACTTATATGTGTATAATGGCTATCATATAAAGTTAAGTCCAATTAATTAAAGTAGTCTAATATGGCTACGATATTTTGGACTTTATGCATCTATTTTAATTATGGGTTTTATATGTGTAGAGATTGAGTTTATAATTTCTAGTTTTATGATAAGTCAAACTAGAAATTACATTAGAGTTTTACCTTAATAAAGTGATTATGGTCCTCGAATTAAACGTACGCAAAATCCTTCTGACATCTCATCATCGGAGGAAAAACAGAGAGTTAGGAAAAATTTTTGAAAAAAAGGCTACATTCTAATTTGGAAGACAAATCATAAGATTCCAGTGTAGATTTCACAATAAATTCAGGTATGCTTCCACTTTTATTTAGTTCTTGATGATTTGATATGAACGGATCCTGACTTTAAGGTGATTAAAACTTAACTCTACCAACTTTGCATTCGATGAAGCTGCAACTATTACACCATCACCATTTGTTGCAGAGATTGTAGTGGTTGCAGTGGTTACTTGTGCGGTGCTTAGATTGAGTGCTTTTAGGTGATGTTTGGTTCTAAGTAAGGCTTTTAATGGAATGAAATGATGTATAATATAATGAAATATAAATTGATGTAATATTAGAAAATTGTTTTTTGGAAAGAATGGAAGAATTCATAATGCAATATAGTGAAATTTGTTTGGAATAAAGGTTTGTAATGTAATATAGTAAAAAGTTGTTTATCATTTTATATTCCATCTTAAATCTCTCAAATCAGAGGTTTCTATTTATGATAGAATAAGATGTAATATGAAACTCTTTTCTTCCATTCCATTCTATTCCATCCCATTATAAATCCCCATCCTAAACGATAGAATAATATTACATTACATTCTATGCCATTAATAAACTCTCAATCAAACATATCCTTGGTGATCCACTACCTCCACTAGGGGAGGAGGTTTTTCCACAAGTGTTTTTAGGGTCTTGATCATAGAGTAATGTAATTTGGAGTAACTTACATTGTTATATTAACTTAGTTGAAACAAAAACAAGAGTGGTGAACGAGGTGATTTTTATAAGGTTTGGGCTGAAATTTATGTAGGTCCCATTTTAATAAAAAATTTAAAATATTACGTCAACATTTAACTAATTGAGGCTTAATTTTGTGAATAATTTTGTCAAGGTTGTTTTGAACATTTTCTAAACATTAAGGTTTAATTTGAACGCATTGAAACGTTACGATCCAATTTAAATTTCGATGTAAATGTTGAGAGCTAAATTGCTCTTAATTTTTTATTTTTCTTTTTGACTATTTATAGAATTTGTATAAAAGCTAATCAATTTGTTCATACTGAAAAGTTGAAGTGGATTAATTAATTAAAATATGATAAATTTTTTACAAATCAACTACTGTTAATGGTAATAGTAATCATTTCTTTTTCTTAACTAACAATAATAATAATAATAATAATATTCATTCTCACTCTTTACTATATTAATTCTTATTCTAAACAGTGTAATTGAATTCAATTTTAATATTATTGAATTTGTTCCAAACAATATAAATTGAATTTAATTCAATCTCATCAATGTAATTAAATCCAATTCGTTAATGAATTCAATTTATAAGTTTCCAAATAGCTTATTATTAATGTCATATAAGATTAAATATTAAAACGACCAAAACGTACATAGATAGAGTTTACAGTGGCGGCTAAAGAACAGGTAATTTCCAAACATATATAGATATAGTTTATAGCTTGGACCCAAGTAGCCAAAGTCCAGTCCATTGGTCTGTTTTAGCTTTACCAGTTAGCAGGATCTGTCCCAAAACCATAGTTTTGGGACAACTATGGTTTTGGTTGCAGCATTTGTGGTGTCTTAGGAGTGGTACAACTTAAATGAAGAATTTCGAAGAAGAAGGGATATTTATTTATTATTTTTAATATTTTATTAAATAGGATATTGTTTAATGACTTTATTTAATGAATGATTTAAATTTAATTTATTTTAATAATTATTCAGTTTTTATTTATTAATTAGTTATCATAAATAATTATCTTAAAATTTTCTATATAAAAAAGAATTTGAATTATTATTAATTAATAATATATTACTAGATCCTAATATTTTAATAAAATATTTTATTTATTATTATATATACGTATTTTATTAAAATTTGTAAACATTGAATCTATTAAAGTAGCATGTTTGAGTTATTTTCGTAAAAAATTAAAATTTCAAATATTTTATTTATATTTTAAAAAAAATTAGATTAATATTCTCAATTTACATAAAATTTAAAAATTTTATTTATAATTTAAAAATTTTAAAATACTCTAAAACATTAAAAATTACAGCAATCATCAGTGTTTTCATCACTTTGGCATCTTAAAATACCAATGTTTGTATTGCCTGAATTTATTAATTAAAAAAAGAAAAATTAACATAAAAAAGTAATTAAAAATAAATAAATAAAAGAAAAAGAAACTTGCTTGACGACTACGGGATTCCAAAATCCAAAGCCAACCTGTTGCGAACTTTCCGGAGACGCCCGTCGTTTAAGTTAACTTGGATATTGGATTTCCTAATCCCACTCGCCTCACACACGCGCCTCGTTGTCAAGTTGTTACACTTCCAATGGGACCCACATAACTAACAGCCACGTGGATAAGTGAATTCCACGCGCTGATTGGCTCTTGTGGACTGCTTTCTCTTCTAGTGGATAAGCCAGGTCAGAGGGTTAGGAGATTATGATAATTAGTGCTCTAATTTAAAACTGAGGCGCGTGAGTTTCACCGTCCAAAACCGTTTTACAAGTCAAGAGTCTTCTCAGTCAGTCTCCTCTTCTCCCCTCTTAACCCTACAAGACTCGAGTCTGAATTCCCATTTCTAAATCGTTTCAGTTTGAATCTCTATGCCCTAATTTTTGTGGAGACGTGATCTTGGAGATGTTGGATAACGTCAACTCCGGACATCCTGAGGGGTTCCATTCACTCCCTATTCCTCCCGGCGATCCCCTGTTAGATCCCTCGCACGACTTCCTCTCCGATCTGCCATTGGTTTTTGACGAAAATTACGATTTTGATATCTCCTTCGATGACCTCGAGAACCTAGACTTCCCTTCTGAGAATGAGCCCTTCTTCAATTCCGTTTCGAATGGTTATGTCCCCAATGGTCGGAATTCATCGTCTCAGGACTCTGGGAGCTCGGGGGTTTCCGGGGATCACGTCTCTGATGTAGGTAATTACCTCAATTTCACGGTTTCAGGATCCGGGGGATGTGATTCCGATGACCGGAGCTCTGATGCCGCCCCGGTTAGGAATGTTTCCTCGCCGTTGTCGTCTCAGGGATCGAGAGACGGCGGGTCTTCAGGTTTATCCGAATCCACGAACCTGGATTCGCCTGAATCGAGCAATTTCGTCGTGGATCAAAAGTTTAAAGTGGAGGAATCGAATATGAGTTCTAAGGATAGCCTTCTGAAGAGGAAAAAAGAGGAAGAGATCAATGAGGAACAGAGGAATCAGAAAGTGAAGTTTTCGAACACAGAGCAGCAGAGTAGTTGTGTATTTGTGAGTGAAGGGGATGAGAAAAGGAGAGCGAGGTTGATGCGGAACCGCGAAAGCGCGCAGCTTTCTCGCCAGAGGAAGAAGCATTACGTGGAGGAGCTGGAAGAGAAGGTGAGGGCAATGCATTCCACTATAACGGAATTGAATAGCAAAATTTCATTTGTTGTCGCTGAGAATGCGACTTTGAGACAGCAATTGGCGGGCAGCAGTGGGATGTGCCCGCCGCCCATGTATGCTCCGATGGCTTATCCATGGGCGCCTTGTCCTCCTTATGTTGTTAAGCCACACGGGTCTCAGGTGCCTTTGGTTCCAATCCCGAGATTGAAGCAGCAACAGTCTGTTCCCGTGTCTAAAGGTAAAAAGGTTGAGAGTAAGAAAGGTGAAGGTAAGACTAAGAAAGTTGCTAGTGTTAGTTTCCTGGGTTTGTTGTTTTTTGTTTTGCTTTTTGGTGGGTTGCTGCCAATTGTTGATGTTAGATTTGGAGGGTATAAGGAGAATAATGTTCATCAAGTGGATTTTGGAAATGGGAACATATATGGTCAACATAGAGGGCGGATTTTGACTGTTCGTGGACATTTGAATACATCGCATGAATTTGGTAATAGGAATTTTGATATTAGTCATAGAGAGCACTGTGAAAGGGGTGAGAAGGGATGTTCAGAATATAATATGGAAGTGAAAGGAGGGTCGGAACATTTACCTCGATCGGGTGAATCTGTTGGTAAGGGTAATAATAGCGAGCCTCTTGTTGCGTCTTTGTATGTCCCAAGGAATGATAAGCTTGTGAAGATTGATGGGAACTTGATAATTCATTCAGTTTTGGCAAGTGAGAAGGCCATGGCCTCTCGTGGGGCTTCTGAAATGAAAACTAAGAAAACTGGTTTGACTGCCAAGAATGATAGGTCTCTGGCACTGGTTATCCCCAATGTTGGGAGAAACGGAGGCAGCCATAGACATTCTCAGCAATATCAGAGACAGAGAGCCCTCTCTTCTGGGTCTACTGATACTTTGCAGGACCATTTGAAGTCATCTGCAGCTAATGGAAAACTACAGCAGTGGTTCCATGAAGGCCTTGCAGGTAGTTGCTGCCCTTATGACATTTCTGAATCACCTGTTCAGTGACTTCTACATGTTAATGACAGATTATTTTATGATTTGTAAAAATTCTAGAAATGGCTATGTGAAAGATAAAAAGTAGAATGTAACATTAACTAGATGTATCTCTTCTTAAATGGAAATGGTAAAGTAGATTGGTTTTCAAATTGTTTAGCAACTGAAATGCTTTGGTACTTGGGAACACATAGATTTGATGAAGCTTTTATATCTAGGATTAGGTTATGTATTTGAGCAACTGGTTATGTTTTGAATTTTAGATTTACGTGGAATAGGTTTCCCCTCCTTTTTGCTCATAAAATTTCAAAATTTTCTTTTATTAGAGAGCATGCATATCAAGCATCAATGGTACATTTGTTTGGTTTCTGAACGATTAAGTGGTGGGGTTATCGACTCAGTTCAAGTTGGCTTCTTGAAAGAATGATTTTGGTCGATTGTACCATCATCTGTATGAAACTTTGTGTGATAATATTCTAGTTATTCTCTTGAATTGTTTTCCAATTCAGGTTCTGATCTTATATTGAAATACACCTCTTAATGACTTAAAGATGGGATTGTTAAACATTTGTCCCAACATTGAAAATCACTCGGAATATCGCACTCCTGATTCTTTTAGCTCCCTGCACTCATCTACTGTTAAGTCAAACAAAGAATTAAAAATTGCAGGATTTGCATAGATGATTTTAGATACTAAGCTTGAAGTTAACTTTCAAGAATCATTCTTATCTCCAGGTCCGATGTTGAGTTCTGGCATGTGCAATGAGGTGTTTCAGTTTGACGCATCACCATCTCCAGGAGCCATTGTTCCTGCTTCATCGGTGATCAACAGAACAGCGGAGAAACAGCAGAATGGTACATATTTAAGAAAAGGAAAGCATAGAAGGATACTACGGGGTCTTCCACCACATCTCTCGAGTTCTGATCTCAATATCACAGCAGAACAAGTTGGACGTAGTTCTGAGAGCAAAAACCTGAGAAGCAATAAATCAGCATCTTCTGTTGTTGTCTCTGTACTTCTTGATCCCAGGGAGGCTGGCGATAGTGAAGTTGATGGCATGATCACAACAAAGTCGCTTTCGAGGATTTTTGTCGTCGTGCTCATAGACAGTGTGAAGTACGTTACTTACTCATGTGTCCTTCCACGCGGCGGTCCTCACCTTGTGACTACATGAGATTTGGAAGCAGTTGGATTTGAAAACCAAATCCAACTCCCAGTTTTGTATATAAGGATAATAAGTTAATAGTTCTCTACAGCAGTCTGTATCCTCCATATGTTCTCTAATGGTTATTATCCCCATCCTCTATATGTTCTTACTGGTTAGAGTATAATTTCCTTCAATTTAGACTTTCTGCAGCTTATTCGGTTGTAGACTTCTCAATGTTAACCTTTTATACAATTTTGTTGACCAAGTTGTGCTGTTATGATGGATGCTTGAAGTTGTGAATGGTGCTGACATTTCCATATGCAAAGTTATGTAGGAGGAAGAAATGATTAGTGTTATAGCCCTGGTAAAATTTGTCTCGCCCGATCCATCCAAAGTCAACGGGCTCAACTTAAGTGGAATGAGCTTGAGGTTGAATTTGGGATTATCATTTTCAAAATTTTGGACTAAGTGTCTGTTTGGACGAGCTTATATCAGTAGAGCTTTTCTGAGAAAAGCTTTTTTAAAAAGCTAGTTGACTGTTTGACTGTCAATTAAAAAAATAATTTTTTAAAAAGAGTTTCATACAATAGACTGTTTGGTAACATAAAAATAAAAAGTGCTTTTATTAATTTTATATTTTATTTTATAATAAAATTATTTATATTAAATAATATTTAAAGTATATTACACAATATCCAAATTACAATATATTACTTGACCACATTTCCAAACCAAGAAAGGAAAACATTAATTCTAAGATAGCCATCTCATATTCCTTTGATATTTATAGCCCACTCATTCATTGCCTAGAACTTGAAAATTGATAAAGGCTAAACAAGAACTTGGCCACTGCAGAAACCAAGACCGACCAAATGTAGATTCTTTCCTTTACAATTCCTCTTGAAGCAAACTAGAAAAGGCCCAGTTTCAAGGAAGAGATCAATATTTAGCTTCAATATCACGGTTACCAATGAATGTTAATGGGAATTCATTAGTTGAATCTCACCGAAAGAAAATGGAAATATGCCGATATCAGAACAAGGAGATGGAGAAGAGACTGACAGAGACGAATATTCAAAGTCTATAGAGTTGGAATGGTTCAAACTAGAAACAAAGATAGACCCAGCTCTTGAGTCTTGACCAATCCAAAAACTCGTAAGTAGACATAAGGGAATGCAAGCAACAATTTCAACGCCATCAAAAGCATCGAAAACAAACGAAAAAAGGTAGAAGGCAACGAACAATTCAGACCAACTGAAAGTTAGAAAACTACAAAACCTAGAAAATAGAAACGCAATTGTAGATCATCAACGAACAACACAACGTCTCTCATTTCTTTAGCACTCGAGTTTTAAATACAAACAGCCTCTTATTTATTCTCCCTCTTCCTTCTCCAATTCGCTTGCCACCTCAAAACTTCCTCTGCAATTTCTATCCTCTGTAACTCTGTTTCTATGTCTGGACTTCCTCGACTTTAAAGAAAAGCAAGTGGACATAAATTTCCTAAACAACATCGTCGTCGTTGTCGTCGGCCAAGTCTTTGGTGTCTAAAAAAGGATACAACGAAGCCAAAGACTGAGAAGAAGTACAGATGGGTTCTGGGTTGGAGCTGATGACTTCCGGGTAGAGAGAACACAACATAGTTTTACAGACGAGAGAGTTGACTTTACGAAATTGACGCACATTTAGCTCTCGGAAATTGGAGCTTTTTTTAAAATCTTCAAATTTTAATTTTTGTAAAAGTTATATT
>JAOTIZ010000003.1:1998311-2013955 GCA_027123425.1 Erythroxylum panamense
GAATGTGAACACAATCAATGAGGTTGATCAATTATTAGCTTCAAATGACATATCTTTAGAAAACTTTGAACACACACATGATGGCGCAAGTCCAACTGAGTTTGAAGTTACTTCTCATTCCGATTCCGATCCAATTTCTGTGACTTCTCCAAAGAAAAAGAAAAGAAAGAGTGCTGTTGCTACAGAAATTGCTGGGATTAAAGAATCTATTGACAATATTGCTGAGGTACTTAAGGAATCAAATACAATTGCTGAAAAAACACGCCAACGAGTTTATGGAGAGCATGAAGTGTATGCTGAATTGCTAAAGCTTGACCTTGATGTGTGTCTTCGCTACAAAGCTTATGATTTTCTAACTGCAAGTTCCATTAGGGTGAGAAAATTTTTTGGCTGTCCCGAGCAGGAGCGTAAAAATTATTTAATGCATATGATGAGTAGCGCACCTGTTTCGGAAATGGAATGAAGATAAAATTGTAGGTAGGTGATCTTTTGCATTGTAAATTTTTTGAAATGGTAAAGCCTAATTTGATATGCTGGTTTTTTTGTTTAATCTGCTAACTTTTTTTTGTTTAACTTGTGATATTTATTTGCAGATCTTTTGCTTATGGAGGAGTCATGGCTATGCTGAATTAGATTTTTTTGCTTATGGAGTAAATACTAGTGCAGATTTTTTGCTTGTGGAGTAAATACAAGTGTAGATTTTTTGCTTATGGAGTAAACACTAGTGCAGTTTTTTTGCTTATAGAGTAAATACTAGTGCAGATTTTTTGCTTATGGAAGCCATGGCTGTGTTGAAATGGAATTAACAAAACCTTTATCTTTTGAAAAGCAGAACAAAGTCTTTTCAAGTAGATTTGACGAGCAAAGAATGTTCTGTACTGATTGTTGAAGAGCAAAGAATGTTATGTACTGATTTCTACCTCATATTCTCAACTTCGATTCATAGTCTTTGCTGTTTAAGTTTCAATTTTTGTTTTCAGTTATGCTCTTTTGGAAAATTAAAAATTTCATCTGTAATTTACATCCTCTTAAATTGCCAAAACCAATTTAACTTCTCGTGGCTTGTTAGGATTAGCAACAAAAACCTGTGTGTAGAAACAAATAATTTCGGGGAAACATGAAAACAATTCTTCCATATTTGTTCAACACAGCATATAAGGGAATCATGACTGTTGAGATGTTTCAAGCTCAAATTTCTGTATGCAATAAGATATCACAAACCCGGGAATATATATATCTTCACCAGACCCAGGAATACATATAAGTATCTTCACAAATATATATAAGTATCTTCATAACAATTTCATAGCAAAAGATAAACAATTTTTATAATCAAGGGCATAAAAGTCTCAAAAAATTCTTTTCTCCAATATAAGTTTCAATTCCCTCCTTTGATAAATTTGGAAACCAAACAAGGGAAAGGAAATCTCATTTCCCTTCCATTCTTTTCCCCTCTTTTCCCCTCAATATTTCCTTTCCTTTCCCTTGTACAAGTAAGGATCCAAACAAAGGCTAACTCTGTTTCTGTGTCTGGACTTCCTCGACTTTAAAGAAAAGGAAGTGGACATAAATTTCCTAAACAACACCGTCGTCATCGTCGTCGGCCAAGTCTTTGGTGTCTAAAGAAGGATACAACGAAGCCGAAGACTGAGAAGAAGTACAGATGGGTTCTGGGTTGGAGCTGATGACTTCGGGTAGAGAGAAGACGACATAGTTTTACAGACGAGAGAGTTGGCTTTACGTAAGTAACGCAAATTTAACTTTCCAAAAAAGCTAAAATTGAGACTTTTTTGAAAAACTTTAAATTTTAACTTTTGAAAAAACTGTATTTGAGCTTTTAAAAAAACTATTTCTACTTTAAAAGTGCTTTTAAAGTTTGCAGTCAAACACTCACTTTTTTCTTAAAATATATTTTGCAATAGAAAAAAAGAACTTTTGAAGCTTTCAAAAGCTGAACTAAACATGTGCTAAACCCAAAATTTTGAAATAAATGATATCTTTTTATTTTTTAAAATCAAAAATTTATATTTAATTGGGCTTAATTCGGCATTAGTTGAATTTTCGGGCCTTGAATATGAAGATAAAATTTTGTGTCTAAACTCGAATATAGTTTGACTTGGTAGTTAGATTTCAGTTAATTAATACTTGAATTTGAATTAAACTTACAGGGTGCTTAGAATGGTATGAAGTGAATTCAATTACAGTATTGAATTCAATTCAAGTGTTTGGAATCAGAAAAAAAGAGATGGGTTCAATTCATACATGAATTGAACCTTATCATTCTTTATAAATTAAATTCACCTGAAAAAGCATTATAATTGAATTACGAATTGAGCTTTAATTCTTCTTTTAAACGTTGAAATTATCTTTCCAATAATACCCATCTAATCTTACCGTATATTTCTTCATCTTAAGCAACTCTTCCCACCTCAAATAGCCCCTCTTACTAAGAAATGGGACAACATCTTCTCCATAAATTAGCATCTCCCACTATATCTAGGTTTTTCCTTTTCTTTATTTATAAGTGTCTTTTCCTTTTTCATTTTTTTTGTCTATAATCATCGTTCTCTTTTAGATCCATCGTTTGATTTAGCTTCTCATTTCATTTTTTCATCCTGTCTACATTCTTTTGCAATCAATTTTATCTTTTTATTTTAACAACGAACTTTTTAAATGGTATCACTTATAATAAAATTGATGTTTATAACTCGCTCTATGTAAGTGCGAATGTTTATTATTTAATGAGATTATTTTTTAATTAAGGGTAAAAATGTCATATAAAATAATTAAATTTATTTTGATTGTGTTCTAAACAGTGCAATTGAATTCAATTATAATATTATTGAATTTGCTTTAAACAATGTAAATTGAATTTAATTCAACTTCATTAATATAATAGAATACAATTTGTTAACAAATTCAATTCAAAAATTTCTAAATAATTCGTTAGAGTTTTTTTTGTTGACCAATTTAGAATTTATTTCGTTGAACTTTAAATCTATGGTCGTACCGACGTTTTGGTGTGAACGCTCCCGCCGGATTATTAAAGAAATATTTCATGTCAAGTTAGGTTGGACATTTTGTCCGCCAGTTGTGAAATAACGTTGAATAATTATTTTTTGAAAAAAATAAATAACCGGAACAAAAAATAAAAATCCAAACAAGGTTTTGATTTTGGATTCGGTATAAAAAAACAACCCTTGTGCTTCAAGGGCTTCTCCTCTTTTGGTGGGACTTAGGCTCTGCCTGCTTTTTCTCTCAGAAAAAAAAAGGAGAAAAGATAGATAAGACCCAGAAAAAAGCTTAACAAGGGTTTTCTATCTCTGTCTGTTAAGCAAGATGACACCTTTTGCTTCTTGACCCTTCCTCTCACTATCTTCTGTCTTCCCTTTCACTGTCTCTTCGGGGAAGAAGAAGTTACAAGGAGGAATCTTGAAGGAGGAGACAGTCGCAGAGGCAAAAGGAGAGATTTGTGAAGGAGAATTCTGTATAGGGAAGAGAGAATAAGGGTTAAGGTCAACAATGGAGTCAACCCACCAAGCAGCAGTTGTCGTTGATGAGTCAATGGTCGATCCCTTTTTGGTTGAGGCTCTACAGAACCCTCGTCACCGTCTCACTAGTAAGTATCGTTTTTTAGTTTTTTTTTTTGATGGGTTAATTGTGAATTCTGTGTTCTTTTTAATGGGTTTGGCTTTTTGGTTTTTGGGTTTCTGGGGATTCGGGTTTGGTAAATTTTTTGAATTTTAGAGTTTGGATGGCATTGATTTTTGGGTTAGGGTTGGTGATTAATTTCAGATCTGGGTTTGTGATTTGGAGCTAATCGTTGATATGGGAATTGGTGAAAAGAGCAATAGGTTTTGAACTTTACGTGTTAATTTGGATTTAGGTTAAAGAAAACATGTATGAACTAGCCCAGCTTGCAAGTTCTTTTCTTTTTGATGCTAACACAAATCCCTTCTTTGTCTAATTGTCTTAAATATGCATCAGTATGTATCGTGTGGAATGCTATATAGATCTGAGGTCAAGCTCTTGATCTTCCCGATTTACTTTTTGGGCATAATGCTTCTAGGGAACCCTAGCAGTACGTTTCGTAATCAAATTTGAAGTTGACCAATATAGGTGCCTTGCATTATTTCATATTGGTGAATTTTGTGGAACGGATACGTTTTGCTTGGAACCACCTAGTTAATTGTCGGTTCTGGTTTGACTAATTCAGCTTATTGTTATCTGCTGATTGTTGAAAGTTCATAGACCTTATGTGGCTTGTTCTTGTGTATATGTGGTTCTTAATGATGTTAGCTATTCTGGAAACTTTTTTGTTTTTAGTCGTGGCTTCACAGGTAAATTAGTGATCTGATAATTGTTTAATGTGGAAGTCCTTTTCTTTTTTTCTGGTAAATATATGGAATTTGTGTTGAGTCTTGGTTTTCTTTTCTCTATCGCCGACATTTTGTTTTTTATGCATACTTTTGGGACCAGTTTTGCGGATGGAGCTTGACATCCAGAGGTTCTTGCAAAATCCTGATCAACAACAATTTGAATTTCAGCATTTTCCTACATCTTATCTGCGACTTGCAGCTCACCGTGTTGCACAACACTATGGACTTGTTACTATGGTACAGGATAATGGTATAGATGGTATGGTTAATAAAATCTTGGTTAAGAAAACAATGGAAAGAAGATATCCTGCAGTCCGCTTATCTGAAATTCCCGCAAAACAATTGGAAGGCGAAAAACCTGAGCAGGTTAAGATTGTTATTAGACCTCGGCCTAACAAAGGGTCTGCAAATGAGTCCAATGAGTCTGGGATCAAACAAAGTTCTGTAAGGAGTGTGGAAGAGAGGAAGGAAGAGTATGATAGGGCACGAGCACGCATCTTCAGCAGCCCTGGCAGTCCCAACTCTGATGATGCAGTCCATCAAGTTCCTAACGACAGGAAAAATATTAATTTGGGAAAAGTTGAGAATGAAGATTACAGAAACATTCTTATAGATGCAGAGAAAAATATCAGTATGAGAGATGGTACTTCTCGAGTTGCCATTTTCAGAGACAGAGAGAAGGACCGAACTGATCCGGATTATGACCGGAGCTATGAAAGGTATGTAAATTTTTTTCAAATTGGTAGTCATGTGTGGTGTTTGAGGACTTTATTAAGAATATGTTACTGTTGACATTGCAAATTATTGGATTTTGGTGCTTTTAAAGTTGATATTTACTCGTCAAATTCAACTTCTTTTTGAACTGTTGCAGGTATGTAAGGAGTCGTCCTAATCAAAACTTTAGTGTAACACCATTCAATATGCAGAAGGTTCAAGGTCCATTTGTTCAGTATGATGCTGGTTTTCCTCCATTGGGGCAGATTGCAGGGGCTCAAACACCTCTCAGCTATGGGCCTGCTGCAAGTCCAGTTATGAGTCCATTCTGTGCCACAAGATCAAACCAGACGGCAAGAGATTCTACTTATCTGCAATGGCCAGCTGCTGCAATGATGTATGCTCACTCTTATGAGCAGTTTAGACATACTGTTTTCCAGGTATACATTTTGCCTGAAATTATGAATGTACTTCTCAGAAGTCTCCATCTTTGTCTAATTATTTGCCTTTATGCGTCTTGAAACTGTTTAAATTATCGTAACAAATATACCTTTGCTGGCTTTTATGCAGGCTCCATTTTGTCAGCAACCGCTGAGCTTTGATTACTTGCAGAACAATTAAATGTGAGATGGATGGCAACTGTATTCATGTTCTATATTGAGATTTCTCTACCCCTCTAGTGAACTACTTGCTTTTAGTAGAGCTGTTCAGGACTTAACTGCAAACCTTTGGTTCCAGTTGTAGTTGTTTCCTAATTTTTTTGTGGATCTTAAACATTAGTAGCCGATTGTAATGATTCAACTCGTTGAACCTTGCCCTTATTGCTATTTTGGATTTCTGATAAGCTTGTAGGATTAGATGTTGTGGCTTGCTTGATTTCCTTAGCATTTGGCTGTCGTATTGGTGATAGACCTAAAAAAAGAAGAAAAAGAAAACACAATTATGTCGTATGGAGGTCAAGGAACTTTGTTGTCAGCTCTTGGTCATCTTGTGTCCAGTACTTGGCAGATTTGGCAGGTAAATGAAGGCATAAACAGTTCCTTGATGACAAGACTTGGTTGATGATAGTTTGAGGTACTTGTCCTAAGCTTCATAGTATTATTAGAACTATTGATACGATCTCATTCCCTACAAATTTTAGATAAAGAGAAACTTGACTATGAAATTTCAGTTTGAGTTTGATTTGTTTTTGGTTTATTGCTATCATCAGCCAAGTGGGCAACAAATCGTGAGAAACTAGTTTTATGTTCAAGAAACGATGAACTGCAATAGAGAATATCTCATAACAATAAGCAGACATATTAAAAAAACCAATCCGAGTTCTATCTTTGTTTGAGAATATGTTGAAACACAAATGTTCTGAAATAAATTTAACAAAGTCTTGCAATAGCAAGAACTACAACATCTTAACAAGGAAGTAGCAGAACTTGGTTTGGTTATAGTTGGCCAGTTGCAGCATTATTCTCCCTTACTTCCTGGATTCTCTTCCTGTCCTCTTCCTTCCTATACTTAATTCCACAAGCATTGCACAGTGTCTAAACACAATAATCAAAATCATATTATATATATTTATACAATGTGATATAAAAGAGTGGCAAACATCTTAATTTGCCACAACTCTAATTTTAAAGAAGTGTATATTAAAGTAATATTAATTTTAAAAATAAAATGTATATTTAAAAATCGAAATAAATTTATAAATATAAGAATGATTAATTTTTTGTAATTTTTTTTGAAATTTGTACATAGTTCTAGATTTCTTAATAAAATTTTTTAAATTTTTTTATTTGATTTAAATGTTGATTTAAGAATTAATAAATATATTATTTTATAAAATTGTATTTAACCAAATAGACATATTTCTTTATTTAAATTTAGTTATTGAAAAACTATTCTCCATTAAATAGTTATATATAAATCAAACGTTTTTGTAATTATCCCATTAACATGATAAATAACAATAAAAAATTTGTAATAGTCTCAATTACATTTATTTATTCATAGTTGTATGTTCAGTAGAAGATAATTAATAAATAAAAATATACTTCTAAGAAAGTTATTAAAACAATTTCCTTTACAATATTAAAACTTTATTATAGCAATTAATACATGATATAAAATTAAACTTTAATATATATTTTAAGAATGAATTAAACTTCAAATATTCTTTATATATATATTTATTATTAGATGATTATTGGTAATTTTATTTTTATTAATTATATATTTTAAAAATTAATATTAATATTAATATTTTATAATTTTCAAGAGGGAGATTACAAGAGAAAAGAAGTTGATAAGCAATTTATCAAACTCTCATATTGTGAATAGATGAGAAGGTTAGAAATTTAGTTTGGAATTTGTTCGTTTTATTTGAATGTAATATTTATATTTCATATAAATATGTTAAGTTGCTTAGTATTTGATCAAAATTTGTATAATAAATTAAAATTATTATAAAACAATTTAAATTCACAATTCATAAAATTATTTCGAAATTGGCCTATTTTAAATTGATATAAAAATATTCTTATTCATCATATGATCAATCTCTTTTCATTTTGGTATGAAATTAATAGAGATTAAGATTGTCATTTAATATGATAAAATTAAAGGTAAAATACATATATATGTCCTGCAGTTTAAAAATGTTTGAAAAATAGTTTAATTTTTAAATTTTTCGAAAAGCTTCATTTATTTTTAAATAGCATGATCATTACCCGATCATTACCCTTATACCAATTAAATTTATTTATATGATGATTAAATCTAACTCTTAAACTTGAGCAAAATTAATTAAATTTGATACAAACTAATAATTTATTATAACTGTATTAAATTATTAACTTAGTTTGAATTTAATTGATTCAAGTCGAATTTAATAACTTAATTGAATTACTATATTAGTGATATTTAATTAGTCCAGATATTCATACTATTTGTGTTTTGTTTTTAACCAAAGCATTATTTTATGAAAATTAAAATTAATTTTTTTATATAGTTTTAAAGATTTTGAATTTTTCTAAAAATTTTTAAATTATAAAAAAGAGTTACATCATTTACCCTAAAATTAAACTTTATGTATATAGAAAATTCTATTTGCTAATTTAATATAAATTTTTTTATAAAATTATGTAAACTTCTTAACACGAATCTTATCGAAACAAGGAGTTGAAGAATATAAATTTTTTAATAATTAATAAGAAACTAGTATAAATGAAATAAAAAAACAAAGGGAGGTTTATTAAATAAAAATATTATATACTTGTATAAAAATAATAGTTATATAATATATAATTACTTTAGTAAAATAAAAATTATTTAACTAAACTTTAAAAAAAGATGCAAAGCATCAAGTTGACCTCTAACGATCTCAGAAGAAGAAAACTTACCCTGCGACCAAGAGGACCTCTACGCCACAATGGTGTGACATTGGTGTTGCAAAGATGGTTTGCACACCTTTTGTTAAACTCAAATTGTTCCCTCGCAACCTTAGATCTCAGTTTGGTTACAGCAGGAGGCTGATGAACATAGTGTTTGTTCATGGCTGTCACTGGTGGTGCCAAGCTAAGGTTGAGGTCAACAATCACATTCATGGTCATGGAGCTTGGTTTCAACTCTCCAGAAACATAACCCACGTAAAAATGGTTGTCAGACACCAGCTGATGATCAGTTTTGTTAGGATCACCCAAGTTTTGTGCTCCATAGAAGCTCCCAAACATTGCATACTGGTTCAAGCTAACATTTCCTCGCACACCGTTTGGTGCAGTTTTGTTCTCGTCAAGGAACTCGTAATAAAAAACATTATCTCCTCCAAACGACTTCTTAATGCCATCATCATTGCCTCTTTCGTTTGCTGTTCTACGAGAATTATGAATCTGTGTAAATAGTATCATTAGTTTCTTTTTCCGATGATTAGTTCTGAATGTCTTTCCTCTCACCTTAAGAGTTACGTTGTTTATATTATCATTCAGCTGTAATCGACTTAGATACACTAAGAATAATAGTAGGAGCTGTTAATCAAGCAAGATCTGGAAGCTATTTATCCAACACTCATGTTGTCGAACTTTTTAAGTTTCGAAGTGCATGCAAAAGGTTAGAAATGCAAATTAAGATTAACATCTTATCATAAATGTTAGATTATGGATATCTGAAGTGGTTACAATGGATCTATGCAATCAAATGAGGTAATTAGCTAATCAAATGGTACAGAATCAATCTTCGTTCAAAATGAAGGAAGATAATAACAATGATTATAAATTAGTAATATGAAAAGGATGTAGGATCAAATTAAAATTCATTTATGATCATAAATTTTAATTAATCAATCAACTAACCTTTCCCTTCAAAATGATGATGGAAGATGTTTATAGGACTAATTTGGAGACTATATAGGCATCGACATAAAAAAATGATTGATTTTTTGTATCACGATAAAATTAATCAAATATATCATTTGAATATTTGATATAAAAATGATGGATAAGAAGAAGTTAAACCATCTTTTGCAAATGATAGATCAATCATATTGAAGAGGAAGCATAAATCTTTTTGCATGATTGCTTGATTTAGATTACATAAATTAGGAGCAAACAATATTTTTTTAACTGAGGAAAGATAATCCCTATGTCACTTGTTCTCAAACTATCTCATAATCTCTTTTATTAGTAAAAAGGAAATGGATGGTATTGCAAAATTAAGAGTGCTCCTTTTCTTCTTCTTCTTCTTAAAAATAAAAAAAAGAAACTTTAGAAGCACATTTTTGGTCTTGATTAAGAACTTAGAACAGTAATTTTGACAATAAATATAAAAATAAAAAATCTTTAAAAATCACAACAATTTTGGGAATCAGGTATATCCAAACTAACCTGCAACAAAAGCTTATTAAAAGTCCGGAAGAGCACAAGCAGAGATTTATACCTGATCAACATGGAAATTGAACATGTCCACATTAGGGGACATACTGATAGATTTAACCATCATTTCAAAGCGGGGCTTATTCTCATCTTCACCAATTGATAAACCTAGATTCAGAGCTAGATCCACCCCACTGTTTTCCACATTGAGATTGTGAGTGTTTGCCAATTCAGTGGTGGTTTGTTTAGGTTCCAGAGAATCCATGATTTTCTTGTGAGTGTGAAATGGATTTGAGAGTTAATATATACTTTAAAACAATATCATCCATGCCCACTTTAAACAATGAAAAATTACTTTTCACTAGATGACATGTAGCAATAAATGGACTTTAGCATAAACAGAAAGAGGAGAGATTCCCATGCATGAAATTTGAAGCATTAGTACTCGATGGGGATAGACCAGATGACCTGGAATACTGACAAATGTTACAACCTGATTTATGACATTGATGCCAAATCATTAACAAGAAGGTGAGATTTCCATAAAATTTCACCTAATAAAGTTATACAACTCCATAGAATCGATTTCTATTGACTACTTGAAGAATAGTCCTTTTCCAATATATAGAAAACAATTCTTAGAGAGACATACATAGACTGGCTTATGTATGTGACAATGTATTGGACTAGAAAATCTTGGAAAGCAATGACTTGTAGAGAGAGTTCATAAAAAGACTTGATAGCCTACAAAATTTATGTCTACTCCATTGGAGAGAAGCAATAGGTATAGAGGCATCAATGTATGCAAAAATACCGCACCAAAAATGTCAAAAAAATATTGACTCTAACAAAAGTAAAACTAAGAAGAGGACCAAGTTTAGATAAAATGGTTATAGTGTAAGTATAATTATAATAACTAAAAAAATTTAACTTGAAATTAAATAGAAATATCTTAAATATTTTTATGGATGGTTTATTTTTCTAAAGTAAAAATTTTTTTTTTGAATTGAAACATATAAAAAATTAAAATTCTCGTATATCATCTTATTTGTAAATATAGAATGATAGAATTAAGAGAAAGGATTCAAGCACAATTAAAGGGTTTTTTCCACATTTGTTCCTTTCTCATATCAAGCTTGTCAGAACTTGATGATTTCTATATAGAAATGCAGAACTGCCTTTTTAATGGGTATCTAGCCAGTTCTCTTCTACAGAATATCAAGTCAAGCACCAACTTTCACTTTGTAGTACAATTCTTGAACCTATGTGGGCTCAAACAAACAAAACTCGCACTAAAAGCTGGAGAGTCGACTCTAATCTTGTCTAAAGTAATTCAAACACACCAAAAAAAAAGAAGAAGAAAAGGAACAAACAACATGTAATCAATGTTAAAGAGAAGATCGATGGGGACATTGTAAGTCGTTTACTTGCATGTTGTAAGGAAAAGGAAAAGCAAAGAGATACAAAAAAAGAACCAAGTTTCAACAATTTGGAATCTGATTATAAAGAAGTTAGAACCCAATTTTTATATGGAAAATTTCAGAATTAGATTTTATTAGTTGTATTACTAAATTAAGCATGACCAAAATCTAGCATGGTTAGTGAAAAATTAATTACAGCCTCCCATATAAATAAGTTGGTCATATATGGGAAGCTTACCTTTTTATTTTTGAAAAGTTTGGCTCTCTAGACATAAGTTATCATACTTCTAAATGTTTTCAAAAATTTTATTGAAACATTTGTATTAAAAATAAACTATCTCATGTACTCAATCTTTTAGGGGTTATGCAAGGGTACCAGTTCAACTTTATAACAACCTACAAAAGTGACAATAAATTGTAAGAGTAATTAATATTTGTAAATAATCAAAAGTAGATTGGTGTTGGTAGCTTAGAATCTTAATCTCTCTCCCTTCTCACTAAAATTTGTACCCTTTTACCATACCCATTCATATCCTTTCAGGAAATTTCTCTTTCCCGCCCAAAAGTTTGGCTTCTGTACCTCCTTGCTTGCGCCGAACTCTGTGACTTCTCTCATCCGGCCAGGCCTCTCATAGTTGTGGGAAGGTAGGATGGACATCGGAGAACCTTCTGGCCTCGAGGATGACTCCTCGATGTTGTCTTGATCACGTGTTATTTAGAAACCCATGAAGATTGGTTCTTCCAAACTATCAGATTCAGTGGTTAATGTAGGCGTGACAGAGAAGGGACTGTTGACTACTGGGGATGGAAGAAAAAATTGTATGCTCCTCCTTCTTCAGTTGTCCTTAAGCATTATCCAGATGTAATGAAAGAGGGAGTTAATTGCCCCCCGAAGGAGATCCTTGATGTAGGTGTGAACAAGTGGTCTTTTGCCCTTATTGGATTCTTTTAGAACAAATGATCGACATTCCTAGTAGTGAATGTCTAGGCCAAGACTCAATGGAATCATAAGGGGTTGGAGCGAGTCTTACTTAGGGAAGACAACACTATCCTGTTCAAATTTAGAAAAGAATGTGATTTGCAGGAAATAATAGAATAAGGTCTGTGGCACATAGGTGACCAACCAATCTTTTTACAACGATGGAGACCAGGTTTGGAGATGGGCAGAAGTGTGATTGAAACTTTCCCTATGGGATACATCTGCACAATTTGTCGATGGAGCTTTAGATTTTTTAGGGCTTGAGTTATGTGGCTAGTTCTTTAGGCAAACCGTTAAACTTGGATACTCCAACAACAAATATGAAAATAGTGGGCTATGCTAAAGTTTGTATTGAGATATCAAAATTTACCCACTTAATTACCAGATTGTTTATCGGTGTGGAGTATAAGTGAGAGTGGGGATATAATTCAAAAAATCATTTCGGTGTTTTACCCTTGGAAACTCAATGCTACCAAAAAGTGGAACTCACTGGGAAAATCTTTCATGCAGGTATGCAAAAGGAACTATTAGTTCCTAACAATGAGGAGCAGAGAACAGACGTGATTGATGAGCGCCAAGGAGAGGCGGAGGAAAACTGTTTAGAGGTATCGAATGGTGTTGAAATCAATCATGTCAGGAAGAAATCTCATCCAGTGTGGGAGATACCTACTATTACCAAACCAAAAGCTACTAGCCAGAATAGTGAGCGAATGGAATAGTTGCTTTTAAAGTCAGGAAGCCAAAACCTAATGCTGAGCCAGTGGAGCCAGAATTAGCAAACAAGGGACCTGACATATCTGAGTCGATTGAGGCTGTGGCATCTGAGCCTGAAACTCAACTGGGTACAGATTTATCTTTTGATCTAGATGAGACAAACACGATCCAAACTCAAGTAGTAGTAGCTGCGCGAAGTGTTACACGGAAAAAGGCAAGAAGAAAAACAAAGAGGTGATTTTCTTGGAATGTCTATTCTAGTCTAGAATATGAGAGAGCTTAATAATCCCTCTAAGAGAGCAGTATTTAGAGAATTTATTTTCGAGAAAAAAACTAATACTTATTGGCTTGCTTGAAACTCATATTAGAGATATGTCTATATTGAATATACCAAACCTTATAAGGGCACGATGGAGGTGTCTATCTAGCCATCGATCCTACTATAATGGACGTATTATATGTTGTTACAATCATGTTCTAATGGAGGTACATGTTGAGGAGGAGAGTCCTCAACGTCTCCATTTAGTCTACAAGATAGGAGGTAAGAGCACGACTTTTGCCTTAACTTTAGTTTACGTTGCCAACTTTGGTTTCCAATGCACTAATTTGTGGCGATCCTTCAACAGTCTATGACAATTTATTACCTCCCTTGGAGGGCAGTGTGTGACTTCAATTGTATACTCAACACCAAGAACTTATAACACTTCTTCGTGATGTGGCATTGACGGATTTATGCTCTACCGAGTGCTTACTTACTTGGTCAAATAATCAACAGGGAACCATGCTTATTTGGAAAAAGTTGGATCGTTGTATGGTAAATTCGGAGTGGCTTAAAATATTTTTTGCAATCCACGGTTCATTATGGAGATGACTTTGAATAATTGCTATCTGCTGATCCAATGTGGTGATGGGACTAGGGGCTCTATTTTGGTTTTTCAATGGTATTACACAAATGGAGGGGTTTATAGATCTTATCATAACTTGTTGGTAGTCGGAGATTTGGGGATACAAAGCCTTCCAGTTGATAAAAAAATTGAGAAAGGTCAAAATAACAATAAACAACTTCACCAGCAGCAATAAGCAAAATTTATCTACTATGAAACTTCATTTACAGCTTCCATAGACGATGTGTTATACTTATTCGGATGAACAATAGTAGAGAGCGAAGGAAACACACCTACTTAGAGAGTACTAACAAGAACTAATGTTATAACAGTCCATTCAATGGCAGAAAGGGAGATTGAATTGGCTTAGGGACAGCGACGTCAACACTAAATTCTTCCATGCATCCATATTAGCAAGACGTAATATCGATATAATAGTGGGACTGCATGATAGTAACAAGGATATGCATTTTGATCATAGCACTTTGCTTGAAATGATGCATGTCTTTTTTTCCCAAATGATGGGACCTAAAATGATAGAGCAACCTTTCGTTAATATGTAAAGGATTATAGAGGGACCAATACAACAGGAATGCAAGGAAGTCTTACTCCCTGTAGTTACAGTTAAACATATAAGGGCAACAATATTCAAAATGCATCAATCCAAAGCCTCAGGCCTGGATGAGTTTACAGGGTGATTCTTTCAGCAGACATGGAATATCATCAGTCCATTAATACTTGAAGTTGTCTTGGAATTTTTCTAGAATTCTACACTGTTGCTGGAACTAAACAATACCTTCATCTGCTTGGTATTGAAGAAGAAACACCCGTTGAATTTGGGAGATTTTTGTCCTATTTCGTGTTGGAACCTAGTATATAAAGTCGTTGCAAAATTGTTGGTAGATAGACTGAAATGGGTACTAGCAGAAACAGTTGACATTAACCAAGGAGCATTTCTACTGGGAAGGAACATTGGGGATAATATTCTCCTTTTATAGGAATTACCCAAAGACTACTCATTTGGGAGGCAAATTAGAAGTTGTATACTGAAGATAAATTTCTACAAAGCTTATGACACAATAAATTGGAGTTTGATTAAAACGTTCCTGGAAATTTTAGGCATGCCCTCATTGTTTGTGAATTGGATTATCGAATGTGTTCAAACTCCTAGGATGAGTGTTCTGGTTAATAGGGTGCCTTCCAAGCCCTTCAAGAATGCTAAGGGACTTAGACAAAGGGACCCGTTATCCCTTTATCTATTTACTTTGGTCATGGAAGGATTGTTCAGACTTCTCTGAGCCCTTACATCTACCAACGGGCACTTTCAGTAACATCAAAAGTGTCAAGAGCTGCAACTCACACACCTTATTTTTGTTGATGATCTTATATTGTTTTGTTCTACAGATCTTAATTTGCAAACATCCTAATGAACTTGTTGACAACCTTCTTTAAGTGGTCTGACCTACAAATCAATATAGAGAACAGTAGCTTAATGTTATCCACCGATGTACATAACCTGAATGAATTTAGTCTAGTAACAGGGCTCAATCTCCATCCTCCCTATTTACGATACCTAGAGGTGACAATATCATCCACTAAGCTAAAGTATAATGATTGCATTCTAAAGAGGTTTAAACAATGGAGATGAATAAGGCTTGTATCTTTCTATTGATGAATTACAGTTTATATACAGGTAC
>JAOTIZ010000003.1:2038909-2062711 GCA_027123425.1 Erythroxylum panamense
AACGGCAACGCACCGTTCTGCCAGATTCCGGCTGAACCAAATACCATATTTTTTCCTTAAAAAAAAAGCTACTGCTAAAACCATGACCAAAACGGCTGCTTTAGTAGTGGTAAACCACACAGATGGTATAATTTTGCTGTGATGTGTGGTTCATTTTGCAATCGTTACGTATTTATACAGCTCTTCATTATTCTAATACTTTAAGCAAGATGTTAAATTGTATATTACATTGTTAATACAATTGCAATAGCGGTAATTGTGTAAATCTATCATGATAAATGGGGTGAGACAATAATTATAGTTATGAACTGCAATTTAAAATTTTAATTTCAAGATAACATTGAATTGAATCGTTATTTGTAAAAAATAAGGAAATTGAAAATTTGATAAAAATAGAATTGCACTAAATTGAATTGCACTCGTTTTTATTTTACCAAACTTTTATTTACTTTTAAGTATGATAAATTATTTTAAATCTATCATGATTTGACGCAAAATGAATGGATCAAATTTAGTTTTGTTTTTTGAAAAAAAAACTTGACTAATTATAATATTTTTTCAAAATCAAGTCAAATTAATTTGTCCAACATCATGGTTTGATTCAAGTTTTTTGTTTGTAATATGATGATATTATTGTCGATGGGAAACAATAGTCATGTGGTCATCACACATAATTCAATCTCTCCAACAATCCTTTGCACTAAAGGATTTAGGAATTCTTACTTGTTTTTAGGCCAGGGGGCCATATTGAACTTCGAATGGTTTGTTACTCGCTCAATCTAAATATATAAAACATTTGTTGAACAAAGCTCATAAGGGAGGATGCAAGTAGTGTTGCTATACCAGCTTGTGACAAAGTAAAATTACGTATTTATGATTGTACTTATTTTTCGAACACGACTCTTTATCGAAGTATTGTTGGACGCTTGAAATACCTCTATTTAACTCATCTTGATATTTGTTATGCAGTCAACAAGGTTTTTCAATTCATACATTTACCTACTGATCAACATTGGATAGTTGTTAAATGAATACTTAGGAATCTCCTCAGCACTATTGTTTTGATGAGACGCTCAAGTTCTTTTCATATCTCAACTTATAGTGACTCCAATTAGGGAGACACTGTTGATGATCGTAAGAATACCATAAGTTTTATTATTTATGTTGGTAACAATTTAATATCGTGAGATTAAGGAAACAAAGAACCGTGGCCAAATCATGTACCAAAGTTGAGTATTGTGTTGTTGCTATTGTTGTAACATAATTACAATGATTATATTCGGTCCTGTCAGAAATTGGTATTCCTTCATTATCTTCTCCTATTTTGTGGTATGATAATTTAAGTGTTAATTATTGAACTACTACACCTATTTTTCTTACAAACTCTAAACATTTGAAAATTGAATTTCATTATGTACAGGATAAAGTTATTAACAAAAGAACTTCAAGTGTATTATATTGCAACTAGTAATCAACTGATTGATGTTTTAACTAAACTGTTATCTAAACATCATTTTCATCATTTAAAGACCAAGATAAATGTCTTGTCAAGACTAGTTTAACTTGCGAGAGGGTGATAAGAATAACGAGAGTCTAAATCTGTTGCAACCATTATTATTTGGTTTGTTATGTATTATGTATCTAAATTGATGTCTATCATATAATTTACATACAGATTATACATGCTTATTCTACAATACTTATAAACTCTACGAAAATCTAAAAGGATGTTGTTTTGCAAAATTCTGGTTTTGCCGCAATTGCTTTGAACGGTATATGTGGTTACTTGATATAAAGCAACTGTATCATCAATGTATAAATTTTCTAGTACAAATGAAAACAGAAAAATTAAATGCGAAATAAACAAATCAGCACTTAAGATTTTATAACGTAGATCGGCACACCTTGTTTACGTTTGCGGGGACCTCATCCAGCTTAATTACTTTAACCGAAGAACAATAATAGTTTTACTCAAGATATTTCAGAGCCGACTCACTCTACTCTTGACATTATCTCTCGTCCTCACAACTCGTGAAGTAAACCACTCCCAATATGACTACCTCGTGCTAGCCTCAACAGAGGATTTTCTCAACAACTTTTAACAATAAAGATAAGAAATAAACAACTCAAGTGATTGAAACAATAAAGGACATTAAAAAAAACACTTGAGATAAAAACTCTTCCCTAAATATGTAATTTCATCAACCGAAAGTGTAAGAAGTGGTAGAACAATATCTGCTATGAACTATTAAAAAGAATCACAATCAATCCACGCACACTATAATTAAAATAATATCAATCGAACAAACATTTCATCATCAAAATGTCACTAAAAATACAACTATAGCAACACGCCTATATGGACATTTTCACACAAACAATATATGGACAACCCCAAATCACCAATCAAACCAGCAGCCACATATCAACAAAAATGTAGCCAAAAAAACTCAACAAAACAAGAAACGTTTCATCATCGAAACGTCATAAACACAAGAGTTGCAACAACTCCATCACTTTTGGAAATTCTTTACACAAAACATAATATTTGATAGCCCAACAAAGTCACACACCCTTGGAGAAAACTCGGCAACAAATTTGGATAAAATCACCAGCAAAATAAACATTACTTCATCGAAACCTTACAGCCTATAGAGCTGCAACACCTTCGACAATTGCTGGAAATTTTCAACCAAAAACAATAACTGGACAACCCATAAAAATCACACCCACTAGAGAAAAACGTTGTAGCCCAACATAGATGAAATCCTCAAAAAATTTAACCGAACACAACCAATATTTTGCTCGTTTTTCCTATTTAAAAATTGATAGAACAGCTGTCCAAAAATCCAAACTTTTGCATATAAAATATGGCAACAAAAATTACTCAAAAACTACCAAACTTGCAGCTGCGTAAATTACCAAAATTACAGCTGCATAGATAAGAATAATCATCAAAATAGGCCAAAGATAGCTCCAAATTCATTTAAAAAAATACACATTATTTTCATTAAAATATGATGATATTATCCCAAATAAATCATATCATCACTAAGATTTCATCATCCATGTAATTTTATCTTCAAGATTCCTAACTAAAGTAAACTTCCAAATATATCCAACTATGTTCATTTACAAATAATGCTCAAAATTAATTTACAAAATATCATAACATATATCTTAATACATATATCTATATATGTATCTTATGCTCAATATATTGAATTTGCCTTTCCAAATATCCTTTATAAAAAATCCCCTTTTCTATATTAATTAGTGAAAAGGAACAGAGAAAGTTGTTTTCTTTTGACAAAGCCCCTTAGTTTTCGTATAACAATGAAGGAAAATTATTATTATTTAAATATAAATTAAATTTTAATATTTTAGAAAAATTTAGATGAATTTTAATTTTTATAAAATATTTACAATAAAATTTTAATATCACATTAATATTTGATGTGGTATAAATTTATAACCTTTAATTTATGATTTTTACTGTACTATGCCATAAAACGGAATTATTATAAGATCCCAATCGGATTATTTTAAGAACTCCATAACAAACTTGCATATATATATAACAAACTCTCCTTTAGTTCATGTAACCAAAAAAAAAGAAGAAAATGGAAATGAGAAAGTATTATTGCAGTGGTTCTTTATGGAAACTCCTACAATGCATGCATGCGCTACAACCACATTAATAGTTTGGTATAGTAATGAACATATGCTGGGAATATGATCAGTTCACTCTAGCTGCCCCATGCAATCGGTGATACGTCGTAATGCTGAAATTGATTATTCCACAAGAAAAGTCCACCGCCTGCTGCCACCAAGTAGCAGTCATAAGAATTACGGCACTTCATCAAGGAATCGACAAAGTATGAAAATGGATTTAAGGAAAGCTGTCTATCAGGAGGTGCTGTCAAGGTGCAGAAGACAGTCTTCAAAGTGTCGTACTTCACATAACATATTTTTAGTTCATCGTCGCTCCCTGGTGGAATCGACTGGTCCCATGTTGCAGATGTGATAGGACACTGGCAATGTATACTTAAGGGCTGTTCTTGTGGAAGCATTTGGTTTTGAAAATGAATACAAACTGGCATAGCCACAGGAAATATAGCTAAACCTAAAACAATCAGCAGAAGAGAGGATTTGGTGGTACTCTCCATTGACTTGAAAACCGAAGATAACTAATACCAACTCAATTTACACTTTATATACCTCTTGAAGTTGGAGAGATCAATATATATTTCCTTAAGATGGCGTAAGCGTAGTTCTTTCGAATGTCTTTGTTGTTAAAGAAAGATGAACATCCTTTGCACATAAAACTGTAACTCCTTTATATCTTGAGTAGTTTCCATATATGAAGTGAGGAAACCCTGTCTTGTTTGATAGCTTAATTAGTGAAGAAAGACACAAAATAAAGTTTTCTTTTGAAGAGAATGGAGGCCTCACCAGCTTAATTAGCGACGCAGAAGACTTCATGCAATGGAATAACTGAGCCGGCAACCGGTCTAAAAGTTTAAGATCATACATGTGTGATTAAAAACAAAATAAGAATGTTGTCAATGTCGCTGTCAACTGAGCTAATTAATCATAAAGTTTTATGTGGTAATAAAAGTGATTTTTTATAAAGTATTAATCTCCCTACATATTATTCTCTCCTTGTAAAACTTGACTAGTTGGTTTTTTCCTTCTCTAAAACGTACGCTCTCTATACTGCATAATCAACTTACAAACCCAGAGTTAGTGCAACTTTTAAAAATAGATGTATTAGTACATTGCGTTATGCGGTAGTGTGACGGTGTGAAAGTTCAATACAGTTCGAATACAATAATGATGCTCCTTAATTAGTTATTAATTATTTCCTCGTATTATAACTTTCAGTATTAAACAAAATTAGTGAGATCATTATAGGTATCATGATAACTAAAATTTTGAAGGAAGTTAACTACTATTAGAATTGGACTTGAGTCAAACTATTTCTAAAATAACTAGAACTAGTCATTTAGATAGTTAATCCTTACCACTTATAAACCCTTTAACATTTTCATGTTTAGTCAATATGAAATACTCTAATACTCTCCCTCAAATGCGACTGAGACTGGACATCCAATTATCATTTGAAATAAACGAAATGATAACCGGACCAAACCATCGACTTTGATACTATATTAAAATTGGGCTTGGGTTAATTATCGCCAAAATAACTAGAACTAATTATTTGGATAGTTGACCCTTACCGTTTATAAACCCTTTAACATTTTTAAGTTTAGTTAATATGAGATACTCTAACAACTACCAATTAAATTTGAAATAAATTACTTGCTTAAGTTGGAATTAATATAAAAATCTTGTGAATTTTAGAATAGAAAATTGATAGATCATTTTAATGCTACTTATGTTCCTATCCCTTAAAACTCGTAACATCTATTCTTTGAGGGCTTGGATTTTTTTTATCAAACTTGCCTTTAATTGTTGTGCATACACTATTTGAAAGGGAAAAAATGTCATACTCTTCAAGGTTAACTCAAAAAACCAGCAGCAAGTGATTACCCACCTCATTCAACAGATTAGAGAAACTGCAATCCCCAAGTGGTTAATTCAGTGTACACTTAACCAGAAAAATGACTGATAATTGGGACATCTAATTCTCTTGAATGTCTCCTATTCAGTGCCTTGCTGGTTTTCTTTTGCTCTGATTTTTGTTTGATCCAGTTGCTTCTCCTTTTGTTTACATGTTGGACCCTGTCTTAATTTCTTGTATTAGCCTCTAGTCTAGATGGCTTTTCCTTTTTAATGCACCTTTAACTTAAAAAAAGATTAATTAATTGTTCATTGTTCTATTGCTTTGTTATTTCCATCATTGTGAAATTAAACACACATTAGGGGTTTCCCACACATTATGATACGGTGAGATACGATGCACTTTCTACTCATAAGATATTGAAGAACAAAAACATACAATTTTGGAAATTTATTTTTCTGTATTAGCAAAATTACGTTCCTAATGCAAAAAGAGATATTTCAGAACTTCCCTTTAGTTCTTGTAACTATAACAAATGTGAAGAAAATGGAAGAAAGTGAGACGGGAGTGGATGATGCGCTACAGCCATATTATTAGTCAGGTACAGTAATGAACTTATACTGGGATCTGATCAGCTCACTCCATTAATTTGATCATCCAATCGGCGGATTCTCGTAAGACTTTGTATGAGCATTCCACAAGAAATGACCACCTTCTGCTGCCGAAAATAATTCTGGCACATGATCAAGGAATGGACAAGATACTGAGCTAGATATAAGGTAAGTTGTCTATTAGGAGGTGCTGCCTGTCTGCAGGAGACTGGACAAAAAGTATTTTTCTTCCAACACATCATGAGTTCATCTCTGCCCACTGGTGCAATCGATTTGTCCCATGTTGCAGATGAAAGAGAGCAATAGCAATGCAGATTTAAGGGCTGCTCTTGTGGAAACATTTGGTTTTGAATATGAATACAAACTGGTGTAGCCAATGGAATTACAGCTAAATCTAAAACAATCAGCCAGAGGGTTGCTTTAACGATAAACTCCTGCATGGATTTGAAGAATCAAGATAAACAATACCAGCAAAACCTACTTTGATGGAAATTTGTGATTAAAACAAGTTGTATTCAATGCATATTTATATAACTCTTCATCTTATAAAATAACTGAACGGCTACCGGTCCAGGAGTTTAAGATACAAGTGAGATAAAAAAATAAGTACAACATCACTAGGAGGTTCTTTCCTTTCTCTAAGAACGTAAACCCTATTTGTTCCTTTACCATTAATAATGTTCGAGTCCAAACGATGTTTCAAACGGTGAAGTTAGCTCCTGAAATGCATGCAGGGGAGTCATGACTCATCTCAATATTGAAAAAAACACGGCTGATTGAAAGTGAAGACATCGTCATTTACTTAAGTACGTTATTTAATTTTAAATTAATGACTTATCAAACAATTTATTTAAAACACATAATTTATGAATTATTATGAATATTCGGTTCTTTATTTAGCACGTAAAAAAATAATTAAAGATTTTATAAATAAATAAATAAATGTTTCAATTATGCTTTTATATTATAATTTTTAGTTTTATTTTATTTTTAGATTTTATGTAAAATTTGGTTTGATTGTTAATTTATTTATTATTAAAAGCAATGTAATTAGACTTCTGTTGTTAACAATATACACCAGTAAGCAAGATTTTGACATAAACTAATATTAATATTTATTAATAATAATAACATTAAATTCATCTTATTTTATCCAATCAATTAATTATTTTTATTTTTAGTAAGTAATAATTATTAAATAATTTCCTAATGTTGAAAGTTTTCAATTTTTGGATATTTTAGTCTAATATTTTTCAAATATAAATTTAATATGCATTATTGAATAAAGAAATTATAATGGTCAAAATTTTCAGTAATTAAATTTAAATGCTAAATGATATTTATCTAATGAATAATAAAATCAATTTATGGAATTTAAACAACAACAGAAAATGAAAACCATATTAATGTTTTCATAAATATTGAAATTAAAAAAAAATTAAAATATTACTAAGTTTGAAAAAATTGGCCAAAACTAAAAGTAAAATAGAGCTAAATAATTCCTTAACAAGCATAGAGTTATATTACATCGATTTTATAAATACTTTCTTTTCTTTTTTCCAAATCATAAATCAAAAAGTTTTAAAAAATTAGGAGCATCTTGCCACATCTACATAGATAACAAATTTTGTTTAAGGAGGTTAACTCCCTATTACCAACTGTATCTATACTTTCATTTGGAGTTTGTGACTAAAACAGGTCGTGTCCAACCTGTATTTATATAGATATTTAAGTTGGAGATATAAGTATATATTTCCTTAGGCAATCTTTACTTATAGCTAAGGTTTTTAGTAGAATGGACTAGTTTATTATATAATAAAATATAAATAGATGTAATATTAGAAAATTGTTATTTGTAAAGAAAAAAAAAGTTAGTAATGTAATATAATGAAATATTATCTGAAAGATGAATATAATAAAATATAATATATATTTTTATTAGTGTAATTGTTTGAGTAATCTTCGATCCATTAAATTCAACTATAATCGATGATGTCGAGGGGAACCTGCCGACTACCTAAGGATGTTATTTGATTACCATAAAATTGGAATGCACTCAAGAGGTGTGAGCTTGGGGCACAACTATAATAAAGTTTGATGAAGTAATTAATTTCTCAACTTTAATATAATGCCAATTTTTGTTAATTTAACTATCAAATATCAATATATATATATATAAAAAGTAAATTGTAGGGTTTATATATTTCGCGAGGGCAATCATTGTGCGGACTTCCTTGCGAAGATTGGATCGTCACAGTTGCCCATGTGGTTTTATTGGTCGACTCCGCCTCTTGGGCTTCGTTTGCACCTTGAAGGCGACTATCAATCTATTGTCTTTCTGCGGACCTAAATTTTTCCAGCCCTGCCCCTTCTCACAAAAAAAAAAAAAAAGACCTATGTCTAACAGTCACCGTGGCTTTGAAGTATTCCAATCTCGATGACACCAATACCAACGTCAGACACCGATTCTTAACTCCTCATAAACATTTGTATTAATCATAGCAATAACATATAGATCTTTGTATATAATCAATGCAAGTGATAGAAACTTTCTTGGATACTTCTTACAGTTTATTTACAATATTATGATACAGGTGGTACAGTATATGTTATTTCCTAGATTCTAAGATTCAATAGTGAGTAAGATTTGAATCTCATTAGAATAATCTGCTAATTGGATTTGTCTTTGTTTATAAAATAGCTGTGATGAAGACAGATGATAGACTTTTGTTTTCTTCCTTTCCTTTTACAAATAATAAATCATTTTTCAACTTGTAAATACATTATTAAAATGTTAAATACACATTAAAATTTGTGCACATATTATTAGAATTTAAAGTAATTCGAGTCTTATAGTATAAAAACACTTTAAAATAATATCATTTTAATTAAAAATTCAATCTATAAATTAAGTTAATTAATTAAATTTAATCTTGACTCGATCAAAGAAGGAATACTCTTACTTCTTTACAAAGGAGACCAAATCAATGGTTGCTACATCATACTTTACTTATATAGCAAGGCATTTGATTAACCTAAATAGTTAATCAACAAATGTGTAAGTCCACTTACAAAAATAACATTTTTATAAAAATTACAAAAGAAATGTTGCATATATATAATTTACGTCCTTTCTTAAACCCTCACAAAACTAACAATTTTGTGCACGAGGTTATTGTTATATTTAGTCTACAAATTTTATATACTTATTATTTTGAATAATTAAATGAAAATTATATCAAATCATATATTGCATATTTTGTATTTTGTATTTTGTATTTATTTCTAACACTATAAACTTTTAATTAGTAATATCAATAATCATGGCAACATTTCTGCCGCATAATAATTCTAAAGATCTAATATAATATTTTCAGTTTAGATTTTTTATTTTTCAAACTCCACATCACCAGCATTCCTAAAGATTCAAACTTCAAATTGTAAAGATTATATCAATATTCTAACAATTATAATCTACTTATATTTTCATTTATTTTTTTAATTTCATTGCATGTAATTTCCATTAATACTCCCCCACAATTCCTTCACTAGCTTCCCCTAAATTTTAGAAACTAAAACAAAATAGAATATTTAAATTCATAATTCATATATGAAATTTTCAAAAGGGTAAATTGTAATTCGACAGATAAAAAAGACAAAAAAAAAAAGCTAGCACAAGCGGAAACAGCGACAGAAGGCAAAGCAGATACAAACAGAAATGGAGACACAACCGAATGGAAGTTCGAGTTTTTGATCTATAGAGTGCAGATGAACATAGTTTGGTTGTCTAATAACAAAGGACACTCTTGATCAAGGATCAAGTATCAGGGAGGCTTTGTTAGCTCTTTGGTTGCTTCAACGCTGGACGAACTTAACACACTCAGTATCTCTCCGTAAGCCCATGTCTCAATCAAGTTTTGATCTTTATCTGATTGTCTATCTAGGTTTTTGGGGTTTGGTGTGTTTTGATTTGACACTCTTGTTTCTTAGTTTTTGCTTCTGGGTTCTGTTTCGCAATTGGATGTCGTGATCTCCGAGTTTATTTGGCTATATATCCGAATAAAGACTGCACTTTCCGGATTCTTGTAGTCATTTTCGTCAGGGGTTTTCCTTTTTTTTCGTGGAAACTGTAAACTTTTATGGGGTGTTTTCGGTTTAGTTACGTTAAACTACCTTTTTTTTCCTGGAAATGGGTCTTTAATTCCTTTATGTAGACGCCTATTCCTTGTTTGAATTAAGCAAATCGTTAAATGGTAATTCAATTTGATGCTATCCAATGTGAAGTTAGGAATTCAGGTGTGGATAGTGTTGGCCCTATTGAAATAAGCTACTCCTAAGAGAATCCGTTAGGACTAAAGCACAAACATCTGTTATATATTTTGAAGGAAATTTTGGTTAATTGGTTTAAACTTGTTCTTCATATCATGTTATGAAAATATGAAGAACAGGGAAAAAGTATACTCTCTTGCATTGACAGCTGTATAATTGCTGTATAAAAATTATGTAACACATCATGTGTTTGTTTTGATTGTTTCAGGGTTTTATCAACTCAATGGATTCTAAGCCAAGAAGAAGAACTGTTGTAGAGAATGGGGATACTGGGGAGGACTTAGTACTGGCCACTTTGATTGGAAATGGGGAAGATGTGGGTCCTATTGTTAGGCATGCATTTGAAATGGGGCGCCCTGAAGCACTCCTTCAACAGCTCAAATCTTTTGTAAAGAAGAAGGAAATTGAAATTGAGGACCTTTGCAAGGCCCATTACGAAGACTTTATTCTTGCAGTAGACGAGCTTCGTGGTGTTTTGGTTGATGCTGAAGAGCTAAAAAGTGAGCTTGCAAGCGATAATTTTAGGTTGCAAGAGGTCGGCAGTGCTCTCTTGATCAAACTAGAAGAACTTCTTGAATCTTATTCAATCAAGAAGAATGTCACTGAAGCTATTAAGTTGTCAAAGATTTGTGTTGAGGTTTTGGAACTTTGTGTTAAGTGTAATAATCACATGTCAGAAGGCCAGTTTTATCCTGCATTGAAAACAGTGGATGTAATTGAGAGGAGCTACTTGCAGAACATCCCTATGAAGGCACTTAGAACAGTAATAGAGAAGACAATTCCCGTTATAAAAACTCATGTTGAAAAGAAAGTAACTAGTCAGTTTAATGAATGGCTAGTTCATATTAGAAGTTCAGCAAAGGATATTGGACAAAGGGCAATTGGTCTTTCTGCATCTGCTCGTCAAAGGGATGAGGAAATGCTGGACCGTCAGAGGAAAGCCGAGGAACAGAACAATTCAGGATCTGCACATTTTATCTATACTTTAGATGTTGAGGAAATCGATGAAGATTCTCTTCTGAAGTTTGATCTCACTCCTCTTTACCGAGCTTATCATATCCATGCTTGCCTTGGAATTCAAGAGCAGTTTCGAGAATACTATTATAGAAATCGGATGTTACAACTTAGTTCGGACTTACAAATTTCTTATTCTCAACCATTCATCGAGTCTTATCAGACATACCTGGCTCATATTGCAGGATATTTTATAGTGGAGGATCGAGTGGTGAGGACTGCTGGGGATCTTTTGTCAACAGATCAACTGGAGACAATGTGGGAATCAGCTGTAGCTAAAATCACATCCATGTTAGAGGATCAGTTTTCCCATATGGATTCTGCAACCCATCTTCTCCTGGTGAAGGACTATGTCACTCTCCTTGGGACAACTCTCAGACAGTATGGTTATGAGGTGGCCCAAATTTTTGAGGCGCTTGACAATACAAGAGACAAGTATCATGATCTTCTTCTGACAGAGTGTCAAGAACAAATCATGAATGCCATTGGCAATGACACCTATGAGCAGATGGTAATGAAAAAGGATACTGATTACGAAAATAATGTCCTTTATTTTCATCTTCAGACTTCGGATATAATGCCAGCCTTTCCTTTTATTGCACCTTTTTCCTCCATGGTACCTGATACTTGCCGTATTGTTAGATCATTCATCAAAGGGTCCGCTGATTACTTGTCTTATGGGGTGCACACAAAATATTTTGATGCTGTTAGAAAGTATTTGGACAAGCTCTTGATTGACGTGTTGAATGAAGCTATACTTTCTACAGTTCAGAGCAGTTCTATTGGTGTGTCTCAAGCTATGCAAATTGCTGCTAACATATCTGTTCTTGAAAGAGCTTGTGATTTTTTCCTTCGACATGCTGCTCAACTATGTGGGATTCCGCTCCGGTCAGTTGAGAGGCCACAAGCTGTTTTAACAGCCAAGGTGATGCTGAAAACTTCAAGAGATGAGGCTTACCTATCTTTGCTGAATTTGGTGAACATTAAATTAGAGGAGTTTATGGCACTCACAGAAAACATCAACTGGATTGCAGAAGAGGCATCCCAGAACGTTAGTGATTATGTAAATGAGGTGTTAATGTACCTAGACACCATTATGTCAACTGCTCAACAGATTTTACCTATGGATGCTTTATTCAAGGTTGGGAGTGGTGCCCTTGAGCACATTTCGTATTCATTTGTTGCAGCTTTTCTTAGTGATAGTGTCAAAAGATTCAATGCTAATGCAGTCATGGTTCTCAACAATGATTTGAAGATCTTAGAAAATTTTGCTGATGAGAGGTTTCACAGCACTGGTCTGAGTGAGATATACAAAGAGGGCAGCTTTAAAGACTGCTTAATTGAGGCACGACAATTACTTAACCTTTTGTCAAGCAGTCAGCCTGAGAACTTCATGAATCCTGTGATAAGGCAGAGGAACTATTATACATTGGATTACAAGAAGGTGGCTACAATCTGTGAGAAATTCAAGGATTCCCCTGATGGAATATTTGGTAGCCTCTCCAATAGAAATACAAAGCAAAGTGCACGAAAGAAATCAATGGATATGTTGAAGAAGAGGTTGAAGGACTTCAATTAACAAGGGTTCCACATCTGAATCACCTAGTAATCGTAGCTATAATATCTCTTTTAGTTACATTTTTGGTCAAGTCTTTCTATCTGCTGAGGCATAAAACTCAATGAGTTTTTCGTTTCATGCTGATTGAGAGTTCTTGTAGAGAAACATCCATTATATTCATTTCACAAGGTTGTTAAATCACTTGTGTTTGTTGGTTCTTTACGCAAGGAAAACATGCCATTGCTGCATATCTACCAGTGCTTTTTATGGTGAAATAAAGAACAAGAGCTTTATAATCAGAAGATCTAAAGAGAAAAAAGTGATTGAGTTGATTGATCTTGCAATGGAAAAAATCTCTACACAGGAAAACTCCATTATAAATTTAAAGGAATATGAATAAACTAAAACGTACATAGTTCAGATTACAATCCTACTCTTCTGCATAATTGCTTTGAGCTTGCTTTTTTGTCATAAAAAAGTTCTAAAAATTACTTATGTAAGTGATCAATACTGTTTTTAGAAAAAGAAACATGCACTTTTTTGGTAAATTAAAATGTGTAAAAATAAATTTGAATAATGATTTTAACATTAAAATTTTGCAATTATTAACAGCTTTCAAATTATAAAAAATTATTATCAAAATTGAAATTTTAGTACTTAATCTTCCAATATAATATTTCCAAATTAATCAACACTAATAAATAATTTGCACACTGAAAATATATGTTTTTTTTTAATTATATAGTCACTTTGCTCTCTTTTCACACTTCCCCTCTTCTTCACTGACTATATAGCCGCTACTATCCTGCCTTCGCCAACTCTACCCTCACCACCGTCGCCGCTGTCTCCGGCCGCCGCATTACATATACAGGTACCTTCTCTCTCGCTCTCTCTCGGGAACAAAAGGTGTAGTCTTTGTGCCGTATATACTATGGCTTATGGGATTTTCATTTGGCTATTTTAGCATATTATCGTGGGAGTTCATATAACCTCTGTTTTCTCTACGTCATGTGTTTCTAAGACTGCAACGAACAATAAAGTTGTTGTCTTTTCATCTTTATTCTTTTATTTTGCTTATTCATGGTTAAATATGTTCACGAGACTGTATTGGGTCGATAGTTCTGTAGTATCTATGAAGCGTTTAATTTATACGTTGCCAACCTAGAAAAAGGATTCTTTGATATAGCCCACTTGCTGAAATTGCAGTTCCACTGAAAAGATAGCGTTTTTATGTACTTCCATCCTTCATCTCAGGTTCTAGTTATTGAAGTTCCGTCAGTGTTGCTGTTGAGTAGAAGTGAGGAATTGATTTAGTTGAAGACACAGCATTGTGTGATCTCACAATCGAAGTTGAAGCAATTAGGAAAATGGCATGTTTTGTTCGGCAACGAATTGCATCCATCCTAGTTCGCCATATCTCCTCGTCAGCCATTAGCAGCAGTGGTAGTAAGATTAAAGTTCCTATTATCTATAAAAGCCAGGAAATAAATGAGGAAACACAGAATGAGCCTCTGACACTCCAACTTCTATCTTGGGGTAGAGGGGCCTCAGGCCAGCTTGGCGGTGGCACTGAAGAGATTCGGTTGTATCCTGCCCCAGTTGCCAACCTCCATGTGCTGCCATCTTCTTTCAATCTGTCTCCAGCTCCAGGCCAAGTTCACCTTGTTAAAGAAGAAGAGAAAGGTCGATCATCTGAAGTGGGCATATCTTGTGGGTTATTTCATTCTGCAATTATTGTGGATGGCAATCTCTGGATTTGGGGGAAAGGAGATGGTGGCCGTCTTGGCTTTGGGCACGAAAATCCTGCTTATTTTCCAACTCTCAATCCTAATTTGGATCCTGTAAAGTGTATTGCTCTCGGTGGTGTACACTCTGTTGCACTCACTTCCCTTGGTCAAGTCTTTACATGGTGAGTATCCACATTCTTGCTTGTAAAATTAAACCCACAAGCCTATCAACGCCTCTTAATTTGTCTTCTTCTTTTGGTTAAACTCCTAATTGGGAACTACGTAGTTATGTTTTGACACTCAATCATGAAAAGTTTACATGTTGGTGATAATGTTTTTGGTCTTCATGATTCCAAGTTAACAAACTAATTACTTGATCACAGTATTGCTGCTCATTCTGTCTACAACTTGTATACTGCTATTGCAAGCATGTCTTTACCGGAAAATTTGATTTTATGACTTTGATTAAAGTTTGCAGGGGATATGGTGGCTTTGGTGCACTAGGACATTCTGTTTATCATAGAGAACTAGTTCCTAGATTGGTGGAAGGTAACTGGAACGGGAGGATATGCCACATCGCGACCAGTGGGACACATACTGCTGCTATCAGTGAATCTGGTTAGTTATTCCGTTTTCTTGTACCAACGAAAGCTACTTATCTGTACCCAAAAAAAAAAAGGCTTGTGCTTGCCCTTGCATCTGATTTGCTATATGTGAACATAGGTGAAGTTTATACCTGGGGTCGAGATCAAGGGGATGGTAGATTGGGCCTCGGTCCTAACCCAGGCCCCAATGAAGGAGGTGGCCTTAGCATCCCTTGCAAAGTAAAAGCTTTGCCAGTGCCTGCCACTGCTGTCTCCTGTGGTGGCTTTTTCACATTGGTGCTGACAGAGGAAGGACAAATTTGGAACTGGGGAGGTACTTATGTCTTGCATCCTTATGAAAATTGATTGCGTGCAGTCCATTTGACGGGATGCAGGTGTTATCTTATCTTAGTCAGTATGGTGAAGGGATTTAGAGGTGATTTTTGATACCTGGTTTTGGTGTTTGAAGGAATAACAGAAATATTATATATGAGGTTCTGAGATGTATAAAGTCTTTGCTACAAGTTGCAGTATAAATGCTGCCATGCTTCTTCTCTTATTCAATCCAATGAAAATTTGCCAACTACCTTGGATTGTTATATAGCTAGTTTCCATCAGTTCTATCATCATAGTGGACATGGTTCTGTCTGCCTCCATTTTGTTCTATGTTTCTTACTTGGAGTCTTGAAATATTGTAAGACATTCAACCGTATATTGTTTGTATTTATTCCATTTCTTTTTGAAAGTGGATGCTTCACAATCCAAGTCCTCTTTTATCAAAATAATGAAAGTGTGTCAAACTTCTAGTTTGGACACTTGAGGTCATTTGTGATCCCTTATTTTAGTTTACTCAATGAGAATCTTTGTTTTCTACTCAGCAAACTCGAACTATGAGCTTGGAAGGGGTGACAAGATTGGAGGTTGGCAACCAAAACCAATTCTTAACCTTGAAAATGTTCGTGTAGTACAGATAGCAAGTGGTGGATATCACTGTCTTGCTTTAACAGGTAAAACATAGAGGCATCATACTAGCGCTACAGCATTTGCGACATTTCTTTATCGTCTCATTTCCTTATTTTAAGCCACAGTTATTCTTGATTGTTTAATCAGATGACAGTAAAGTACTTTCGTGGGGCTTTGGTGGACATGGGCAGCTTGGCCATTCTTCGATTGAGAGCCAGAAAGTACCAAGGGTGATTGATGCATTGGCTGATCATCGGGTTGTGTATATTACCTGTGGGGGTTCATCGTCAGCTGCAATAACTGGTAACTCGAAATATTTTATCTGAAAAGTGTTCCTCTATGGTGTATGTGTCTCTTGCTCGTAACCACATTCATTCCCACAATACTGTAGCACCAGATTACATAGAATTGTCAACACATTCTTCTTCTGACTTATCCTTGGTAGAAGATTATATACTTCCATTTGTTCATACTCATTTCCTTATCATTACAGAATTCATTGCATGGTTGGGAATCAGGTCCATGTTCATGCATCCCTACACATTTTAAGTACACGAGCTTTTCTTTTATTTGTTAACATCTCTTAAACCTTGTTTCCAATTTCTGAAGATGAAGGAAAGTTGTACATGTGGGGCAACGCCAAAGACCATCAATTGGGAGTTCCTGGTCTGCCAGAGGTACAACCTTGTCCTGTAGAAGTCAAGTTCCTGATAGATGATGACGGACTGGGAGCATGTAACGTCTTGTCTGTCGCAATCGGTGCATCTCATGCAATGTGTTTGGTTTCGCGGTCAGGTGATTGAAGTTGGCCTACAGATAAAAGTTGTATGAATTTATCAACAGCCTGGAGATTCAGATACTTTTTGCAGAAAGAGGTGAATACCGTTAAGCTACTTCAGGAGTGGCGAAAGAAAGATACTCTGTCAATGTTTCCATGTTAGATTCGGATCTTTGTACTCCACCACCAACACTCCTCATTCCTGTGACTTTGTGGAACAGCTCAAACCTTCTAAACTTCTCAGTTAGATGCTATAAGGTACTTTAGCAGTGGAAAGTCTCTTTACATGCTGCAGAATTACCCGAGCGTAGCTGAAAATTGTTATTTAGTTGTTCAGTTTACTGGAATGGCACGAACCAACAGACTTAGATTCTGGTTCTAAATCATTCCTGGAAAAATCATGAAATAATAATCTAAAGCCTTTCTTCACCATGATGTGTATGTGTTGGTTTATTCAGATAAAACAACTAGAATGGCTCCACTAGCCCATGAACACACTATCTTTTTCCATTTTAAGTTACGATTCGAACTCCATATGTCAAGAAAATATGACAGTGACTTTTTTATTAAATGGAGGTGAGAGGCTGTGGAGCATCTATCTACTCTACAAGATGCCAAAATTAATCTTTTTCATGTTAAAATAATATTTTATATGAACTATTTATGTTGTATTTTTTCTATAAAAATTTTAATTTTAAAAAATTGATCATTAAAAAGTTCAAATTTTACTTAATTTTGTAATTGTTTTAACTTTAAATTTTTGGTAAAAATAATAACTTTAAATTTTTTGTTAATGATTATGTGTCGACATTGGCACTCATTTAAAATTTTGGTAAGATGTCAGATATAAGAAAGTCTGATAATACGTATTCTTATATAATAAAAAGCTATTTTCGATAAACTTACATATTATATCATGAAAATATAATAAAATTATAAATGAACGTTTATATATATTTAAAAAATAAAATAAATCAAATAAATTTAAAAGATAAGAAAAAAATCTTATTAGATGAGTTTTTTTTCTCTATATGATTAACAAAAACGGACTCCTCGAAAGGTGGAACTCACATTAAATTCAGTTAGGCCACATCGTCATGTAGTCCTGGAACCAGAGACAAGCAACGTACGCATACGTGAGTGAGACGCATGAAAAAGTGTGTTGTGGACATGTGCACGTGGACAAATATAACTAAACCGACATGCGTGTAAATGAATGTACACGTGACATGCATTTCCATCGATCACAAGTAGACAGAGAAGTGTTGCAGACACGTGCCTATAGGATTTGTCAGCACTCTAACACACGAAGTACATGTTCATGGGATACTGGAACGGAAATAGGATTTGATAACTTTGAATATCTTATTATTAATTTTGAGTGTATTTAAAGTCGTCATCTTAAAGAGAAAGAGAAAAATCTGCAGCCCTAGTATTGATTCGCGTTGGATCACTCTTAAGGATTGGAAACAACAATGGAGTTGAACGAGAAGAACAAACCCATAAAGGAAAATGAGAAGAAGGATGAGGAGAAGACGAGGAGTAAGAGCAAGGAGGTTGGAGGAGTCAAAGCAGTACCTTTCATTCTTGGTGAGTTTTCGTTTTCCTCACATCATTCGACTTCTTTTTATGTTCGTTCAGGTTTCTGTAAGAAAGCTTACCTTGTCAATCACCATGTTTTTTTCATATTAAACAAGTTCTCTTACAGTACGTAGTTAGTGAGTCTCAGCAGGCAATGAATGTTGGAGCTATTGGTTCTGCTGATTTTTGGCCGAGAAAGAAATAGATAGGTTTTTGCAGAGCGAGAACTTCATTGTTTCAATCCAAGAGCTTTAGTTAAACAGGATTTTGACGTGACGGGGTTGAAGAAGGCATAACTAGAACCTCTCTCTACCCAAGAACCTTGGATTAAACAACGTTTATGTCTTTTCTTTGACAGCAACTGAAGTATGTGACAGATTCTCTACCGTGGGCTTCCATGCCAACCAGATATCATACTTGACTCAGGAGCTGCAGTTGCCCCTTGTGAAGGCCTCTAACATTATCAGCAACTTTGATGGAACAGCCAGTTTAGCAACAATGGCTGGGGCTTTAATTGCAGACTCGTTTGCAGGAAGATACTGGACCATAGTAATTAGCGGCATCATCTATGAACTGGTAACGGCTATCTAGTACCTTGTGTTCATCTGTTCTGCAATGGAATTCCCAGTTTCATACACATCTAATTCAGACTTTCTGACACTCACAGGGGTTGATTAGCTTTACTTCATCCGCAGCAATCAAGTCACTACACCCACCGCCGTGCCGGAATCTGGTGAACTGCAAGGAAGCTTCTGGCTTCCAATTACTGATCCTATACTTGTGTCTCCTCCTCATATGCATTGGCTTGGGGGGCATCAGGCCTTGTGTCCTATCCTTTGCAGCAGACCAAATTGGCATGGACAAAGCAAGCGTTGAATCCAGAAGCTGGAACTTTTTCAGTTGGTACTACTTCAGCCTGGGGGTAGCAAGATTATTAGCACTTACTATTGTTGTTTATATCCAAGACAACATAAGCTGGAGTTGGGGTCTAGCAATACCGACAATCGCTACAGGTCTTTCATTTATAGTATTTATAGGTGCCACGCCGCTTTATAAGAAGGTAAAACCAGGAGGTAGCCCCTTAACAAGATTGGCTCAAGTTGTAGTTTCAGCTTTCAGGAAGAGAAAAGCTGTGGTACCAGAGGATCCAGGGCTATTGTATCAGAATAAAGACCTTGATGCTGCTATATCTGTGAATGGGAGGCTTCTGCACACAGAACAGTTCAGGTAAGTTCCTGAAATATGTGAATTTTTTTTTATACTCTTACCAACCAATTTGATGCTTTTAGTTTGGCTTGTGATCTTTGAAGGTGGCTAGATAAGGCAGCGATAACGAAAGGAAACGAGGAAACATATCGACCAAACCTGTGGAAGCTGGCAACTCTGCATAGAGTTGAAGAGCTGAAATCCTTTATCAGAATACTTCCAATTTGGTTTTCTGGAGTAATTTTTGTTTCTGCTACTACACATCAGGCCAGCTTTCTAATCCAACAATGTCGAACCATGGATCGGCACCTAACACCCTCCTTTCAAATCCCACCTGCAAGTTTTGCTGTCTTCAGTATCCTGACTATGTTAGCAGGAGTCGCTTTGTATGATCGTGTCTTCGTTGGCATTGCCCGTCGCTACACTGGGAATCCTGCGGGAATCACATGCCTGCAAAGAATTGGAATTGGTCTTGTCATAAGCATCCTTGGAACCATTGTTGGTGCACTGATTGAGATCAAAAGAAAATCGGTGGCAGCTCACTACAATCTGTTAGATTCTCCCAAAGCAATCATCCCCATGAGCGGATTTTGGTTAGTTCCTCGATACTGTCTATTCGGATTAACAGAAGTCTTTAGGACTGTTGGGACATTGGAATTCCTTTATGATCAATCACCAGAAAGCATGAGAAGCATTGCCATAGGGCTTTACTGGGTAGCAAATTCTATTGGAAATTATCTAGGTGTACTGGTGGTGACACTAGTTCACAAGTACTCTGGCCACAGAACAAACTGGTTGCCTGACAGAAATCTGAACAGAGGAAAACTGGACTACTACTATTTCCTTGTAGCTGGTATTCAAGTTGCCAACTTCTTGTATTATTTGATTTGTGCTTGGAATTACACGAGCAAACGCGTGGAAGAAGTCGGTAAGGAAGATGAAGAAATTGATGATGATGCTCCAAGGAATGGAATGGTAGAGAATGGAAAATCTGAACCAGTTTAAATTTGTTTTCGGATGAAACTTCCTAGCAAAAATGCCCTTTTAGAACATAAAATTATCGACTAGATAAGTACATCATGTGCCTGGAAAGATTGCTAGAGCAGTGTTCAGGAAGCCTATGTTTGATCCAATAACTTTAATGAAAAAGTTGTATATACTTGGTACCAATTAGTTTTCTCTGATGGCTATCTTAATAGAACAATACATTGTTTTAGAGTAAATTATAATTAAAATTATTACTTTTAAATTAATTATTGAACGTATTCATTATTTGATACTAAGGTATATTATAACAAAAATTATGAATTTTATTTAATTTTAATTAATTATTTAACGTATTTATTTTTTAACACATAAATGTCATTTATTAAAATAATTATGTTAACATGGTATCTTACATTAACACTATTAATTAATGCCAAATTATTTTTACTAAATATTGAATTTTTGACTTATAAAATTAAATAAAATTTATTTATCCTTATTTTAAAAAATTTAAGATTATTCCTTTTCTTTTCCCTTGATTATGAGTACAATGAGAGCAAATTTGGCCATACCACATAACAATGGATGACTTCACATTTTTTATAGGAATAATAATTCCTTTTATATGAGCTAAAAATTCAATCAATATTAAAATTGTATTGTCTTTTATAATAATTTATGTTTTAAATTATCTTAAGAATATTTTTATTTGACAGTTATATTCTATAAATTTATAAATTATACCGTTTATATTTAATATTTTAGTGATATGAAATTCTTAATCTTTCGGGTGGGTGCATAATGCCACTTACTCTTAAAATCTTTTCATGAAAAGCTAATCTTCTTTCAAAATCATTTATGAAATTTTCCATAACTTACTTCTCATACCAGACCAATTGATTGAAATAACAGCTCACGCTTTTTTAACGATCTTAATGAAAGGAGTGGAAGAAAGTGTCACTTCAAGAAACATATTTCCTTGTTTTTAAGTAATCTCATTCGTTTAATTTTTGTAGGTCTTATTTATTGAATGGATGAATTAGAATAAATACATCAGCTTATTCAAAAATAACCTCTTTATAATATAATACTAAACTTCACTTTATTTCGAAATTTCGAATTGTGTATGATAAAGATAGATTAGAATAAGCAGTAGCACATCAGCTGAGCTAGTCCATCAAAAAATGAAATCATGGCTTTTCGTCCCCGCTGCATTGAAGAGTAGAGCCATGTCGATAACGTAAATCATGTCATTTTTTAAAAAGGGCTTGGGGTTCTCATACGCAGGTTGATTTGAATAGGTGTTAATGTATTCAAATCTAAGTATTAAGCCCAATACATAACCAATATTCTTAAATTTTAAATGAACTCATATAAAATCAGATATAAAAGCAAAAATTTGGCCTTTGACATGCATCATGTATCACCTAAATCCTTTTAAAAAAAGAAGAAGAAGACCTAAACCTATAATAATTCCACAATATTCAATTTTACTTCTTGGTATATGTTATGCACATTAATTAATCAATAAGTCATGCATTTCAAGTGTAAATTGCCTTGTCTTAACCAAGTTATAAGACAACATATGTGATTAAACAAGACAACAGATTCTAATATATGTTACTTTCTGTTTTTTAAACATCATAAGCAATAATTTAATCGAACATGATATAATTAATTAATTTATACTAATTGCTTTCAGCATTAAAGCGACTCAATTATTTAGTATCAACTACAACAATAAAAATAAATATGCATATAATTAGTAAAATATGAATGTCTAGTGAGAGTTTGGTAGAGTGCTAGCTAGCTAGATACGATGGGATTATCACAACTTGTTATCAAAACTGAGATTAGTAAGGTGTTGATTTTTTAATGTTAAATTGATAAATAATCATCTTACTAGCTCTTAAGAATGATTTTTTATAAAAATTATAATTCTTATCTTTTGAGTGCAATAAATCATCAAAAATGAATCTACCAATCATTTTTGTAAGTTATTGGATGAATTCTTTTTGAGATGTAAGTTGCATATACATATTTATAATTTATCTAACAATTCTTATAACAAGTTTATCATATGTTACTTGAATAATCTAGGAGGTTGGTAGTCCTAAGAATTGGAATCATTGCAAGTTTCAAATGTAATCCCTTTTGTTTTGTGTGCATTAGTACTAAAAAAATGGTATGATTGCTAAACGTTAATATACCATCTACCAACTAATACGTTAACAGGATGCACCTTCCTCAGTTGACCCGAAAACATAAATTGCTTCCAAGAAATGTGTGTTATATAATTTTATTATATGTGGCCCATATATTTTGGTTTAATCATATAAGTATATTAAATCACATTAGTTATTTGAATAAGAGATATTAAGTTTAATTAAAATAAATAACGTGATGTATTTACCATGATGGAACGTAAAGATAAGGATCATGAAAAGAGGTGTCGTTTGAATTTCAAACGGATAACTACCTCTCTCTTTCTACCTATAAAGTCTTTCATATATCTCTCCATCAAACATATACGGAAAGTTACAAAACAAAGGCCAAGAGAGAGAAAATACAATCTAAGAATATCTTGTGAAGATTATCGAATATTATCTGTTCAGAAAGTATCGGATATACGATGAATCAAGGTACGCTTATGTTATTGTGAAAATTTATTAGATTCCAAGATCCTGCAATTTTATCATGTAAGAAAGATTTAACATGTGGTATCAGAGCCTTGGATTTGAGAATCAATAATTTTCCATTGATATATCAAGACTTACGGCCTGTTTGGTTCACAGAATGGAATAGATCAGGAATAGAATAGTTATTCTTTGGAATAGAAAAGATGAGGAATAGAATAAATTGTGTATTACTTTGTTTGGTTTAAGGAGTGGAATAGATAAAGAATTTCTATTCCATTGTTTGGTTTGAAAATATAAA
>JAOTIZ010000003.1:2062811-2084553 GCA_027123425.1 Erythroxylum panamense
TGTGCAATTCATTATTAATTCGTTACCTCCTGAGTATGGTCCATTCCAAATGAGTTACAATACTATTAAAGACAAATAGAATGTGAATGAACTACAAAGTATACTTAGTCAAGAGGAAGCAAGGCTTAAGAAACAAGGGATTCACTCAATTAATCTTGTAGGTAATCAAGGAGCTAGAAAGAAGTTCAAAACGAAAAAAAGAAAGGGAAAGGATGTATTACATAAGGGTAATGCATCAACTTCAATCTCTAAGAAGGAGCCAAGGAATGATAGATGCCATTTCTGCAAGAAAATTGGACACTATCAGAAGGATTGTTTGAAACGTAAGACATGGTTCAAAAAGAAAGGTAAGCCTAAAGAAAATAAAGGGGATTTAAGTTTAATTATATGCATATTATGTTATATTGTTAAATCATGATTAAGTTATATGGGCCAAGTGAGAGACTGTTAGAAAATTTCATTATATGTAGCCCATATATTTTGGTTTAATCATATAAGTATATTAAATCACATTAGTTATTTGAATAAGAGATATTAGGTTTAATTAAAATAAATAACGTGATATATTTACGATGATGGAACGTAAAGATAAGAATCATAAAAAGAGGTGTCGTTTAAATTTCAAACGGATAACTACCTCTCTCTCTCTACTTATAAAGTATTTCATATATCTCTCCATCAAACATATACGGAAAGTTATGAAATAAAGGCCAAGAGAGAGAAAATACAATATAAGAATATCTTGCGAAGATTATCAAAGATTATCTGTTCAGAAAGTATCGAATATACACGCTTATATTATTGTGAAAATTTATTAAATTCCAAGATCTTGTAAGTTTATCACGTAGGAAAGATTTAACAATGTGTTGCCTGAATGATTGTGTGCATTCTTCGTGGATTACGAAGCCGTCGTCTGATATAAAATATATGTTATCTATTTGCTGTACGCAAACAGGTTCCTTATCTACAAACTCTTTATTGCTGATTTTGTGAGCCTTTTCTTCTCATTTAGAGTTCGTTTTATACTGTTTGATGTATCCTTAATTGGAGAGTTTGTTGTTCACTCCTTAGTGATCATTTGTCATTTTAACTGTTTAATAAGGATGAAAACCATGTAGAGACTTGAATATGAATTTCTATATCTACACTACAACATTAGGACTCTCACGTTTCTCACCACCTTTTTAATTTTTGTACGGTATTCTCTGGCTCCACTAGGCAAGTCAATGGTCCAGTTATGTCATTTCTGACAGACAAAGAAGGGTTAGGACTTAGGCGTGAGAGAAAGTTGTGGTTCTGTTCAAGTGTTTTGAGGATATGATTCTCCGGACAAGAAGAAAGGGCCAAATTCATCAGCTAATTGCTTTCAGTTTTCATCAAACTTGAGGACCAAATTCCTCAGCTAATTGCTTTCAGTTTCCATCAAACTTGATACATTCTCTTAACACGGTTCCATCAAGCCAGCCATTGACTTCACCCGTGTCTATATGTTGTGAGAATTTAACATATAAAAACGGAATGATATTTGTAAAAGTGAGAGAGGGTGATATTGAGAGAGGCAATGATATTACTCAAAATATGCTTTGTAATTTTATAAATAAAAAAGAAAATTTTCCAGAATTATTTTAACAAAAAATCTTATTAAAAATCAAATTGGTTCAGTCAAATAAGGTATGATATACATATATAATAATTAATTACAAGAAAATTTCTATTAGAATAATTTGACATAAATAACCAAAGATTTTTAAAATTTTTAATATCATAAAGTATTTTTATAAATAATTTAAGATACAAAGAGTACTTTTAAATAATAGAAAGCAAAAGAAAGGTCAACATCTTATCGTTTGCCTTTCATTTTCTGCTTAAATGATGTTTCATGCGAAGAGAAAACTTGCTAGAGAGCAAAATGATTTCTTAAAAATGGGGGGGGGGAAAAAAAGGGATGGCCTAGTTTCGAAGATGACACCTTCCATTACAGTTAGTTCACTTTTCAAGTTATTCTGAACCATTCACGTCAATTTGATCTCCATATATACACATACAAGATTTTCATTCTACATAAGTGTGACACCTTTGAATTTTGAAGTTACAAGTCATTGTACAACAACAATAATACAAAGCTTGTGAGGAATTGTCCACCGAAGACCAACCAGAACAAAGCAAAGCTACCAAAAACTGAAAACACAGTAAGGTATAGGAAAAGCTTCATTAGAAAAGAGAATGCCCTAATTAAAAGATTAAAATACAACAGAACACCAAATCAGACCACAATAATTGATAGTTTTGAAGCTCACCAATATATCATCTCATATATAAGTCATAAGTAGTAACAATATGAATCTGACCAATGAAAAGCTTGATATCGAAACACCTAGATTAAACTTGGTTCAGTCAGATTCTGGTGAGGTTGGGCACTACCGCTTGGATCCATGAGATTGGTTGATCCCAGTTTAAGGATTCCTGCAAAAAAACAAAGGCACGTCGGGGGTTGTTTCCCGATAAGCCCCTCCGACTCTCAAGTTAGTCTTTTTAGAGAGTTTTTGAGACTAGTGAATCAAGAGAATTAGAGTTCTCGAAAATCGTACCTTTCTCATGATGAGGTAATCAATTTATACCTGATAAATACCTGCTAGGTTTAGGTCTTTCCTTTCACGTGGACAGCCGCCATTTGTGAATGGGCCGTCCATATTCGAACCTGGGTTGATCCTAGCACGACCGACCCAACCAAAACTCAATTTCGTCAACTTATGTAAAGGGTCAACTGCAACATTAAATATATTATCTCAACTTATTGTATAGATAAGATAGTCAATAAATGTTTGTGTGTATATATATATATAGCGTTATCTTAAGTGTAAGGTGGGTGTCAAATTCGATATCATAATGAGAAGTAAATAATTTATAAAAAATTTATTCTTAAAAAAATTCGAAATTACATACACATAATAAAATATACACTACTTCTAGGCATATGGAATGGTATATTGGGTTCAAGTATTTGCATGAACAGATTATATTTATAATGTAGTGATTAGCTGTAAAACACATGATTAAGCCAAAAACTGATCAGAACATTGGTATAACCAAATAACCAAAGGATGGAATACTGACACTGGACACTAGTGGATGTGAGAAAAGAAAAAAGAGTGATAATACACTTGGTCTATATATATGTCAGTTTATACATACTTAAAATACCAACTAGATGTCAATGGAGTGGAAACATGGGTCCTACCCATCTCCTATAAGTTGCCTTTGATTCTTATTCTCAGTTCCTCACAAGAGTACAGTATATCACTAGCAAGTTTAGGAGATGGAACCAAATATCGAGTTGCAGAACGGAACCAGACCCAGAAAGGACAAACTGGAGTATGAAGAGGAGGAGAAGAAGAAGAAGAAGATAGGAAATGGCAAAAACAAGAAGGTTGGAGGCATGAAAGCAGTACCCTTTATTCTTGGTAACTTCCCTTTTCTTCTCTGTTTTTTTCAACTTTTCATTCATGTTTTAAGCTAATAACATCACTTAATTCTACTTTCTTTGAGCCCTTTGATGTATATAGATTATGTTATTCTGCAAACTTTTATCCGTTCTGCAAGCTATAGCGCCATTATCAGAGTCACTTGTATGCAGAGGAATCGATGCATGTGACTTCTGTTGTCTATATATGATCTCACAAGAGAAAAAGATTAGATCACTTCACTGACTTAGCTCACGGGCTTGCTGGGGAGTGAATGTTTTACATAGGGAATAGAAATCTATATATAGTATTATTATACCAGCTCTTTTGGCACCACTTACATTGTCAAATAGTAGCGGAAAAATACCTTACATATAATTAATAGATATGTGCAATATATGAGATAGCTCGTGGTTTTAAGCTAGTTACAGCTTCACTAGAAGAACTAGTGTTTGAATCTCAGAGATGTTCAAGGAGGAATTTAACCGTTTCGCACCGGGTCTGAAGAAGGATTAGTATCATGGGCTCGAGCCTATACGTCCTGGTCTAGAAACTAATAAAGAAAAAGATAGATATATGTGCAAATTGTTAAAGTGGCTGTTTCACCACAATAGCTTAAACTGTTGTGTGAGGTCAACTCAATTGGTTTTATATATTTTCTAACACAGCTCCTCAAGTAAAAGCTTTTTTGAGCTTGAAACTTGCACAGGTCTACTTTACCTTGTGCTTAATTTAATTAAAATAGGTGGGTGATAGGATTCGAACTCATGACCATTTAGTCATTGAGGCTCTGATATCATGTTAAAGTGACTGTTTCACCACAACAACTTAAGCTGTTGTGTGAGACCAATTCAATTAGTTTTATATATTCTCTAACACAAATAAGCCTAAGGGTTTTTCTTTTGTCTCCTAATTAAGAGGGTCAACAAGAAAAGAAAAGCTTCAAAGTTGGCAGGCTGAACGATAAGCTTACCAATCCATGAAGACAGTCTTCAAGAATGAAATAATTGATAGGCTGCGAAGGCAGAAATTGGTCCTTCACCGTTGCCTTCAAGTCAAAGGAGACAAGTTGGTGTCTCAGAATCACTTATCCAATAAATAATGCCTTTTGTCGCTAAACATGACACCTCGTCAGACGACTTTATGAAATGGTTTCATGTCTTCTTTCTTTTTCTAGTTAGTGCCAATCATTGACAGAGACTTGTTAGCGGGCATCGAACTAATCATAAATCTAAGCAGAGTATGTAGGATTAGATGCTACATAGTGCTGTATGTCAGCATGTTAGACTGAATATACATATATTATAGAACATTTATTTAATTTTTTTTTTAATTTTAAGAAATTATATTACCAAAACTGTAAATTCTCTAAAATTTACATTATATTACAATCTTATTATAGGATATAAAAAAGGGAAAATAACAGCCTCTACTTACCCACTAACTCAATCTATTCAAACCACAAACTACAGAAACCAAGGCCAACTCATTGCCAGTCGAATAGAATTCTGCTTCCAATTTACAGTGATGACCTCTCTTATCAAGTTAACTATGTAGTCCGCAAGTTCATATTTGTTTCGTTCAACTTGTTTGTAAAGCCGTCTATTCCTCTCCCTTCATAACTAGTAAAGTACCATCTAGAACGAGGTCCTAATAATGAGACAATCCAGCCTTCCTTGCCTGGTTTTGTGAATAACTTCTGCAAGCACCTCATTCCATTCATAGGCAAATTTCAGAGTAACCATAATATGCAAAATTTGGCTCCACACAGTTTCGGTGAACTCACATTAAAAAAAAAAAGATTTCTACTTTCATTTACTAGCTTACACAACACATAAATGGAGTCAAATATACCAAACCGCTTATCCTTTGTTCTCAATCTATTTTTAATAGCTAGCTATAAGAAAAATGTAAATTTAGGACATAATACCTGTTTCCAAACTAATTCAGCTCATGGTACCTCTTCCATCGATTGCGTGCTGAAGAGGTTGTGAATATGCCAGCTTGGTTTGATATCCAAGTCAACTTGTCCGATATATTTCACATAATGATACCATTCATATAGCTAGCTATAGTATGTCTGAACCTGCACCTAAGCAAGCGATCTCCCTCTCGTACGACCTATGCAAGTGAGGCTTCCTTAGGAAATGGGTATCTAACACCAATTAATTCATTTATCAATCAGAGAGGACTCCTCTCATGCCAATTATCAAACCAGAAAAATGTCTACTCTCTACTTCCAATTTTACTCCTAATGGAAGGACAAATCAATTCTCTTAACTGCAACAGACTTTTAAATATCCAAAAGTATTCATACCTCATTTGAAGTTGCCGAAAGCTTTGGCCACGTTTAAATTTTATTACCCTTGTCGTAAATTAAGGAAAACATTGTGTAGCCGATAATTAGTGGCGTTTCAGTACGTACCTGTCAGCTTCGAGTCGCCAAGCCATTATATTGTTGTGTGTTGTATGTAATCACTAAGAAAAATCTATCTTCAAATAATTTGATCATAAGATCAGGAGTTGTTGTTGGTGATGTGATTTTCAGGTTTCTGAGAATATAGAAGGTCAGGATTAGGAATTATGATGCTTTTATATGGATGAGTTACATCTGCAGCTACAATTTTTTCCAACATTAAAACATTCAAGGATTTGCTGTTCTCTGCTAAATCCCATTTCCAATGTCCGCAGAATCCGATCACTTACCAGAAATTATGTTTAAACCACATCTTTCTTTGTCTTCTTGGACAGCAACTGAAGTATGCGATAGATTCTCCACCGTTGGCTTCCATGCTAACCTGATATCCTACTTAACACAGAAGCTGGAGTTGCCATTGGTAAAGGCCTCCAACATTGTCAGCAATTTTGATGGAACCGCCGGTTTGACAACCGTAATTGGAGCTCTGATTGCTGACTCATTTGCTGGAAGATATTGGACCATTTTTGTGAGCTGCCTTTTCTATGAACTGGTAAATTTCCATCTCTTATCTCCATACGTGTTTCAATTTTCAGGTAAACTTTGAGCAGTTCATATAATCATAATGGATCTTATGAGTCTTATTGCAGGGATTGGTTTGCCTTACCATAACTGCGGTCCTAAAGTCACTACACCCGCCGCCATGCCTAAATGTGGTGAACTGCAAGGAAGCTTCAGGATTCCAACTTGGAATCCTGTACTTGTGTCTCCTACTCATATCTATTGGCTTAGGGGGAATTAGGCCTTGTGTACTTTCTTTTGCTGCTGACCAAATTGGCATGGACAAAGCAAGTGTTGAATCTAGAGGCTGGAATTTCTTCACTTGGTACTACTTTAGCTTGGGGGTGGCCAGATTAACAGCAGTAACTGTTGTTGTTTATATCCAAGACAATGTCGGTTGGACTTGGGGTCTAGCAATACCAGCAATTGCCATGGCTGTGGCTTTTTTAGTATTTATATGTGGTTCGTCACTTTACAAGAAGGTGAAGCCTGAAGGTAGCCCAATTGTCAGATTGGCTCAAGTGATAGTTGCAGCTTTACGGAAAAGAAAAGGTCTGATACCGAGAGAAGCAGGGCAATTGTACCAAAATCAAGAACTTGATGCTCCTATTTCTGTGCATGGAAAGCTTTTGCACACTGATCAGTTCAGGTTAGCTTTGTTTCTTTTTTGCCCCCCTTTCCTTGATTCAAATTCAACCTGAAAGATAGAAAAAGTAGGAAAGTTTCTGAATTGCAGGGTTTGACACATTGCAGGTGGCTTGATAAGGCAGCAATAGTGAAAAATGGGGAGGAAACAAACCCACCAAATCTATGGAAACTTGCAACTGTGCATAGAATTGAAGAGATAAAATCCTTCATCAGAATCCTGCCAATTTGGGCTGCAGGAGTCATTTTTGTTTCAGCCATTTCACATCAGAGCAGCTTCCAAATCCAGCAGGCTCGCACCCTGAACCGTCACCTATCTCACTCCTTCCAAATCCCACCAGCAAGTTTGTCTGTTTTCAGCATCCTAACACTCCTGGCAGGTCTCGCACTGTATGATCGTGCCTTCGTTCCCATTTCTCGTCGCTTCACTGGAAACCCCATGGGCATAACGTGTCTGCAAAGAATGGGGATAGGCCTCTTCTTAAGCATCATTGCAACAAGTACAGCCGCACTAGTTGAGACCAAGAGAAAATCAGTTGCCACTCACTACAATTTACTTGATTCACCCAAAGCAATCATCCCCATGAGTGTGTTCTGGTTAGTTCCACAGTATTGCCTTCATGGATTAACAGAAGTGTTCAAGACTGTTGGGCTGTATGAGTTCCTTTATGATCAATCACCAGAAAGCGTGAAAAGCATAGCCATAGGACTCTTCTGGGTAGCAAATTCTGTAGGTAACTACTTAGGTACTCTAATAGTTTCACTGATTCACAAGTATACAGGCCACAGGAACAACTGGTTACCTGACAGAAACCTGAATAGAGGGAAGCTAGACTACTACTATTGGCTTGTAACTGGCATTCAAGTCATAAACTTGGTGTATTACGTAGTCTGTGCTTGGTTTTACACAAACAAACCTTTGGAAGAGGTTAAGCAAATAGACGGTGAAGACATTGTAGATGAAGCTGCCAAGAATGGCAGGGTACTAGAGAATGGGACACCTGGATCAGTTTAGACTTGTTCTAAGATCACATTGTTGTACTATAAGTTATTATGTTTTTAAATGATGTCCAAGTGCAGAAGCTTATAGCTTAAGGCCCTTCTTCTTTTGGTTTTAAATTCAATAGTTTATTTAATTAAATATCAATCAAATAACACAAAATTTAATTTATTGTAAAAATAATTTAAAACTTGATTCTTTTTTTTTTAAATTCTGTTGAATAAATAGATATGTTTTCAATTAAAATTTAAAATTTAAAATCAATCATTTATTACTTCTAAAAATAATTTTATAATACTAATTATTATATTTTTTAAAAATATAATATTACTAAAGTTTAAATCAAATATGGTAGCAGCTGAATCCGACTCAACTTATTGTCATTCCTAACCTTACCTAATTAATCAACAAAACCAGAGTTTAACTAAATTGGGTTTTGGTTTTGGATGCTCTTAACTTAGTGGTACGATTTGAAGCAAAATTCTAAAAAGTCATGTTTGTGTGTCTTTGTCCCGTGGAGAGGGTTTAGGGGAGTTCCAGTAAACCCTCCAACCACACACCAGCGGTTCATGTTCTACCGGTAAAAAAGAACAAAAAATAAAAAAGAAAAGACAAAAAAACACTCGCTGAGAAAATCAAATCCTGGAAACTACGACAAACCCACCCAGATCTTGTCTTTGAGCCTGTCGGCCTCTTAGATCTGAGAAAATATCTGGGTAGGAACGGAGAGCTGTTGTTGGTGGGAGATGGGTGAGATTGCAACGTGCAGCAACAGTAGGAGCTCGGAGCTGTCGCCGGAGGAAGAGAGAGTTTTAATCAGAGACATTGCGATGACTGCCGAAACCAATAGTAGCGAAGGCGATTCCTTTTACTTAATTACGCAAAGGTAAACAAGCCCCATAGGCCCATATAGATTCTCCAATTGGGTAACTAAAGTTTGATGAAATTTTTTATTTTTCTGTTTGGTGTGAAAATTTGTTGGCTTTGTTTTAACTTTTTAAGAAATCGTGCTTAAATTTCAGGTTTGATTCTTTGTCTTCTGGAAAGCAAGTAACTTTCTTTAGTTCTTTGAACTTCTAATGATTTGGAAACTAAGTATTAACTTTGGAATGCAGAAGATATGGTCTTTGTGGCGCTCTTTTTTGTTCCCCTTTGTTTTGCCAGGGAGTTCATAAAAATGATTTTACTTACTGGTGAACAGATGGTGGCAAAGTTGGATCGAGTACGTGAATCAAGAGCAGCAAAATGGCATAAATGATGGATCCTCTTCCTTAGAGCATTCTGACCCTGTTTGTTCTTCAAAGAGGCCTGCTAGTATTGATAATTCTGATTTAATTTATGATGGCACATCAGAGGACTCCAATATCAGCATTGAAATTCAAGATAGTCTTTTAGAAGGACGTGACTATGTGCTGCTTCCACAAGAGGTTTGGAGCCAGTTGCATTCATGGTAAGTAATATGGTTTTGGTATGATCCTGAGCATCATCTTTTGAACGTTTTGAACCCTTGTGAATTTTCTACACCTGCATTCACAAATTGTTTTTGTTGACTTTAAGCTTCAAAGTTTATAGCATTTCTTAGTCTACTTGTTATGTTGGAGATCTAGTTCCAACAGAGGATTGTATGCTTGATAGTTGGTTAAGGACTGGGTCAGATTACATTATGCCGCATTTGATTGGGACTTTCTTGGTGAGCTGTTGCTGTGTACTTTTGCATGCTTTAAGGTCCAATCTTAACTATTCAATCATATAACTCTCATTGGCTTAGACATTGTCAATCTTGGGGAAAATGTCTTGTATTGAGGGTTTCTCCAAGTTGTCCAATTGTCAAAGTCAGTGAACCTTTGGTTGGTCGACAATGAGGTGGTGAACCAAGTGGCATGACCTTTAATAAAGAAGAACTCCGATAAAGGAACCCAGTAGCTCAGAAATGGAAATTTGGGTTTTGTATTTATAGTTGTGGCTTCTGATAAACTGTTGTTTAAAAGGTAGCAATGATTGTGTTCTTATATATAGGTATGGAGGAGGTCCAACATTAGCACGGAAAGTGATTAGCTCTGGTCTTTCGCAGACTGAATTAGCAGTTGAGGTCTATCCTCTCCGTCTTCAACTTCTTGTTATGCCTAAGGTTGACCGTTGGACTATAAGAATAAGCAAGAAGGTACATGTTTGACATCACATATCTTTTTATCTCTGCACGCTGTAATAGGGACTGCATAGTATCTCTTGTGAGATATTTGATGAGCCATTTGAGTATTTGGTCTCTTAGGTTACGTTTAATCTCAATATTGTTGTGTGTTAAACAAACTAGCAGATATATACCCTGAAAACATTAACTACATTACACAGCCCATGACACCTTAACCCAGTACATTATCAGTTTATTTACTAGTCTATTGACACCGAAGACCAGCCTGACCATGGGCATCTCTTTTTAGTACCAGTTCCCCCACCATCACAGTATTACCATCAGTGGCATTGAAAGGTCTAACACATTTATAAATTTTTCAAGTGATGAAATTCTGGATATTTACCTAAAATAGTTTGACCATTGTATACGTAGGGTTGCTACTAGTTCACATTAGTTTTAGCTTTTACTTTTTGTTACTCCTTTTATCTTCATTTTGGGCTGATTAGTATGTTCAGAATTGATATACAACAGGCAGTGCCACCATAGTAGTCATAGATTGGAAAAAAATTGAAACCTAGATCATTGCTTAGCCCATGAAACATGTCAAGAAGTAGCCCTTGCTCATCCTCTGAAGCTTTTTCTGTTATCCGAACTTGAAATCTCCAACACGGAATCCTTAGTTCATAAGCACCGGAAAGCTCCCTTTGATTAAGCATTATCAATCTGTAGTTCAAAATTTCCAGTAGCTACAACCAATATTTTTCACCTCTTGTATTTAGCGATTATAAATTCCATGTTCAAGTTTTTAATAGTAAAATCAATAAAAGTTCATTCACTAACTTGAAGTTTTATTGCTATGTAGAAACTGAAATCACTGATCTCTAAGCTCTACTTATTTTGGCAGGAGACAATTGGGGAGCTTCATCGAAAGGCCTGTGAGATCTTTGATCTGAGTTTAGAACAAGTAAGGTCAAATATCTCATATATTTTGAACAAAATATATTTGGCAATTCTAGTATTTTGCAGCTTGTCCTCTGAATAATCATTATTTTTTCTTATTTTGATGTCCACATTGTTTCTTGACAGGTATGCATTTGGGATTATTATGGACACCGAAAGCATGCTTTGATGAATGACATGGATAGAACACTTGATGATGCCAACATACAGATGGATCAAGATGTGAGTGATAAATTGGTTGCCCTGTGTTTTGGAACATTATGTACATGTCTATTGCATGTGTATCACATAAAAGATAGTTTCAAGAATTATATGTGGTTCCAAATCATACTGTGTTGTGTAAATATGAGTGAAATTGCCACCTCATTTGAAAACCATAGTGATTTTACCTTCAACTGCCACAATTATTTGGTCTTCTTAAAAGCAATTCCAAAACCGTACTTGGAATGCTCAATTTTTCTACAGTACCTGATAAGTACTAGGGGGTTATCACTTCTGCTTTATATTTACCTGTTTTGGTTACTCTTACATCCAGTATTAGTTGTAACCCATTTGAGTTTGGATTCCACATCTCCTTCATAATTGGTACTCTCTATGAAGTCATTGTCTAGTCAAATAGCAAAGTATTGAACCTGCATGTCAACACCTTGAGTTCTGTTGCACTATAGCAGCTTCTTCATTGCAAAAAAATAAGTAATGTTCGCAAAGAAATGTCTTCTCACACAACATGAGGTGGGAGAGTCAAGAAGTTATCTTTTTGAAAGAAAAATAATTCTAGATGGAATTGATGGCATTCTAACCTTAGTTTCTGAGGTCTGACATTGTAGTTTAATGCATTCTGATACTTTCTGCCACATTTTACTTGCACAATTTTTGCTTTCAGCATTGTTTTCCATTCCACTTTGGACAAGCTTGTACCCTCAAACTTTGACTCCTCAGTGACATATAATCACCCTCAAACTAATGGTGCCAAATCACAATGTTTTTTTTTGTCACACTGCTATAAGATATATAATCTAGCATCGAGAACAACCCTTTGCATCTACTTCATGAATGCTGCTTCCATAGTATTCAAGAAATGATGCCTTTTCGCTTTTTAACAGTTGGCTTTTCTTTTCTTCTACAATTAAATATACAGATACTGGTGGAGGTTCTAAACAATGTCAATGGTACTGCGTTGAGTGGTTATAAGAGTTCTATTCAAGACAATGGATCTTCTAAGAAGGAAGCTAGTTCAATTCTTTTAGAGCCTTCTAAGTCAAGCTTCTCAATTGCAGGAGGTCTATCTGCAAGCACAGGTGGTTCAAAAAGCTGTGGTTCAGAGCTTTCACAAGGTCAGAACCCAATAACTTTGGGTAGGGAGTTGGATAACACATATGGGAGCAGTGGTGTTACCACAAGGGGATCTTCTGGTGGCTTGATTGGGCTGTTGAACTTAGGGAACACTTGCTTTATGAATAGCGCAATACAGTGTCTTGTTCATACACCAGAGTTTGCAAAATATTTTCGGGAGGATTATCACCAAGAGATAAATTGGCAAAATCCCTTGGGTATGGTGGTAAGTTGGGGATGCAATGATGTGAATGCCATTTGCCATAATTTTGTGTCATCATGATTGCAAAAAGTAATTAAACATGCTGTATGAAAAGTTTAGTGCGGCTGCTTGAAGACTTTGTGGTGGAATAGTTCACTGCACTTTTACTGGACTTAGTTCCAAGGGGTTATCATCAATTTACATAATAGAGTTTCATAGTTTAATGAGCTTGAATAAGGGTTGATGATCTTGGATAATTTTAAAGCTGGTTACCTTTTTCTCACTGTCTCTGTCTCCAAACAAAAAGAGTTTCTCTTATCCTTGGATCCTGAGGAACTTCTGCAGGTTCAGCATTTGTCTTTTGGATGCCATCTTTATCATTCTTTTGGTGAAAAAAAGGCCTTCTATCTGTTATTTGTTTCACCATTTTAATATATTCCAAATAACGGAAGTGGAAATAGATGTCTTTTTATGTATGTCATTGTGGAACCTAATGTTGGATTATATTTCTTACAGAATACAACTTTTGAAGTTTACCTATCTACCCTTCGAGTGAATCTTTTATGAGATGCGCATAGTAATTTTGAGAGTAAATTTTATTTAGTGTTGATTTATTTTAATGTTGTTTGTTTATGGAAGCAATTGAATTTGTGATGGCAAGTTGTTGCAGCCGTTCTGGAATTAGTAGACTATGACTGAATCTCTATTGCCTTTTGTTTATTGAATGAATGTAATCCTTTTTGTAGGGTGAGCTAGCCCTAGCATTTGGTGAGTTACTCCGCAAGCTATGGGCACCAGGACGAACATCAATTGCTCCTCGCCCATTTAAAGCAAAACTTGCTCGTTTTGCTCCACAGTTCAGTGGATATAATCAGCATGATTCTCAGGTTCTTAATATCATCCAATTGTTTGTAGATATGTAAATTGCTTGAAGTTGGCTTACATGTACCTATTATAATGTTTTCAGGAACTTTTAGCATTTCTTCTAGATGGTCTTCATGAAGATTTGAATCGTGTCAAGCATAAACCTTATATTAAGTCTAGAGATGCTGATGGTCGCCCAGATGAAGAAGTTGCTGATGAGTACTGGGCAAATCACATTGCTCGCAATGACTCGATAATTGTTGATGTGTGCCAAGTGAGTTTTACATATTATAAATTGTTTACCTCAGAATTTGATTCATGAGTTAGTAAATTGACATTGTATTTATTATTTCTGCATGGTGAGTGGTGATATTGTTTGAATATGTTGAAGAAATTGTGTGTTTCTATGCTTTTTATTCTTTGGCTTGATTTCAGGATTGCTGATGTGATTTTTTTAAAGTTTTTACTCACTATAATAGACTACATGCTGAATTATGGTATAAACATGACTCTTTATGTTCATTTTCTTGTCTTAGAATTAAGATTGCTTTTGTTTAGTGTTAAAGCGGATAATCTTAGTTCACTGAATGATTTTAAACATAGAGTGTCTTTTATCTTGTGAAATAATTGTTACTTCTGCAATTTGGGCTTTTGGAGTAAAATCTATCATTGGACTGCACAGTGTATTTATTGTGAATCTTTTGTTAGTCAGTTATTGTTCTAGATTTCGTTTCTTTTTTAACCTCTGCATAGATTCTGTATCTTAGAGCTGGAGCCATGAATAATATCCCTTTTCATAAAGTTTACTGTTAACTTCTTGCCAAGGAAACTTATTTCACCTAATGTTGTTAACAACCTACCGTATATAAATTCCAGTGAATCCAGCTCATTGTGCAACTGTTTGGAGATTCCTTGCTATTATTTGAAGCTCTTTATATTTGAACCTTAATACTTTTTCCATTAGGTTATTAGACGCGAATGATTGGTGTATTTTTCCTTATATACGTTGTGTGAATACCATTTGCAGTAGTTCCTGTATCTGATCCTGCTTAAATTTGGAAGATGTCCCTCAATCCATTTGACTTTTGGGCAGGGACAATACAAGTCAACGTTGGTTTGCCCTGTGTGCAACAAAATCTCCGTGACATTTGATCCCTTCATGTATCTTTCTTTGCCGCTTCTGTCCACCACTACACGATCTATGACTGTGACAGTTTTTAGTTGCGATGGAAGTGCCCTCCCATTTGCTTGCAACTTGAATGTTCCAAAACAAGGAAGGTGCAGGGACTTGATTCAAGCACTCAGCAATTCTTGTTCCTTGAAGAACAATGAGGAGCTTAAACTTGCTGAGGTTTTTAGTTTGAACTTTATGAATAGTGTGCTTATGAATATTGCCTTCGGTGGATCATCTTAGTTATTTTGTTGTTTCTAGGTACGGAACCACACCTTTCAACAGTTTTTAGAAGACCCATTAATTTCATTGTCTACAATCAAAGATGATGATCACCTTGTTGCATACAAGATTCCAAAGTCAGCGAAGAAGACACTTCTGCTTAGATTGATCCATCGCTGGCAAGAGCCGTGCGTATCAGTAAATTTATAATTTTTTCCTAATTACTCCATGTGACATTTTGGTATGGGTTTCATAGGAGTTTGGTGTTTAGTTCTTTGTGATGTTTCTCTTCTCCATTTGTGCATGTATGTTATAGATATGTGCAAATGCCAATAAGTAATAGCTTGTTTGGCATGTGGTCCCATGTCTATACACATCACACTTTCGAGCTCTTTAGGAAAAAAGGAAAATATAGTTATATGCATAGTGATGTGCCTTGATTTATATTGATTTAATTTACTTCTGGGGCAACTGATGTGCCTTGATGTATATTGATGTAATTTACTTTTCAGGCTAACAATTAGTACCCAGAATGGATCAGAGGGCTATCCCAACTGGACTCCATTTGTCTCAGTGGTTGCATGTGATGAACTTACAAGAGGTGACATTCAAACAGTGGTTCAGAGAATGCTCTCCCCTTTGCTGAAATCTGAGATACGGGCTAAGTCTGGTGATATTATTGACTCACTGACACCATCAAATACCTGCCATGACAGCAAGTCTGTTGAAAAATGCTGTGACCCTTTGACAGATTCAGTCAACAAGAATAATAATAGTTCAAAAGCCACAGAATCATTGAAACTACCTCTTCAGTTTGTTGATGAAAATAATGAGTGCGTTGACCTTACCGTGGGAGAAGAGAAAGCCATTAAGGTTTCTTCCTCATCGACTTCGATATTAGTATATCTTGATTGGTCACAAGAATTATTAAAGATGTATGACACTCATTTCTTGGAAAGCTTACCTGAAGTATGCAAATATGGGCCTGTGAATAAGAAAGCTCGTACTGAACCTCTTTCCCTTTACACTTGTTTGGAAGCTTTTCTCCGAGAAGAGCCCTTGGTACCAGAAGATATGTGGTTAGTGTCCAATTGTTCCCATTATCAACTGCTTGCTAGAAAGCAGACTTGTCCTTCTTGACATATATATTGCCTTGTTTTGTCATTTTGTGAAGTTGCATACGTTCAGGTTATCTTGCCCATTTGAAGCTTTCTACGTTTCCTTTTACATTTCTTTTCTTGTGTTGTAGTATAATAATCCTGTTTCATTTGGATGAATTATGTGTTAGCATCACCTACAGCTCTAGTAACTAATCTGTTCTAATGCAAGGAGCAGAAACAACTTCAATAAAGCGACTAATGTATTGAATTTGACAGGTTATGCCCAAAATGCAAAGAACGTCGTCAAGCAAGCAAGAAGCTCGATTTGTGGAGGCTTCCTGAAGTTTTAGTCATCCATTTGAAGAGGTTCTCGTACAGTAGGTCAATGAAGCATAAATTAGAAACATTTGTGAACTTTCCCATTCATGACTTTGACTTGACAAAATATGTAGCCAACAAAAACAACACCCAACGTCAACTCTATGAACTCTATGCCTTAACAAACCATTATGGTGGCATGGGGAGTGGACACTACACTGCATATATCAAGGTGAGTGTAGGATTCATTGTGACTTCATGGTCATGAATGCTGAAATAAAACTAAAAATAGTAATACTAGTCTAAAATCATAGTTTTTTTATTACTATCTAATATTCTGTCTAATGTGCAGCTCCTTGATGAGAATAGGTGGTATAACTTTGATGACAATCATATATCACCAATAAATGAAGAAGAAGTAAGGTCACCTGCTGCATATGTTCTCTTTTATCGGAGGCTGAAGTGTGCTGACGCTGCTAGTAATGGGCAGCCTGATGCAGCTTATTCCAATGGGTCATCCCACAAGTGAACTCCATGATCATGCATGTATATTGCTTACACTGGAACAATCGTTTTCAGGTATCTAAATTACTATGAAGAATGTACAAATTCAAGAAACTGTTGAAACTTGCCAGTCGGCTTTCACATTTTTAGATTGGGAATCTAATTAGTTAAAAGTTTTGAAATTTGAAAATGTTCTCTGTATGTTCAAATTACTCTTTGTTGTCATTCCATTGCAATCTGCGAGCATTGAAGATTGAATTCGACAATCTTGATAATATGAGAGACAAAACATCTGTCTGCACAAACATTTGCTTATATGAATCACAACTTGTAAAACAAGCTGAACGTTCAGTGAATTTGTGTTCTTGAAAAAGACACTCTAGATTGACATATCCTACTGTTAAAACTGAAAACTAGTAGTAGATTTCTATCTGTGGCCATCCCCATATATGTTGAACCTACAAAATCGAACCATAGGAAGAAAATGGAAATAAATTTCTTTTGAGGTTTCCGTGGAAATTTGGTTCACATCGAAATAATGATGAACAGTGACTTACTAAGCACCACGAGTTATGGCTTCCTTTTTAACTTCCTGATTTTTTTTTTTGTTAAGCTTTTATGATTGATTTGGTTTTACAGGCAAAAGGGCTGATACTGCAGATTCCAAGCTTTTTACAGAACTAGTGGTAGTAGAGACATCATTGTGCTCCATCCAGTGCAAGAACTGATTTATTCCAAGCATGAGGAACTTGTACTATTTTTATCTGTAGTTACAGGTGGTTCAATCCTTCAGCTTATGAATTCTAAGCAATACCTTGAGGAATTATAAGCGGTGAAGCCTTATTGGCATGCGTATCATTGAGCAATTTATCGATGCAAAGAGAGAAGAAATTGGACTATGAGTGCTCACATTTTGTATAAATTAACTAGAATATACGGCCTTGGATTGGGGGGTCATTGGAAAAAAACATGAATACATTCTTAGACTGACCTTATTATGGCACTCATAGTTTGATTTCCTTTCTTGCAAGCAGTAAGGCTTGGACGTCATAAGTATCTTGTTCTCTTAGCATGTCATTGATCACTGGATGGTTGCTTACAACACAACAATCGATACAACTCCATAGTCGAAGCCCACAGAAAACTGTCAGAAGTAAGACATGGTAGGTACTATCAGGATGGTTATGGTGATCTAGTGACTGCAATAGTTTTTATTATAATTTATGTTGTAATTGGTCATCTTTGATCATTCTATTTGGCTTTTGTTACTTAAAAATCAAGTAGAAGCATGTGTTGTTTGTTTCACTTGCAGGAAGTGATCTGTGATTAAACAAGAGAATTTGTTGGATATAGACATCGGGTTTTCATTTAGGCAATGCACTTTCTCTGTCTGCATGCTTAACTCCTTTCCCAGACAGATTCTCGGGCCAGCATATCGTGCAAAGAACTTGATAAGAACTCTTATGCCTGTATATAACTATTCTCAAGCCACCTTTCAGGTAACTCACGGCAATTCTCTCCCCACAGACTCTCCATCCTCCCCATGCCATATCCAGGTGGCAGTGGATCGAGCCTGGACCTCCAAAGTCCAAGCTTGGGGCCGAGAAAATTTAGGCTCAAGCCAAGCGATAAGTTGTATCTGTTAGAGAAAAGAGAAAAAAATACAACAACTCTGCTTTAATAACTGTAAAACAGAGTATAACAGAGGTTTTAGGATGCAATTGGGGAATTGTGTTTAACTGAATTTTTAAAAGTGATACAAATCTCAAGCAACCTGATACAGCTATATATATAAAAGAAAACAACAATTAACTACCGAAAATAAAGGTGCATTATTCAAACAATTAATTCCACAAAATTTGCTTCCACTAACAGTAACCTTATGATCACGTTTGTACGAGATTAACTCCAACATTCTCCTCCTTAATCTCGTTATTATGCTTTTACATCAGTAATCTCAATTAATGCACGCAGCTCCTCAAATCTGTCTCGAGGTAACGGCTTGGTGAGAAAATCCGCAAGTTGCTCTTTAGTGCAAACATACTCAACTTCAATATCACCCTTCTGAACACAATCACGAATAAAGTGGACTTTTATGTCGATATGCTTGCTTCTTTGATGATAAACTGGATTTTTTGCAAGAGCTATTGCAGACTTGTTGTCTATTTTGAGCACTGCTTTCTCAGACTTCTTCCCTCTTAATTCTTCAAGCAGCCTTCTGATCCAAATCCCTTGACAAACACCTGCTGTTGCTGCTACATACTCAGCTTCACACGACGAGAGTGCCATCGTTTTATATTTTTATGAGCTCCAAGTAACTGGGTTTTCTCTCAGAAAATAAATCACACCTGTGGTACTCTTGCGATCATCTATATCACCCGCCAAATCACTATCTGTATAACCATACAAATTGTAATTAACAGTGTGACTTGTATACCTGCAACCATAACTCAGAGTTCCTTTTAAATAACGCAAAATTTGCTTTACTGCTGCCATATGTGCTTCGGTTGGCGACTCCATAAAGCGACTTGCTACTCCAACAGAATAGGCCAAGTCTGGTCTGGTATTAATCAGATACCTCAGGCTGCCAATTACACTCCTGTACATGGTTGCATCAACCAAATTACTTTCTTCTGTTCTGCTTAACTTCAGCCTTGAATCCATCGGAACTTTACATGGATTGCAGCTCGACATGCCCATCTTCTCAAGGATTTTTGCAGCATATCTCTCTTGACTTAGAGTGATACCATTTGGGTGTTGCCTTACTTCGATACCCAAATAGTAACTCAATTTGCCAAGATCACTCATATCAAACACCTTCTTCATCTGTTCTTTAAACCTCCTTATTTCTTCTGGTTTTGAACCTGTGATAATTAAATCATCGACATAAATGCCAACAATCTGAACATCTTTTCCCTTTTGCTTTCTGTACACAGCATGTTCAAGGGTGCACCTCGTGTAACCAAGTTCCTGCAAACATTGATCAAGTTTCGAGTTCCAAGCTCTCGGCGCTTGTTTCAGCCCGTAAAGAGCTTTCCTCAACTTCAGCACTTTATTTTCTTTTCCCTGCTCCACGTAACCTGTTGGTTGGGTTACATAAACATCTTCCTTTAATTCTCCGTTCAAGAATGCCGACTTTACATCCATGTGATCAACATTCCACCCTTCTTGAGCAGCTATAGCCAACAGCAGCCTCACTGTTTCCATGCGAGCAACTGGTGCGAAGACTTCTTCGTAATCTACTCCTTTTTCTTGAACATACCCCTTCGCCACTAGTCTCGCTTTGTGCTTGACTATCTCACCAGCTGGGTTCTTCTTTACTTTGAACACCCACTTCAATCCAATGGGTTTAATTCCTTTCGGCAAATCTGCAAAGCACCAAGTCTTGTTTTTCTTTATTGCTTCAATTTCTTCTAACATGGCCTGTCTCCATTTGTCATCACGGGCTGCTTCCTCATATGTAGTTGGTTCTTCTGCTGACAAGAAAAATAATTCAGGTTCAGTCCTATCATAAATTTCCTGCAGCGATCTCAACCCTCTTGGACCCACTTCACTACTTTCGGATGAGGATTGGCTTTCACTATCATCATATGTCTGGCTCTGAGATACAGCAGGAAATTCAGGTTCTTCAAGTTCCTCCACTCGTTGTTCTGTGATATCTTCAAAACACGTCACAACAAGCAGTCCTCTGGTTGCATAAGCTGAACCTGCATCAGTAACCTCCCAATTCCATTTTTCCTCCTCCTGAAAATGAACATCACGGCTCACCACTATCTTTTTGTTTTCTGGATTGAACAAACGGTATGCCTTTGAACCGTTTTCGTAGCCGACCAGAACCATCTTTGAACTCCTGTCATCAAGCTTTTTTAGTTGTGTACCTAAAATTTTTACATAGGCAACACACCCAAAAACACGCATATGATGAACCTTTGGCTTTCAATTGTACCATGCTTGATAAGGAGTCTTATTCTCCACGCCTTTTGTAGGGGACCTGTTCAAAATATAAACCGCCGTCTTTGTCGCTTCTGCCCAAAAATTTGCAGGAACTCCTTTTTCTTTCAACAGACAGCGTATCATCTCCACCACTGTCCTATTTCTCCTCTCCACTATTCCGTTTGTTGAGGGGAATAGGGAGCAGTGAGTTGTCTTCGAATCCCATGAGTTTCACATAATAATTTAAACTCATTTGATGTGAATTCCCCTCTCTTATCTGTTCTTAGAATCTATAACTTCAAACCAGATTCTAATTCAGTTGTATTTAAAACTTTTTTAAATGCAGACAGAGCTTCATCTTTAGACTTTAAAACTTTAAGCCACATAAATTGACTATAATCATCAACAAGCAGCAGAAAATACCTGTTTCCACCATCTGTCGTAGGAGAAATAGGTCCACAAATGTCACCGTGCATCAGCTCCAACGGTTGTGTAGCTTGAAATTCAGACGTCTTTGGGAAACTGGACCTTGTTTGTTTGCCGATTTTGCATCCTTCACAAAATTGAGTTGTCTGTTCTATTTCAGGCCAGCCTTCTACCATCTCATCTTGCTTCAATTTTCTTAAAGCTTGATAGTTTAGATGACCAAACCTTGAGTGCCAAAGTTTTGTTCCATCTGAAACGCTGGCCAATAAACATCTCGGTTCAACTTGCTTCATCTGCAGTGTGTATAGACGGTTTTTTACTCTAGGTACCTTTGCAATCAGTCTACCTTTGATGTGTTGAATATTGGCTCAAATGAAAAGTCAGAAATTGCAGCTACTTTCGGTGATCAACAATGGTGGCTCAACAATGGTGGCTTGATTGGAGGTTGGTGCAGCAAATTTTGACATGCATCCATGAAGTTCTCTATAAAAGAGAA
>JAOTIZ010000003.1:2084653-2095988 GCA_027123425.1 Erythroxylum panamense
AAATAACCTGTTCTGTCTCAAAATCTCCAGCACCATTTGTAAGTGTTGAACATGATTACATAAAGTACGACTATAGACCAAAATGTCATCGAAGAAAACTAAAACAAATTTTCTAAGATATGATTTAAAAACAATGTTCATGAGGCTTTGGAAGGTAGCGGGGGCATTAGTGAGGCCAAACGGCATAACTAAAAATTCGAAGTGCCCATGATGGGTTTTAAAAGCAGTTTTGTGGACATCCAGTGGGGACATCCGAATTTGATGGTATCCTGACTGAAGGTCTATCTTAGAATAGATGCTAGACCCATATAATTCTTCTAACAGTTCATCTACCAAAGGAATGGGAAATCTATCTTTTGAGGTAATGTTGTTTAATGCCCTATAATCAACACAAAACCTCCAGGAGTTATCTTTTTTTTTAACCAAGACAACTGGTGAGGCGAAGGAACTTGTGCTAGGTTGTATAATACCTGCTTGTAGCATTTCTTCTACCAATCCTTCCATGACGTCCTTCTGAATTCCTGAGTACCTATACGGCCTTTTATTCACAGGTTGCGAACCAGGAAGGAGGGGAATCTTGTGATCATGCTCTCGGACAGGAGGGAGTCCTTTTGGAGCCTCAAACACGTCAGAGAATGCCTCCAGAACCTGTTGATATCTAACATCAATGGTGCTATCTGATGTAGATCGCTTGGCTTCCGTATAATGCAAGCTACCCCACTCTTGATTCCCCTCTTGCACTTTTAAGCTGCATAATTGGAATTGGGATACTTTGGAAGGGTTTTGTAGAAGTTTCAACAGCTGGTCGCGATCAATACATTTTACTGGTGATGTGCTAATTCCATGTAGCCGCACTTGTTGACCCTGCCACTCGAAGGCCATCCACAACTCCTTGTAGTTAGAAACTATGTTTCCCAAGGTAGAAAACCATTGTACCCCAAGGACCATATCACTATTCCCAAGCTCCAGGATTAATACATCAGCTATAAAATGGACCCCTTGCATTCTCCATTGGAAACCTTTGCAGGCTGCTTTACAAGCCATGCATTCTCCATTGGCAGCCTCCACAGTCATAGACTTGACTGGAGTTAGAACACACCCTAGTCTCTTAGCGACACTGGAGCTAAGAAAGTTGTGAGTGCTCCCCGAATCGATAAGCACTTGCAATGTCTTCAATCCTACACTTCCCTTTACCTTCATTGTCTGGTATCCCGTAGTGCCTAGGAGGGCATTTAAAGAGATTTGGGGTAAAGCATCCTCCTCTGTTATTTCTCCCAACGAGCCCACCTCATGGAATTCGTCACCTGAATCATCATTCACATCTTCTGTGACAGTAATAGAGTAGATCTTTTTACTCTTGCATTGGTGCCCTGGAGTGAACTTTTCGGGGCACCAGAAACAAAGATTTTGAGCCCTTCGTGCATCTAAATCAGAACTTCTGAAATTCTTGCCAAGAGTAGTGGGTGTAGAGTTTTTGTTTGGAATATAGCTGGGTAGTTTAGGGGTGGAGGAATGGGTTGGAAAAGATGCTTTGGATCTAGCAGGGGCATAGATCTTAGTGTTGTAGGGTGGTTTGATTGGTTCCATCTCAGGTTCATTGTCTCTGGAAATTTCGTAAGCGTGAGTTAGGGACTGAGGTTTCATAATCTTCAGCAATTTCCTGGTTTCACCCTTTAGACCAGTGATAAACATAGTAAGGGCTTGTGCTTTGATTAAGTCCACCAGATTCCAATACATATCAAACTCAACTATATAAGATTCCAAATCACCTGTTTGAGTTAAAATTTTCAGAGCAGCTAATGGGTGTTGTCCCGCAAACCTCTTACAGACTGCTGTAACATATTCATCCCAAGTGAGGTTGTGTAGCCCTACTGTTTTTGTGTACGCCTGATGCCAATACAATGCTGGTTTTTCCATATGATAAGCAGCGTATTTGATTTTCTCAGTGTCACTGAGCGGCTCCATATCAAAAAACTGGTTAGCCTTATAGATCCAATCCCTAACATCAGACCCATTGAACGATGGAAAGGATTTTTTTGGTTTCTTGAGTTTGTCAAAATGGGTATTCATATTTTGAGTTGGGTTACTGAAATGGGTTGTTTGCTGTGTGCCGGGAAAAGTTTGGGATGTTGGTTGATATAAGTTTGGGTTTGTATGATAAGAGGTATGAGCTGTATGATGCGAACCAGCAGATGGTTGTAGTAGTTGGGTGGGTCTCGGTGGAGTTGGAAGGAGAGGCTCTGTAGTGGGATTTTGGGTTGGTGAGGAGTTGTTGTGAGTGAATGGAGGGTTAGTTTCGCCACTAGCATTGGCAGAGGTTTGTGAAAGTTGCTGGGCAAGGGAGTGTTGAATTTCCACCATCATTTTCTTGAGCTCGGAGAGATCGTTAGCTTGTTTGGCTGTTGCTTCCTGCCAAGCGGCTTTGTTCTGCTGCAGCTCTGAGGAGATAACAGTAAACCGTTCTTGGGTCTCCTGTGATAAGGAGGAAAATGACTCATCCAATCTTTTAACATCCGCAGACCGAGTTTCTACCATTGTCACAGGTGTAGGAGGAGCGACAGCTTTGATACCACTTGATGCAAGTGCAAGAGGGATTAACCCAATTTGGATTGATTGGGTAGGGAGCTCAATGTTGCTGAGCTAATGAGCGTGACCAGAAGGAGAAATGGAGGAGAGGGAGAAGAAGAACAGAGAGAAAGGAGAGAATCAAATTCTGTTATTCATCATTCTTGTCCTTTACAGACTCTGCCAGTTAGGCTATAACAATACTAGCCCGATATTCCCGTATCAAAATCATCATTAATCTAACTCTTACACGTGTCCTTACTAACAACCACAATTAGCTGATTCTCTTCTACTATTACTATGCCCACTGATATCTTCTTCAAGTTTCTCGATTCTTCTTCTTTGCTGCCGCGACTTCGGTATCGTGAATTATTGCTTGCAACACTAACCTTGAGCTGCATACATTCTCCACAGGCAACTGTCAAATGGTTTATCCAGTTAGTTGGTCAGATACTGAAATTGGCGTAAGTAGATACAAGCAAGTCAAAACGATGACGTATTTCTGTAATGGTGGTTGGTCAATATTAATTACATCAAATATATTGAATGCTCAAGTTCATTAAATATAAAATGATATGTTTGTGTTTTACTTCAAAATCCTAGACATTCCAAAAACAGATATGTTTAGGAGAATGAAAATAATTTGCATATACAATGATCTTTAAGCTCAACTAAGTTCAGCTATGTCTCTAAGTTCAATTTTGTAAATCAATATATACACCGTGATATTTACGTTGCCAAATCATTGTATGTATACAATGATGCTATCATCATATATTGACATTATGATAATGTATTTTGTTATGTTTTCTATTGCTTGGGTTATGATCACTCAATGGAATCCTCATTAAAGTATTTAACCCACAATAATCAATGGCATTTTATGCATTTTTAGTGGTTCTGTTTTCAAATGAAGAGGTAGAATCCATATATAATTTTTTTCAACTCATAACATAAACATTATAGAATGTTTATGTTATAAGGGCATATTTCACTTATAATTGAAGCAATTGATAATTTTGCTAACATATCATTAAAGATAAATTCATCCTTGATAATGGATGTTAAGCACTAAGTAAATGACAAAATTAAAGCAGCTTTAAGAAAACATAAACGAACTACAACAAATAAGAGGTTCTCTAAGCCTAGCTTATTAAGACAGAATTGAAATGTCAATACTGCTTAACAAAATAATATACATTCTCTTTACCCATTTTAAAGTAACAGTTCTTCCACCTAAGCGCAATGCGGGAAACATAATGTTTGACTATCGAATGCTTGGTACAACCATTATGGAGTAGTAGGCGAGAATGTTATTTTGTAATATACCAACTCAATAAAAGGTAAGAAATCTATAGACATCCTATAACAGTTCTATGTTTAAGCTCCAAACAAAGAGAGAAGATCCCTAGTAAAATGAATCGTAGCAAATATAAACTACCTTACTAAAAATACAGTTGAGGACTTGTGACTCACAAATGGAGAGAAGATCACTAGTGAATGAGAATGGAGATGGAGAGAGTAGAGATATAAAGCAGCCATGTTTAAAACTCCAAATTATGTTTTCAGGAGTATATGGTTTCAAGTATAATTTAGAATCTCAAACAATTAGGATCCATGTAAGCCACATGGATGGATAATGTGGACATCTATCTTAAAACAAATTGTAATTTCAACATGATTAACGGAATCCTAATAAAAATTTGGTGTTTTATCATTTTGAAGATTAAATTACATGTTTTATAAAACATTAGGATCCTTTTTGAATATATATAAACAAACTTGGTTACTTCCTAGGGAGCTAGGGGGACTACTCTCTCACTATTCAGTAATTATAATGATACAACAAAGTGGGATTACTAACAACGAAATTTATATGTAAATCTTAATTGGTATAGTTCTACACAAATTTTTTTCCTTACCATATCTAGCTTATTTTAAACATAACTTTAATAAGATCTAGAATCCTTCAGTAGTTTAAATTTAACCTAAAAATATGTTTTCAAATAAGGCAATCTGTCACGGTCATGTTTCAAGTTGTGTTTTAAGCTGTCCCTTTTATAATTGAATACAAGGTACGTACACACTCATGCTTCAGGTTGTATAGTTCATTAACTCCTACAAAAGAAATAAAAGTATAGATACGGTTGTTGAATATTATCTCAAAGTCAGAAATTTCAGCTTCTCAAAGTCAAAAATCTCAACTTCTCAAAATTAGAAATTGTAGCTTGTTTTCAGTAATTATTGGGTCAGAAATGATGACTTGATTTTTCAATAGATTTTGGTACAGTTGACTTTCACATTCACTCATAGAATTCTCTACAAAAGAGAAACAACAACAACGAAAGAAAGAGAGGAGAGAGCACAAGATTTCTGATGTGAGAAGAGAGCAGAAGTTGTTTAGTGTGAGAGAGTAGAAAATTTTCCAAAAATAAGAGAGAAGAAATTTTGAGAGGGAGAGAGAAAATATATATATATATATTTGTTTTCTTTTTCTAGTAGTAGTAGGTGAGCTTGGATTAATTTGGGTCTTTTAGAAAATCGAGTGATAAACACTATTGTATGCTTTCATTAATTATAGTAAAATATTCGGTCGTCTTCAAACTGAATGTAAACATTGTCAAATCAGTATAAAAATCTTGATATTCTTATTGTTGTTTTATTTTTCACTCCAAAATTTATTAACGTTTCTGCACAACAACAACAACGGTTGTGTTCTTAACCATGTTATTCTCGATAACTCCTTTCCATTCAACATGCTCTCCAACTAGTCTGTATTTTCCTGTATATTTATCTCAACATTTAAGAGGAGAACGTCGTCGGTGAACGATCGTGTGTCAGGTCGTATTCAGCTATAGGCTTCAAGAAATGCTCTTATTCTTCCAAAAATATTTCAAGATTGCACACTTTGTGTATACTTGATGGAAAGTATGTACTGTTTAAATTAATTTTTACATTAATAATATCAAATTAGTGTTTATCAATATCAGAATTGTCATTGTTTAATTAAATTGTATTGTTTGAATTTTTTTATTTATAATTTCATATTAATAATTTTTCACTTCAGAAAAGGTCGAAATCTGAAAAGCAAGAAAGGAATTAGATTCAGAACATGAAGTTGAATGCGCCCGATGAGGCATTTAAATTCCGTTTGGCTGTCGTTCGTGTATTAAGCATTTTACTCCTGGATACGTTCTTGTATAATAGCACGTTTAAAGCTGTGCATTACTTCTAGTTTTCCAGTTCACCAGAAAAGCAAACAAAAAGAACATGATATAATGTTATATTGCGCGGAGAAACTGTTAGAAAAAAGAGGAAAAAATACAACTCTGTTTTAGTAACTGTAAAACAGAGTATAACAGAGGTTTTAGGATGCAACAGGGGAATTGTATTTAACTGGATTTTTAAAAGTTTTTTAAATCTCAAGCAACCTGATACAGCTATATATATAAAAGAAAACAACAACTAACTACCGAAAATAAAGGTGCATTATTCAAACAACTAATTCCACAAAATCTGCTTCCACTAACAGTAACCTTATAACCAAGTAACCTTATGACCACGTTTGTACGAGATTAACTCCAACAGTATCAAACTTATTTTAATTTGTTGACTTCAAGCCGGATTGTTTGATTTCTCATAACCGATCAGGTTTGAAAAATTGTTTCAAGCTCAATCAGAACCGAATACCTTAACTGGAGCGTGATTGACCAGGGCTTTTTAACTTTGCCTAAACGTAGATCAGAAACCATCCCCTTTAACAAGCCGGTCAGACAGCAATCACTGGTGGGCACAATCTCAATGACTCTGAATTGCCTCATGCATGTAAAGGCATGTCTCCGAGTTCATCAAAGCATGTGAATCTCACCATTGTTTGCATTAACCCCATAACCTTAGATACTCTTGTAAATAAATCGACCCAAATGCAGACATTGGAAGACTAAGCGTTGTGACATTATTTTGAAGAGTCGTCTAATCAAGGTCTTAGTGTTTTCTCTATTATATAAGTGAAATTATAGAAATGAATCTTCAGGTACCTAATGAATAAATATATATATATATAATAATATATATTTTAAATAAATTATTTAATAATTTAACACTTCAAAGATAAATTATTTGATGAATTAGTCACCTAGAATTATAATTAGATGATGGATTCGATTCAAACTAACAAATCAATAGTGTGTATTGCAACAACTTTAAGATACCTTTAAGCAGATATGTACAAAGCATTTTTGAGAAACCAAAAATAATTCAGACCTGTAACATCAAAATTTTAACACTTGTACACATGGAGAGAAAATTCTGATGATATGTAGCCATCAGGACGATAAATTTTCATAGATGTGGAAGAAATGATACTTCTTTGCTACAATGTCACGACTCATACTTGAACCTTTACAGCTTTGTATTTGCAGTACAGAAATACATGAATAATAAGCATTCTTTATGATCTTCCAATGTGATTCACACCGCCAAAAAAATTGCATTATTTTGTATTACTAAATGACTAATGCTTCTATGTTTCATCCACTAGTTCGAATAAAAAAAGGTCCATGCGATACTGACGTAGTAGTCCATATGAGCTTCTTCTCTGATTTTCAACATCATAGTGCATCCAGCAACAACAATAATCATCAGTGTTCTTTTCCATGTGACATTTTTATTCAAAACTTATTATTATTGAGAACTTTGATACTAGCTAGACGATCCTATGATAACTCAAATCCTATGAAAACACCAAATAAATAACAGTTACGTAACGTTTGAAATGACAAAAAGAAGACAAAAGCTTAAAGAGAATGTGCTTCGTCAGAAGTCTAAAGGGTTGGTAAGTCCCATCAACCCCAGAAGGCGTCATTTGCAGTAAGGCATGATCTTATCGTGTTTTTTTTTGTGTCAACTTAAATTTGGATGTGGAAAATCGTAGCTGTCTTTCATTGTCGGTCATAAAAGTGAATGATGTACGTGCGTGTTTGCCACTTTCCTCTTAGATTATATACATGCCATTGAAGGTTCTTCTAGATTAAGGTTGCATGATAAGGATGATTTAGCTAAACTAAGCGCTATTAGTAATCTGAAAATGCTTGACAAAAGTTGAAGACGTGCGTTTTCCAAACATTATTTGATTAATACTTAAGTGGCAAATTACTATGAGATGCAAAAACCGTAGCCGTTGTTAATTATATAGTGATTTGCAGCCAATGGCAGAATCTGACCACTTCCGTCTGGTGTTGGACAATATAATAAATTAGGAAGGCTGATGGCACTTGCATGCGTTGTGCTCGTTAGGACCCTGAAACGAAGTAGGCACTAGTTGCTGTCTAGCGATAAAAGAAATCTCTGTTTGAGAAAAAGGGTTTTGCATCTTTTTCATGTTGCAATCCATCGTAAAGATACGATACATTGTGTATTTGCTTCGGCGTGGAAATTTCAATTCCACAATCACACATGCTTCTTTAACATACTTTTACTTTGTCTATCGACTTTGTTCTGGAAAGAAGTAGCATCAAGAAACAATATGTCTTGTTGAATTTAACATTTTGTTGTTCTGTGAATGGATTCCACTAAAACTTGATCAGCCAACATACCTACTGTCTCTAGGTGAGAAAAAATTGAAATTGTTGGTTCATATCTAAGAGGAATCTGACATTGATAATGTCAATTTCACCACTTAATCCTTATGTTTAACTATTTTTTAATTATCGTGTTAATCTTATTCAGATCGTTAATTAGATACGAAAGGTCTTACCACATCATTTATGACGTTTATTTTTTTATTACAATGTCTAATGGCTTACATTAATTTCTTAATTGTAGTCAAAATGCATATATATATTATTGGTGAAATCAGATCCTTATAATTAATATCTATAAATTGTGATGTACCTTAGTTATAAAGGTCTGTAAATAATTAATAATTATCGATCGTAAAGATATCCATTGACAAAGACGAGTGAAAGGTCCATCATGCCAAGTTTTGAATATCAAACACTCTCATGATGATGTAGCTCAACTTTATAAATTGACATTTGCGATTGTCATGCACCAAAGAGTACCACTTTGATTATACAAATTAACGTTTGAAAAAAAAGACAAACAATCAAACAAACTAAGAATATTGGATTATGCGTTCTCCACTTTCTTCTTTCAATTTACTGGATTTTCATCTTCAAATGGTAATGATGTTTAAACGAAGAGGAGCAAAGGTAATCCCTCCAATGGAAAGAAAACGAAAACCAGATCAGATCCCTTTTCTTTTATATGGTTTTAGTGATAAGTTCGATGGAGGCTGCTAATTTCATCAATTGGGATCGATGTGGAAAAACGTAGATGAATTGTCAATTTGTCATGGTTGTTGCAAAAGCAACAAAATCATTACATATTTGTGGGTAGGTCTAAGAGATCCAATAAGTGTAAAGAAGTTGAAACTTTGAGATGTTCAACTATATACATCACGAGTTCAACTGTATACATCACGAGTTGTTAAAAATCTATTTTAGATAAATAACTTTAAAGAAGTACAAAAAACCATGAACACGGTCTTGAAAAGTTGGAAAAGAAAGTGGTCAAGTGGACATGAATATAACATGTTTTATTAAATTAATCTAAATATTACCTGCGTACGAGTTCTTTATTCGTGAAAAATTTATAAATTTTTCTTTACGCATAAAGAACAGCAAGAATGTAGAGTTGATTATATGAAAATTAGTGGTCTGTGAATACGTCTTCTTCTGTCTCCACTGTTCTAAGTCTAACTCGCACACTATTATTAGAGGTGATTAATCATGTTTTTGTAATCATGTCCAAAACTTAAACTAACAAATTTAACTCCATTACATAATGTAAGTGGACCTGTAAAGGCTAATTGAAGGATGCGAATAGGCTTTTAGAGGTTTTGCTGTTAGAGGTCAAATAGGTTAATGAAAGTTGACAAATCCGCAATGTATCTTCACTGATGCATTATGTCAGTCACTTTTCAATTGTCTCTTCGGATGTTACTTGGCATACTCCTCTTTGAAAAACTCTCTCGACCTGAAAAAATAGAATGCAAAATAAGAAGAGATGGTATGACCAACATGACTCTATTTGTTAATTGTGTAAAATGTTAGTGGAAAATCGTAATAATTTATTCTTTAATTGCACCTACTTTAAAGTGGTACAGGGACGCAATCAACAATTGCTAGGAATAGTTGTACAATCACTGGATTGAGGCAAACTCTTGACAAGCATATTTCTCTAACTAGACCCAAATAACTGAATGTTATTCTCATCAAAATCACTTTTGTAACCACCATTTATTCACTATGGAAACAAAAGAACAATAGGCTGTACAAGAGCGCTGTTGAAGATAAATATTAAGTTGTGGATCGTAGCATAATCTGGATAAGAGCTGTGTTTATTGTTGTTAAGATATATGTTAGATATTTTATTATTTAATTTTAACATTTTTGATAATTGGATATTCAAGATAATGAAAGTCTTAAAGTTCAAATTAAGATGAGGTGTAACCAAATAACACTTCTTATTTGAATTGAATTTTTGGATAATTGTTTAAGTGTAAAAGAATTCTATCTTCAATAGATTTGTGTGAGGGTCACGTTGACGTGGGTAAAAAGACATCGTGAGTAACTTCAAAATTGTATGCGTGCGTGACTCCTTCTTTGTCTGTTTTGGTTAGTTGCACGACCAGTGCGAATTTGTTAAGAAGTGCATGGAAGGACTGATGTGTTGATCTTTATAATGGTATAATTCTATCTTGAGCTGCAATTTTTGTTGATTGATTTCTTTGTGAGTGCGAAATCTTGGAGTATTTATGACTAGGTGTTGATCTTTTGGTATGTGGCTCACGGTTGGGTTGTTCTGCATATTGTGTGTGTCCTCTGGCAATGTTAATCATGGTATGGGTTCTGTTGGATTTTGTATGAAGGCTTGTTTGTTTGGTTTGTCATGCTTGATGTCTTCCTGCTGCAATTGTGAGTTAGCATTGCAAATTGTGTGAATTAGTCCACAGTTTGTGGTGACAATTTTCAGATCTATTTCAGTAATGTTGAATCTATCGGAAAGTTGTTCTTCTTTTCTATCTCAAGTATATTCTATTTTGTTCTTAGTTAGTTAAGCAGTTAGAGTTATTCGTTTATAGTTCTTTCGTTAAAAGATCATTGAGAAAAATCTTCTGCTGAGGTTAACACGAATCGATCGTGTTATTGAGTGTAAATTACTTTCATGGGTAGTGAGGACGAGGGGTAGTGTCAATAGTTGGGTAGTGTCAGCTTAGCAAAACCTTGTATAAAACTATCATTATTCCTTAGTGAAAGACGTGAGCAAAGTGTGTCGAATTGCATTAACAAATTTTGATGTTGATTTATTTTGATGCGTTTAATCTTTCTATTTTTTTGTTTGTGCTAAAAACGATTGGGAAAATTTTGAAAGTTTGCGAAACCATTACATCTTTTAGTTTTTCAATTAGTACTAGAACTTGGTCACCGAATCAAAACTTGGTATAGTAAGTTAGTGTAGATCTATGTTTCACAAATGTGGTTACACGAGAAGGTTTATTGATTACCAGATCACCGCTGTTGGATGGTTCCAATTATCCTGTGTGGAAAGCATGTATGAAAGTTTTTATTCAGGCACAGGGAACAATGGCATAGAACTCGATGCTACATGGTTGGACCCTGTCGGTCGTAAACGCAAGTGCACGTTTCTATCGTCAAGTAGTAAAAATATCGATCCCACAGAGACCAAATTAGTTAAAAAGTAATAC
>JAOTIZ010000003.1:2121943-2139763 GCA_027123425.1 Erythroxylum panamense
CAATTCCAATTTTCACCTGCACTTGAACTCTTTCGGCCTTCTCTTCAGTTTCTTCTTCTTCCTTATCTTCATTGTCATTGCTAGCTCCTCCACTAGTTTCAATACTTCAGGTTGTACAAGACAACTCAATTCAACATTTTCTGAACTTATAATGAACAAACTCTAAAATATATATCATAGTTAGTATATTAAGGTACATATAAGTCATTTGATTAACTAAATCTTTTGAATAAACTTAGTGAACTTACTGAATTTATCAGAATAATGAACTAACTTTCGGTAAAAATAAGCAAAAGAGTTATTTATTTATTTATTTGAAAGGCTTGACAAACCGCTGGAATACAGAACAAGCCGTCAAACTACTGAAGCAAATGAGCACAGCTCCAAGAGTTTCAAACGACTGGAACACACATGAACACGAACAATAATGGTTTACCTTTAACAAAGATCACAAGTTATTCGCAGCAATCGACGATAGTTGAAAAGAAGAGACACATTATTATTCAACAATTATAGAAATGAATCACATGCGCGAATGTGCTGGAAGAACACTAGGATTGTTGGACGCATATGCAATAATATCATGGTTCTTTTCGAATAGGAGCATCTCTCTTGGGTCCATGGATATCCAAGCTTCTATACCATCACCTTCTCTTGTTTTGAGCAGCTTAATAGTATTCCTCTGCGGTAATATTGCTGAAGTGGCCCATGAAGGCTTACCCCAACCAAAATCTATCTCATACAATGGAAACCCGCACAAGCTAGCACAGATGTAAGGTGTACCTTGGACGCTAAACTTGGGTTGTTCGTTGAGGCTACAGCTTCCTGCGAGATTGCTGAATTCAATCAAACTTTTTCTGAACTTACCGGCTAACTCGTTCAACTCAGTCTGGTTTTCCTCTATGTTTGTTGTATTAAACAATACTATATTTCCAATGGTGTTCTCCGGCAAAGGTGGTCTCAATCTTTGACGCATATTCACCACTTGTAACAATACATATGAACCTGAAGACGACTTGGACAACGACCTTGAAGCCAATATACCACGTCCGATAATTAACGCCATCACCAAATCAGAATCTGTCAGATATTGCTGTCCTGAGGGTGATGAGACTCCGTTTGTTTTTGTCCTGAGTTGAGCTATTTTTGAGGCAGGGAAAACAAACCTTCTTTTAACGAACTCTCCTGTTATTCCAGGTAGCCCAGGCGTGTTACGTAAAGCCCTGGGTGGCGAGGATGATGGTTCCAGAAATATAGGTTTAGGTGCTACTTCTTTGCTGCTGCCCTCCCGAGTAGTAGTCATTGATGCCCAACTCTGGACAAATGTGCACAGTGAGGAAGCATCTGCAATTTTATGCGAGGGGCTCACAGTAATGGCTATTCCTCCGCAGTTGAAGAGTGTAAGTTGAATTGCCAACATACAGCCTAAGGGTAAGTTGTTAGAATCCAAAGCAGGACAGAAGTAGTGGCTCAAGAAATCAGCATCGGGATGGTTAAGTAAGGTAGAAAGCTGGTAATCAATACGAGCTTCCACAAAATAAGCACCTTCATCATTGCACTCAATTGCTGTTGCATCATCTTTGAGCCTCCCCGCTAATGGATAGTAGTGAGTTAGTGTTTCAGATATTGACTTCTGTAGGGTATTTGACCTTTCGAAGAACATTGAAAGGGTTTCATCATCATCATTTTGGTAGTCATTGGTCTGGTAGAAAAAAATTATAGTGCCATATTCAGGAGGAACTGGTATGGGTTTGTCCCAAAAAGAAAGCTCAAATGTTTGAAGATGTTGAGGTGTAGAAGAAGATGGTTTGATTGTTTTTCTTGAGATGATTTCAAGCTTCTTTGTAGACATTTCCATATCTGTTGGCTCTAATTTTCTTGAGATCATTATAGAAATTGTTTCTCTTTCTTATATAGAAATTTCTACACCACATGCTGAACTGACGAACAGATCTAATTTTTCCATTTTCACGTTGTCCAGCTACCCTTCACTCTAAAAAAAATTCAAACTTGAGCGATTCTTTGATCGAGGTTTATATGAAGGAAGCTTTCACCTTTCTGCATTTAGGTCTTCTTAAGTGCATCCTTAACATCAGCCTCATTTTCAACTCTATTTTTTATTTTTTAAAAATCTCAAGACTGTCATTAACACGTGATTTTTAATGTCATTGCCTTGAATTGTCTGAGTTTAGATTATTTAAAGATGATGTTTTTTTTTCTCAATTGATAAAAAGAAAAATATTTGTACAGAATGATTTTATATTTGAAAATTCAACTTTATGTTTAGCTCACCCAACAAAACGAGATGATCTGTCTAACCTTATTCTATCTAACTCTATCCGATTAGTAAAATGTTGTCCGTTCTACTTAAATTTTAAGCGACTTAGTCACTTAAACATAACTGTCATGCACACTTATGTCACGGGCGTAACACAAGTCATAGGGGACATTTAAGTGTCATCATTTTAATTTTAATTTTACCAATATTAGTTTAATAAAAAATTAAAATTAAATTTAATTATAATTATGCTACTATTAATTGTATAAAAATTAAAATTAAAATAATAAAAATTAATTTATATTAATATTAGTTTGTGTCATAAACGCGACATTTAAGTCACGCTTGTGACATATTTTTCTTTTTTTTAATTATTTGGTTTATTTCACAAACGTGACACTTAAATCACGTGTGAGACATTTTTCCTTTTTATTGTTTAATTAATTTATAAATTATAGAAAGAATATTAAATTTAATTTAAAAGTTTGATTAATTTTATTTTTATTATTTTATGTGCACGCATGTATATTAATGCAATATTAAACATCTTGCATATTTGTGATAAAGTTTTTTCTACAGAGAATACTTGTGAAATGCAAATAAATTATACAATATACTATATAAGTGGAATAATTTATTTTGATTTCAACAACTTATTTTAATTGATTAATTTACTAAAATTGTTTAATTAATTTATAAATTATAGACAATATTAAATTAAATTTAAAAATTGATCAATTTTTTTATTATATGTTATATATTTTTAATTAGATTTATAAAGTTAGTTTTTTTAAAAGATAAATATCTAAAATCTAAATTTTTATGAAAATATTCAGAAAAAATTACTAAGATACAATACTCATCTGCTTTTTTTCTTAATGTCATGTCATTATAAGTCATTTTATATATAAACAGCTAATACTAAATAGTTAATTTTATCAAACATCTTTAATATACAACTGATATAATCAACTATCAGCTAACCGTTGATAAAATCAGCAATGAACTAAAGCAATCAGCTGATTGTCAAATAGGCCCAACTGATACCAGCATATATCATCGGCTGATTTGACCAACGAATAACATTAGTTGTTCATAAAAGCTGCTTGATAATTTAGTTATTTATTAAAAATGTTTAGTAAAATTATTTGTTTAGTGTTTATGTATGAAATTCTATAATTTATAAATTAATTAAACAATTTTAGTAAATTAATCAATTAAAATAAATTGTTGAAATCAAATAAATTATTCGATATATATATAATATTTTATAATTTATTTACATTTCTATAAAAAAAAACTTTATCATACAAGAAGCTTAATATTGCATTAATATACATGCGAGCTAATATAATAATAATAAATAATAATCAATTTTTAAATGTAATTTAATATTTTTATATAATTTATAAATTAATTAAATAATTTAATAAATTAATCAGTTTTAAAAATTTAAATTTTTATCATCTAAATTTTATTTAAAAATTTAAATTAAAATAATTAGAAAAGGAAATATATCTCACACCTATGACACAAATTTAAACTAATTTTGTTGTTTTTGTTTTTTATTTAATATTAATTTTTAATAAAATTAATTGTAACATAATTAATTTTAAAATTAATTTTTTATTAAATTAATAGTAGTAAAATTAAAATTAAAATTAAAATGATAAAAAAATAAAAAATAAAAAAGTCACAGGCGTGGCTTTAAGTGTTGTGCCTTTGACTTGGGTCACACCTATGACACTTAAGACTTAAGTGTCGCGTTGCTATTGTGTGGAGAATACTATGAGATAGCTAAAGGAGTGTGGCTGTGAGCGTGATTTTCTTGTTAAAAAGATTCCTATGTGCGTGACCCAACTTCTGCACTTAAAACGTTAGTGATTTGGTGAAGATTTTGGTTGGGCGTTCACTTGATAGGGTGTGCGTGATCTTGCTTCTGCTATATATAAACGTGAGTTACCTGGTAATGTTTTCGTTTGGGTGGTTATGGCAAGCATATGCGTGAAAGGTAAACTTGAGATCTGATTCTTTTTGTTGTTGGCTGAATTGAGGGAAGCTTACGTGTGACTCAGTCTGCATTTTGATGTGGATTGATCTATGGTGAATGGGCAGATTACATTGCTGGTTGTGCATAAAATTGGGAGATATCTGAAACTTGAAAGTGTGCTGTGGTGTGCGTGAGTCATCATTTTGGAAGATGTTGTGGGCTGAAGGAAAGTGTTAGTCAACTGTAGATTTTGTGATGGTTGTTGTGTAATTTCTTCCTTGCCTTGTTTTGGTTTGGTCTTTATCTTGTCTAGGTTTGTCGTAGGTGAATGATAATCGTTGATTGATTTCTTTATGGCTCCAACATCTTGGAGTGGGTCTTTTATGTAGGCTGTCATACTTAGTGTCTTCATGCTGTTGCTATGAATTAATACTGGTATTGTGTGGATCATCTCATAGTTTGTGATGACAACTTTCAGAGTTGTTTTGGTGGAACTGAATCTATAGGAGTTGTTTTTTTTTATTCTTTCTCAAGTATTCTTATTTATATTGAAGTTTTGTTTAACCACTTAAGTCATTTATTTAGTGTTCTTTCCTTAAAAGATTGTTGAGAACAATCCTATGTTGAGGTTAACAAGAGTCGGTCTTGTTGTTGGGTGTGAAATTCTTTCACGGGTTGTGAGGACGAGAGATAGTGTCAAGGGTTGAGTTGTATTGGTTCAGTAAAACCTTGTATAAAACTATTGTTGTTAGTGAAAGTATTAAGCTGGGTGAGGTCCCGGAAACGTAGGCAAGATGTGTCAAACTGTGTTAAAAATATTAGTGTTGATTTAATTTGATTCATTTAATTTTTCTTATTTTTGATTGTTCTAGAAACAATTGTGATAAATCAAAGAGTTTGCGAAACTAATACACCCCTACGATTTTTTCAATATGAGGACTCTTGATAGACTTTTATTTTATTTTTTGTTTTGACAACAAAAATTTTGTATTATAATTCCATATTAGAAAATAGGGAAAATTTTAATTTTCTGATTGTAAGAATCTTTATCTTTGTCATACATTAACTAATAAGATTATAAAAAATTAAAAATTATATTAAAAAATTGAAAAACAATTTATATTTTTTAACCTATATTATACAAGAAATAACCGTTCACCTTTCTTTATCAAGTCTTGTTGAGATTTGGAATGCAGCCTCATTTTTTAATCAGTTCACCTTTCTTTATCAAGTCTTATTGAGATTTGAAATGCAGCCTCAGTTTTCAATCAGCCTCATAGGAAATATTTCTTTTGAAGGCGTGATCTGATCACAGCTGTCATAGGAAATATTTCTTTCGAGGCACCAGATCACCTGTGTCACTAAAATTGGTCCTATTATGTTTCACATTTAAAATGGTGATGTTTTCGTTTTAACTAAACCAATGTCTGCGTCTTAGTTTATTTTTAGCCGGCTGATTTAATCTTCCTTTGATTTTGCTTCCCGCCTCAATTCTTTCCTTCCCCTTAATCGCATTCGTTTCTTCCACTCTGTTGCACACCTGCCTTCCAAAAGCTCGGGGTAATTCATGGAATATGTACTGAACTCTTGAGGTATTCTCTTTGCCATCCACTTGCTCATTCCCTCATGGCATCGACACTCATAGTAAAGGCTATAAGTGCTAGGATTTTACTAGTTTTCGAGTTTCGCAAATAATCTTCAGCTTGGTTCTCGTTCTCGTTCTCAGGGATTTCCAGGGTTTCATTTTCGTCTTTAGCTTTTAGGTAATTTTGTTTACTCCTTTTCTCTTTCTTTGATTTCCTATATTGTTGATTCGTTTCAATTAGGGCTCTTTCGTTTCATCCAAGTTTTGGCGTCGTTTATCGCTTCATTTTTTTGTTACCGGCATTCTGAAAACTGCATTTGGATTCGAGTTTGGCTCTATTTTTTGTTGTACAAAAGGATAGATTTTTGGCCTTCTTTGTTTGTTTCTATGAATGTTATATTGGGTTTATGAAATCTTTTCTTTTCTTTCGGTTCTGATTTTGCGGTGTGCGGTTAATTGTTACATCACGAGTTCGTTCAGTTTTATTCAGTTTTCCTAACTGCGTAAAATGATATTTTGGGTTTTGACATTGATACTGATTTGTTTCCTCTTGATTAGGCATTGATGTGATTTAGGTTCTATTTTCATTTTTAATTCGTATTCTCGACCCCTTCTAACTATTTTATTTTTTTACGATGCTCTGTTTCGACGAAGTTGATATCTTTCTTTATACCCAATTAGAAAAGTTCGAATTTCCATGCTAGAATCTTGACTTTAGTAAACGTATGAGCAGATGTTTATTCGGCATCTGAGCAAACGGCTTGAAATCACCTGTGCCATCTACCCTGTTCTAACTCTACTCAAGTTTATTTCAACCACAAATTTGTGCGGGTCCTTCAGCAAACTATGTAAATGATTTAAAATCATGAGTGAATCTTTTCTTTATGCCCAAAAAGATTGCTTTTGCAATTAAATTATGTATGAATTTACCTTTTTAGCTTTGGTTTGATGGGTTTAATGATTCCCACTCTTGCCTTTGTAAACCCATCATGTGTGGTTGCACGCCATAATATCTTCTCTGTGGGCCACTTTTTTATGCTTCCACTTTTTAATTTTTCCTTTATATGCTCCAGTTATTATATGCTTTAAGATGGTAAATATCCTTTTTAATCACTCCAAAATAATCCACCTGCTTTTGTTGATTTAATATGATTTTTTCTAGCTGGTGATGTGCTTATTTTCGTATCTTCAATTTGCTTTTGTTTGTTTGTTGTCTTTGAGTTGGTAGACAAGTTGTGTTAGTTCATGATGTATGTTTGTTCCAACTACATAGAAATTTACCTTATGGCTGATGATTCTTGTAAGATTACAATTTCTATTTTCCTTGTAACCAAAATTTGGTTGAGCTCTACGATAAATAGGTAGCTTAAGCTTAGATTTTCAATGTGTTGATGCATTTGGTTGTCTTCGAACTTATGATTCTTTATCATAAAAACCGAGAACGTGAATTAGTTTGGGCATCTTATTCAGGCTTGGTTACACTAGTCATTAGGAATCTGCTGACTCAAACATGGATGATGATAGATCGCCATCTCTGTATGAATTTTTCTCGGACATTAGTTATGTTTAAATGTTTTGAGAAGTTTCAACCTTTCATTCCATGGTTTATATGATTCCTATCCTTGTATTCTTTGGCTGCTCTAGGCATGAGAAAGAAGAGGTTGTATTTGTATCTGTAATACTTTTCCCTTTTACAACTTCAACAAATTTACATTGGTAGGAATAAGCATCAGCTTCCCCATCACATCTTATTTTTTAGATCTTATGCAGGAATTATGGAAATGGCTAGGCAGAGCTTGAATCACTAAATTTTTGTTTTGGTTAACTGTTAACGACTTTGATGATTTTCTTGCTTGCTATTTATTTATTTTCCAAGAATCATGTTTATAAGAAAATTTTAAGCTTTACACATCTGATATCCACTTGCGCGCATCTATATCTTTTTCTTTTGGTTTTTATACTGTGGTGTTAATCTACCTCACTTTTTTTTTCTTATTTGCAGAAGATCAGGATTTCCAAGGAGCTCAGAGCTGAAGATAGTCCTTTCATGAACTTGCGACATATAGTTGTCAATGTACATACAAATTGCGAGTTCAGATACGAGAACATATAGGTGAAAAGAATTTATGTTTCATTATAAAAACGTTCTTGTTTTAATATCATCAAATCCTAACACTACAAGAAAAATGTCATTTAACGATGGAAATTATTGACGGAAAACATTTGGATTTTATCGGTAATAAAATTTGCAACAGAATATTCCAACGGATAAAAGGTGTTGGAAAAACAGGACGAAAATCTAATTTTCGTAGGTAATTTTACCGCGATTACTCTTTGTTCTGTCGGTAAATATCTTACATTTTATCGACGGTTTTTGGAGTTTCGTTGGTAAATATAATGGATTTTACTGACATAATTCTATTTTCCGTTAGTAAATAATTTTAATTTTTTTAAAAACCCGACATTAAATATAGGCGGTCTGCTATGCTTCTACATACCAACATGGCTTTACCTATTCAAATGCTCTGGAATCAAGATTCTTACAGGCTATGACTTATGTAGAAGGCTTGACAACAACTTCTTTGTTCTACTACCAGCAATTTTGATGGGAGCTAGAAATAATATTCTGAACTGTTTAGTTTCTTTAAGCATCCATAGAAAGAAGAGGAATTTTATGTTAATCTTCTAACACTATTGAGGATCAACAGATGTAGAATTTTGTTTGTAAAACTAGAGTAGGTTCAAATACTCACCTGAGCTTGATAAGGACAAAATACCTCCACCGAAGGACACAATGACAATAACTAGAGAAGACAACACCGACAAGCAGAAAAAGGAGTTCATAATAGAGAAACCGGAGAGAAGAAAACTGAAGAAGAGACGCAGGAAGAAGGAATCTTATACCATCGCTAAAGTCCATCGCAAAATTTGCCTGGATGATTTCCCTCCATATTTAGCGACGGATATTAGTACCATTGCTAAACAAAAATTTTCTCGTCAGTTTTACCAATGGGCATGGATTTTTTGCTGGTAATTTGCAACGGGATATTTTTTGTCGGTAATTTTTCGTCACTAATTCTTGCTTTTCTTTTCTTGTAGTGTTACCGATGACCATATTTTTCCATCGCTAACGTTTGTCGCTAATTTTTTCGCGACAATTTCTCTCCATATTTAGCGACAGGTATTAGTATCGTCGCTAAATTAATCAATTTTAGTGACAGAAATTTACTTTCTGTCGCTAATTTCCAATGGTTTCTTTTTCGTAGCTAAGTTTCCACCGCTAATTCACAGTTTTCTTGTAGTGTAACAAACTGCATGTTATTTCAGGAGCACTGTGCTTGATGGACTGCTCACCAAGCAGTTGTGACAAGAAAACTCTGAAGAGGCAGTTCTTCATTGATAAAAGAATTAGTTGAGGAGATATATTAGATTTGTAAACATAAACCAACATTTACTCTGTATTTGTGGAGGCTCTCTGCTATTACCTTCTCTTTGTTCAGACATCACTGAAGTGTAGAAATAAATCTGGATCCATTGGACCTTAAATCAAATCACACTACTCCTTTTCTCACTGATCAGTCAACATTGGGTGTTCATAATAGTTTGTTGCCCTACTCACCTAGAGGAGCAGCTTTCTCTAGGTAGTAGCTCCACTAATTATTGACTGTAATAACAATTGAATTTGAATTAAGGAATTGCCCTTTTCAACTAAAAAATTTTCTCACTTCTTTTCTTGAATCTATGTTTAGAGTTGGACAACAGTTGCACAGCGTGTCCATGATGTTATGAAATGGTACAAATGCTTGCGGTTGACTCATGGGAGGAAGGTAATTTTCATAGATATCATAGTATTTTGTTGACAAAGTTTAGGTTTTAGAGGTCCGGCTTGTGATCAACTGGGACAAAGGGAAAGCTGTACTATTTTTACTAGAATCATTAGGTTAGTAGACTTTACCTTAAATTTTGCAAATAATATTGGTTGAGGGAAAATCATATTGCGCCATTAACATTTAAAAACTGTTTCAGGACTAAGCAATTATAACAAATGTGCTTCCAATTTATGTTGGAGATGACAAGACAGATGAAGATGCTTTCAAGGCAAGAGCATATTTTTGTTTATCAGATCAAGTTGTGTGTATTATGGTGTTACATGTTTATCTAATTGATTAACCGTGTGTCTGCTCAATAGGTTCTGAGAGAGAGGAAATGTGGTTATGGCTCCTTAGTAACATCTGCACCTAAGGAAAGTAATGCATATTACTCCCTCAGGGACCCGTTAGAGGTACATACGTTCTCTTTTGGATGAAGTTTTAGTTAGTATTTATTTACGTTACTAGAAAGGGAACTATAGGTCCCATAGCACTCAATGCCACATCTAAAAATACACCATTTGAAGGTGGAAAGGATGGGCCTATTACGACAGTATGAATAACTATAATTACTGAGATATTGATGCTTTTTTAAAAGGATGAGCCTATTACTGCAATATGAATAACTATAGTTATTGGGATATTGATGTTTTCTTTTTTCAGGGCAATGTTTAGGTGGTTCATGGCATGAAGTACATATTGTGACAGAGGCCTTAAAATGACCTATAAATCAAATATAGAAGGCAACACAAAAGGTAATGAACACTCTAAATCAAATATGGACGGCAATGAATGAAATTACACACAGCAGGTAAGAATATAGAAGATTTTCATCACAAACTAAAGTTCATAAGAACCTCGATAGTTTTCAGCCATTTTAAATAAATATAAGTTATACATCACAAGAAAAGAAAATTGAACTCATAATAACCATCTAATATACTAGAAGTCCTATCAATAAATGTTTGTCATGTTTGCATCTATAGGCTTAAAATTTTTGATATGCAGGGAAAGTAAGAATCTTTTTTATCCTACATGACTGAAGAAGAAGCATGGACCGATGGAGAAGAAGAAAATTTGACTATCCACCAAATTACCTAAATGGCATGTCAAGGCAGGAGCAGAGATTAAGCAGAGTTTTGGGATGTGTTAGCTACTTTTTATGTAATTATTACAAGATATGGTGAAAGTTCACTCATTAAGTTACGACACCAGATCACCTATTGGCAAAAGTCTTTTCCTATTTCATAGAAATCCTCTTAAAGTTTAGTTCCAGAATTTAGATGTTTAATATTTCAAACTTTTCAATGTGGCCTCTTTATATTGTTGAGTCATATTCTTTGATAGAGCTCCAATAGAACTACGTTATATTGAAGAATTGTCAATTTCATTCTCACCCTTTTCAACTTCCAATTTCAAAACTTAGTTGCTTAGCGATGTGTTTTTGTCTACGTTTTAAAGGTTTTTTATATTGTTTCTATTCTCATTGTGTAGGCAGGTTCAAAATTAAGAGATATTCAGAGAAAGAAATTGTTGAGATTAATTCAATGACTGCTGTGATTTTTGTTATATCAACTTCCACTTTTTTGGTGCTACTGTACTATTTCATGTCAAATTGGTTTGTCTGGATTTTGATTGTGCTCTTCTGCATTGGTGATATTGAGGTATTGAATTCTCTGCTTTCTCATACTTATTAATATATGCTTCTGCGAAACTCATATGCACACGTGATAACTGCTTTTGTGGACTGGGAAAAAATGGACAATAAACTTATGCTAGATGTAGCATGACATAATTCTTCAATCAAATCAAGTTTTCTAAAGTCGGTTGAATTTCTTGAACTTCAATTAATAAATATTTATCCATGTCATCTCTTGCAAGACTCCATCTATCAGACAACACATTAATTTCAAAATGGATGTTTTCATGTGTTAATGAGATTAACATTAGTTACCGTTATGTACTTGTATAACCACTTTTGCTAATTACAAGAGCTTTGATTTTTCCTCTGGCAAAAGATATATCAAAGCACATTGTAGTGCATTTCAAAGTTGCTGTTCACAATCATTTTAATTGTTGGAAATCATTTTTGTACTTATCTATCCTAAGTAGATTTTCCTTATGCATTGTTGCCTTTTCCATTCATGGTATATCATGAACTTTTTTCTTCGTTCTTGATATGAGAAATCTGTGAAAGATATTGATTTGAGTGTCATAAAATTTGCCACACTAAGACAGCTCTAAATCAAAGTTGAGCTTTTGAGTAAAGAGAAAATGTAAAAGATAGAAAACTAATGAATATAATGGCAAAGTTCAAGTCTCTACTCATGTTTGTAGTGTGATTATCCCTCAGCTTTCAGCGCTCATTGAAATTTCTTTTCTTGTTTTTCTCAGGGGATGCATAGTTGTATTATAACTTTAATTACAAAGTACACTTGGATTTTTTAGGTTTTTGGATCATGATATTATCATTTTTCATCTTTTTCCATTGCGTGACTTCATTTCTCTTCAATATTTGGCAGAAAATGGAGAAATTGCGAGGACAAGAAAATTGATATGCCTCTTTTTGGAGAAAGTTCAGTTCTCTCCATCATTGTAACTTTGTCTTGTCTAGTATTTGTCATTTTTTGGGTTGTACATTGGCATGCATCATATTCGTGGATCGGGCAAAATTGGCTCCAAACAAAACTGAGAGTCAGCCTATAGCTGCAACAATAACTCCCACAGAGTTGGAAGCTTAACGGTGCTGAATGACAATGAGAGACCTGTTCCTAGTATTATAGTTGCTTCTCTTTGCTCTCTTTGGGGCATATTGAAGGAAAGCTAGAGTTAAGGCCAATACTTTTATTTTAGTTGTTTAGTTCATAAATTCAAAGATCCTTTCTAGCAATTATAGTTGTAGACTGTGATTTATTCTCAACGTTGACTAGTGTTGATTTGTTTTTAAGAATGTTATTTTTAAGATTGTAACCCATGAATACACATTTATATACAACCTGATTTCTTTTTGTCCATTCCACCATGAGTTTCTCACAACTTTATTTACATTACGGCTTTATTTATATTTTCACTATTGCTAATGTTTTCCCCCACAATGTCATCCCCCCCAAAAAATAGAAGTTCGATGTTCGTTTTTTTCCATACCATTATAAGAAGTTTCATGACAATATCAACAATTAAAAATTTCGCATTTTGGCACAAAAACATTTTTTAACATAAGGATTCGTCATATTATAAATAATACATAATCAACAAAATATATAAATTTAAGTAATAATAAGATCAGTATAAGAAAGAAATTGCCAATTGTCAGTAGAAAACAAAATATGCACCTTGTCGATAAAGATGTACAAATTAATTTAAACACTCTACTTTCTTTTTGCTTTGTATTTACAAAATATGCCTCCTGCACATAGAGTTAGACAATCACATGTCTCAACGAACCACCTATATCTCCACTATCGTAGTTAATATTACTATTTTATTGTGAGTTATTTATCATCATATCGCTTACACCATATACTTGTTGTGTCTATAAGAATAAAAACAAATAGTATCATTAGTGAATTGTGAATAAGTTACTAAACATAATGTCATTAGTAATAATTTCAGGCAAAAGATAAATACCAATTAGGAGTAAGTCATGTCCATAAATAATGGAACACCTTCAATAGAAATTGTTTAACTTAAATTGACAGAGACAACTTATCATCAAAAAAGTTAAAGAGTATATAATCAAAACACCAGACTAATTGTTAAAATATTGAATCTTTTTTATTAAAAAGTACACACGTAAGTGACATGGAATTAAAGAAAAAAATTTACAAATAGAACCTCAAGATTAAATAGTAATGTTAGTGCTGCAATAGAATTTTTTTGACTTGAATTGACAGAGACAACCTATCATAAAAAAGTTAGAGTATATAAACAAAATACTAGACTAATTGTTAAAACATTGAATCTTTTTTATTAAAAAGTACACATGTAAGGGACATGGAATTCAAGATAAATAATTTAAAAATAGAACCTCAAGATTAAATGGTAATATTGGTGTTGCAATAGATTTTGTTTGACTTGGATTAGCTGAGACAATCTATTTACAAAAAAGTTAAATAATACATAATCAAAATAGTAGAATAATTGTTAAAACATTCAATCTTTTTTATTAAAAAGTAAAAAATGTAAGGGACATGGAATTCAAGAAAAAAGTTACAAATATAACCTTAAGATTAAATGGTATTGTTGGTACTGCAATTTAGGGTAAGAATATGCTCTAGTTCTTAACGAAAAAAAATTTAAGAAGTGGGTTTCTCTATATGTTGACCTTTCGTTGTTATTTGGAGAGAACTAGAGAGAATACATACAAACAGAGAGTGCTTGTGCAAGTGAAGCTGATATTTTCTTTAGTCTTAACAGTTGCGTGAATAATGCTACTCTAATTGTCAGTCTTTCAAGGAAAACCTTTTCCGGTCACAAAGATCAATGTCTTCAAATCCAAGGTAAAAATAATTATAACACTAATATAATCACCAACAATTATGTAGTTTCATACAGAGGATCATTCATAACCATGCAGTCTAAAATGTAGAAAAATTTGAAACAGTTAAATGTTCAACAGGAAGTCATTAACTTGCAAGTCCACAATCGTCCTACACATAATTTTCTTTCAATTATTCTTTTACTTTGTCTTTAAGTGAGACAAGGACTTATAAAATAGTACCAACAACTGGATTTTGTTTGTTCATAGTTTAATAATGCATGTGTCAAGACTCTTGGAGTTTACAGATACTGCTCAGAAAATTTCAAACTTACCGATAAAAAATTCCCAACCTAAAGTAAGGATTAGTTTTCCTGGTAATGTTTATTGAAATTTAAAACCTTTCTCATAACATATGTAAAGTGGAGCCATTCCCAATCTTATGCCAAAGCCAATTAACCTCAAATGTAACGATGTACATCAATGTTGTAAATAGTTTTACTATGGTTAATGAATTACCTTAATTTTAAAAAAAAATCACAACCCATCACAATATGTCCATGCCAAGTTTATCCATAATTCAACAGCAACATGTCCAACAGGAGCAGAGGTGGATAGTATAACTTGGTTTCAAATTTCCTACGATAATTCTAGAACATTGACTGAAACACTTCTACAAGTTATGATTTCAATCTAACTTATCAGCTACACTTTTACACAAACTAAACTAGTTATGTAATAAACCAAAAGTACTCTAGTTGCTCCTCTGTAGTAAGATTTGGTGATAAATCTAAATTATTCTTGCCCAACCTGAAATCAAAACACAACCCTCCATCAGGAAATATATCTAGCGTGTATAACTTAATGAATATCCGGATATAGAGATTTCCTAATATAAACACATACATGGACATTTGGAAAATAATTGTCGTTCAAAATAATTGAAAGATTTATCAAACAGATGTCAAATCAGTCTTTTTGAATGGTGTACTTAAAAAAGAAGTATACATTGAGCAACCATCAGGACATGTAAAGCAAGGAGAAGAAGATAAGGTTTATCGGCTAAAGAAGGCATTATATGGTCTTAGTTAAGCACCAAGGTTATGGTTTACTCATATTGATACTTATTTCATTGAACATGGTTTTCATAAGTGTCCATATGAACATACTTTGTATATTAAGATTAATAAGGAAGTAGACATTGTTATAGTTTGTCTTTATGTAGATGATTTGATCTTTATTGCTAATAATTCAAGACTGTTGTCAGAATTTAAGAAGGATATGGTTGCTCACTTTAAGATGACAGATATGGAATTAATGTCCTACTTTCTTGATATTGAGTAAAGCAAACAAATGAATACGTATTTGTTTCACAACGGAAATATGCAAAAGATATTTTAAATAAATTCAAGATGGATGTGTGTAAGCCAATTTTAACACCAGTTGAAAAAAGGTTAAACATCACTACATTCGAGATTTGGTTAGAGATAAAGAAATTATATTTGAGTATTGCGCATCTAAAGATTAAATAGCAGATATTTTCACGAAGCTTATGAAAGTTGAGCTATTTTACAAGTCGAAGAACATGCTCAGAATGATTAAACCAAGTTTAATGGACGATGTTAGAAACTAAACTTGGATTAATTCATGCTTCTAGATTATAAGTTTTAATGTGTTGTATTTGACTGAGTCACAATACCAAGTCCAATTGTCCTTGAACTCCTTTGGACAACTTCATTGAAGCTGACAATATAATTAGTTATTACCGACTTTGCTTCTCAATATTAAATATGATCATTTGGCCATTACATGTATTTTATAAAAAATTCAAATGAAAAGTGAGTGAAAAAAGGTGTGAGAGCTTTGTAAGGTGCCTAACTCCAACAAATTGTGTAGTATGAAGTATTAATAAAATTTTAAGTGTGTATTTTGTTAACTAGTTTATTTTTAGGGAATTTTAATCACCAACAACAAATTATGCTTAAAAGTCAATAAAATTTTGAGTGTGTATTTTGTTAACTAGTTTATTTTTAGGCAATTATAATCGCAAACAACAAATTATGCTTAAAAGTCAGAAAGACTTCACTAATGCAAATGGAGATGGACCTACTAGTGGAGCCACATTTCACCGAGTTATAAGCACTCAGTATCGAAATACGACAACAAAATCTTTCCTACACAAGACGGGGAGGTGTACGTTGTTCCTATTTTGCTGTTTCAACGTTGTTCTAACTTATGTCATCCACATATTTATATAGGCCCTACATAAATATGTAGGTAAGATGACTTAGAACAGAGTTATAATAGCAAAAGTGGAATAGGTGATCTGATCCGACATAAGATTGATAGATAGATAAGCACTCAGTATCTTTTTCTATATAGCAAAACTTTTTCTAGCACAAGTGTGTGCATATATATATATATACATATACTACATATAATGTTCAAAGACAAATAATCTTTGGATTAAGAATATTAGTATTTTATTTTAAAAATATTTTTCTTAAATATGATATTATACATTATTTTTAAATATATATTAAATAAACTGTTAAGTGAATATATATAACAATTCGTAGATCATATATTTTAAATAAATTATTTAACAAATTAATACTATAAAATCGCGTAATTAGAATATTCTGTTTAACCTTTATAAATTTTAACTTATTGTGGCTTCTAGCCCTTTTTTTAGATTTTAGATTTTAGATGAATCGCATTAATCCTCTTACCGCCGCAATACGATCTTGCTCCGGCTTGAAACCAACCACTGAAATGCAAGGTTAAAACATTAGGGCGTGACAGGGTGACTTGGTCCACCAATTGGACCACTCAATACATAAATATTAAACACATATCAATGTGTGACATGATTTCTCCAAGCTTATATTTGTTTCCCATTAATAAAATTTGAACAATGCCCTCAGACGAGTCATAGTAACAAATGTTTAATAAATAACATTTTATTTATTTTTAGTATTCTAACTGATTTATGACAATAAAAATATTTTTTCATAAACTTATTGTTTTAAATTACTTTTTCATAACATAAAAGTTCGTAATTATTATTGTCTGATGTACAAAGAATAAGCTTTCGAATATATATTAATCTGCAAAACTATGTCAAATTGAGTGAACTTAATGATTTTTTAATAATAGTTGACCGGCAGGAGTTTTTGCTTTTTATATTGGTTATTGAAAAGGCTTGTAAAAACTGCTGAAACACAGAAGACGCTGAAAAACTGATGCAGCATATGAGGGCAATTCCAAGAGTTCCAAAAAAAATTGGAACAACATACGACCACGATAACAACGGTCTACCTTTAAGAAAGATGACAAAGTTATTCAGTGACCATAGTACACAAACAAGGAAGCAGAGCATCGATAGCAATCGACGATAGTTGACTTCAAAGGAAAGAAGACCTGAAAGCGTTAGCACTCAACAATTGTTCAATCACGTGCGAGAATGTGCTGCAGGGACACTAGGATTGTTGGATGCATATGCAATAACATCATGGTCCTGTTCGAATAGGGCCATCTCTCCTTCGTCCATGGATATCCAAACTTCTATACCATCACCGTCCTTTGGTTTCTGCAGCACAATAATATTCCTGAACAGTA
>JAOTIZ010000003.1:2149743-2160798 GCA_027123425.1 Erythroxylum panamense
CAAACAGCTAATGCAATCCGCTGGTCAAATCAGCTGATATAATCAGCTATCAGCTAACAGCTGATAGAATCAGCTATCAGCTATCAGCTATCAGCTGATTGCCAAACAGGGCCCTTATATGGGCTGATTATGGACCTCACTGTGTGAAGGTGAGGAAGGTGTGTACTCTTCTCTTTTTACTCCTAAGAGGCTTAAAGCCCCTAAAACCTGTGAGAGAAGATGAGGTCACTAATATGGTTTGAGTCCAATTTCAAGGATTGTACCAGTCCTGGTTCGTTGATTCCGATTTTACAACTTTCTATTTGGTCACTTTGTCCTTGGTATTTGCTAAGTACTATGTAAATTTTGGTTTGGCAACTTCTTTATAAGATTATATATGTCTTACTTAAACCATGCTAACATTTATTAATCATATACTTATTACACACAGCATGTATTCCTACACTTATGGTTGTGATTAGTAACAAATAATTAAAAAATTGAAGAGTAAAGCTAATTCTTGAATTGTGTTAAAGATTCTTAAAACGTAAGAATGTAGTGTGAGAAAACTCAAGTGTAAGAGTGAACAATGAGTCTAATGTTTCTAAGATACTTATTATGAGGTAAGTGTTATGAGATAAGTGTAAGAGTGAACAAGGAGCCTATGTTTCTAAGATACTCAAATCTACGCGCACAAAACTTTGGGAAGAGTGTGTTGGTGAAGTATTTGGGAGCAGTAGCATTGAATAACATAACAAGGCTAGTGTTCGGGAAGCGATTTGTGAACTCAGTAAGGAGTCACCGACGAGCAAGGCCAGGAATTCAAGGAATTTCGGCCAATGGACTTAAACTTGGTGCATCACTTGCCATGGCAGAGCACATTCCCTGGCTTCGCTGGATGTTCCCCGTTAGAAGAAGAGGTCTTTGCCAAGCACGGTGCTGGCAGAGACGGGCTAACTAAAGCTACCATTGAAGAGCATACACTTTCTCGCAAGCAGGCAGGGGGTGCCAAGCAGCATTTTGTTGATGCTTTGCAATTACAGGGAAAATATGATCTTAGTGAAGATACAATCATTGGACTCCTTTGGGTAAACTTTAACAACTTTTTGTTTTTAGTTTTGAATCTTGTAATTAGCTGCTATGTGTGAACCTGTATTCTGTGGTTTGCGCGGGATATGATCACTGCATGAATGGAGACAACAGCAATCTCTGCAGAATGGGCAATGGCTGAGCTAATCAGGAACCCAAGAGTGCAACAAAAGGTTCTGAAGGAGCTAGATCGAGTCATTGGTTTGGAAAGAGTCCCGTCCGAGGCGGACGTCTCAAACCTCCCTTACCTCCAATGTGCTGCAAAGAGTCACTGAGGTTGCACCCCCCAACCCCCCTAATGTTTCCCCACCGTGCCAATGCTAATCTTAAAGTTGGTGGCTTTGACATACCTAAGGGATCAAACATTCATGTCAATGTGTAGGCTGTGGCTCGGGATCCAGCAGTCTGGAAGGACCCATTAGAGTTCAGACCAGAGAGGTTCTTGGAGGAGGATGTCGACATGAAAGGTCACAACTTCTGGCTACTTCCATTTGGCACCGGGAGAAGGGTTTGCCCTGGTGCACAAGTTGGTATCAACTTGGTGACATCCATGTTAGGCCACTTGCTACATCATTTCAGTTGGACACCTCCTGATGGTGTCAAGCCAGAGGAAATTGACATTGTTGGAAAGTCCTAGTTTGGTCACTTACATGAAGAGCCCATTACAAGCTGTTGCCACTCCTCGGCTGCCTTCATCTTTGTACAAATGCATTGCTGCTGATGTCTCATATTACGTTCTACAAAGGATACATATACCAACATTGTAAATGGGGCAGAAAATGTAATATTATCATGAGGAACATATTTTATTTTGCAATTATTATCTGCAATAGATATTAGAATGAAGAATGGGAAAATAACAAAGGGTTGTAATTATCTCTGACTAACTTTCATGCCACAGAGTGTTGTTTCTATACATAACATACATTAAAGTTCAGTTCAGAGTGAGGCATGAAGTCTTGGAACAGAAGACATGAAACTGATAGTTCTCAGAAGTGACGACATGGAATTCAACGCGGCTTTCAGCAGTTCTTCTGAGCAACCTGGTATCACCATGTTCTTCACCTAAAACAATACCACCACCAACTTCTTCTGATCAAGAATCAAAGTTATCAAAATGACACGGATCCTAACTTTAGACGATTAAGATAACATACCTTATCAATGTAAGTGTACAACTCATTTATCTCCTCCATATAGTCTTGGTCTCCTCTAAGTAGAACACTGGCCATCTCATCAGATCCTGAACTCTCTAGCTGATAGGAATTCGTATCCTGAAACAGATTGTTGACTGGAGATGTCACTTCTCCGTTATACATATCAACTGAGATACAAACGAACAAACACAAAGGCACTGATTTTAAAATTGTTCAATTGTCTTTTTTTTTTAAAAAAACACTTCAACTTGAAGTAGATAGACCTTATGATATCCCCGAGAATATACAATAACACAATAAGTGCACATATTTCATCAAACTTAGACCATACCATTTCTGGCAGTTCTGGTTTGAGATAAATGTTTGTTGCCCTTTTTGCACCTGTAATACCAAGATAAGACTGAAACATTACGACTAATACAATACTAGCAAAACTTGAATCCAACCAGAAACAAAAGAAAAGGTTATCTTTGCTTCAATAATTCAATCCCTAGTATTGAAATGCATACATGTTTGGAACCATTAAAAATCAAAAGAATTCGCAATCTTCAGAAATCAGAGAAGAAGTGCATTCAGTCTGCAGTTCTGATGACTGACAACAAACGTTGAATTCATCAGGATTTTCCGTTAGTCAGGTACCAAAAATAAAGTTCCCATATCGTGATATCCATAATTCAAAATCCAAACCAACAGCTAGAGGAAGAAAGAAAAATTTTCTTTTTATATAAAAAAGGAGCTTTTTTCTGTTGAAGAAGCAAGAAAGAAGGTTTTATTGAAATTTCTCTCCCTCAGTTTTGCTCTTACCAAAAGCTTCATCAATTTTCTTAAAAGGAAGACTGAAGCTTTTGGATTTAAACACCAAAGTTTCTGAGAAACAACCATGAACAAGTCAAACACAAACAGATACGGAAACAGCAACTTACCTCTTTATCAGAAAGCTATCAGCTTGAGACAAGAAGCAACCTTTCGAGAGCTAGGAATTGTATCAAAAGACTCTGGCTTTGCTTAGTTCACTTTTCCTATTGTCCCTCTGGTTGATGTCACTGTCAAAGCTCACCGACCGCCCACGCTAAAACTCTTAACTCCTTTGGTGAACTCCGGTCCGTACAAAGCTGGGCTTGTTAGGTTCAAATACTTTGTTCAAAGAATGGACTAGATCGATCTTCCCGTCTACTATTCCATGGCCCTATAGAAGTTTCAAATAGGTAGGCCTGTTGGTCTCAAGCATCAAACTTTCCACTTTTTATCTAAGTTTTTAATTCTAATGCTTCGTTGAGTTTTTTTTTTCTAATTCCTTCTACTTTATAATTTCTAAAATTTATAAAAATTGTTATAATTCTATATTTCATTTCTATTATTTATTTTCTAGTAAATAATGATTAATATAATTTAATAACTTATTTTATTTGCATAATCAAGTATTGATTATATTTAACCTCAAATAATAGAATTTTAAATAATTTAGTACAATGAATTAGTCATATGGAAATATCTCACAAGCCTCATATTAAAACATCTCAACTTGCACAAGACTTGTGGCTTATTTGTGCAGTGGATGTCCACCCCTTTTTTAATCATTAATATGCATACGTAGAACATAGTATATTAAATTCTAAATAGTATAATAAACTTGGAACTTAATAAAGAAAGCGAGATTTACCCTTGATTTGAAAATGTAATATTTTGAGAAAAGTTAACAGAAAAGTGTAAGAAATTTAACATAGCTAGAATGATTCATGGTGCAAAAGCATGGTTAAAATAATTCAGTATATTTAAATAATGTAGTAGCCATAAAATTTTAAAATATTTAAAAATAGAAAATCTATAAGAGATCGATAATTTAAAGAAGAGAAATAAAAAAATTATCTAAAAAAGTATTGATGATAATATGCAGAAAAGTTAAAAGTTATCACATGACATAATTTGTAATTATTTTTACAAATTGAACAAGACTTTAAAAGGTAAAATTTTGGTAATGTGATAATCACGCACAAATTGACAATGTTACATTAGGACAAAGTAGTCTTTTGACAAGGTCAACCTTTATCGATGATTTATATATTCTAATATTTTCTTATTATTATTGATTTGCTGCCAGCTTCTAACGCTAGTATTAGAATGATACTCAATAAGGTTGTCTTGTAAATAAGGTCAAATGTGTGAAATTCTCAAGTAAGCTAGGGATTATTGCGAGAACATAACTATCTTATATGTAATATTAGAATTTTTAATATGGGTAAAGTGTAGAATTCATTAACAATAATTAAGCTTGGGTTAACTATTGTCAAAATAACTAAAACTAATCATTTGAATATTTTCATATTTTCATGTTTAGTCAAAGATATTCTTACAATCCCTCTCAAGTGCAACTGAGACTAAACATTTAGTTGTAACCTGACAGTGACATAACGATAACTGGACTGAGCAGTTGGGATTAGACATCGAGACGGACAACTGAAAAATTAATAATCTGGACCAATCCTACTCTGATATCATATTAAAATTTATAATATGGATAGAGTGTAGAATCTATTAACACTAATTAGGCTTGGGTCAACTGTTGATAAAATAACTAAAACTAATCATTTAAATAGTTGTCCCTTATCATTTATATACCCTTTAATATTTTCATGTTTAGTTAATATAGAATACTCTAACATAAAACATGTTAAGGATTTAAAGGAAGATAACTTCCTTGAAAATACTTCGAATAAAGGTTTGGTAATTTCTCAATATATTTAATTACTTGCAATATTATTTCAATGAGTTTAACATTATTACACTTTTACTTTTTGTTCACAGTTAAAATTGAATATTATGAATATTGAGAACATAGATGTTTCAGATTGTGTTAGTTTATTATTGAAACGAAGGATCAAAGATCGTCGTTTCAAGTTGCATCAGTATTATAAATCTTTTTCTTCTGATGTGAAGGCACAAAGACTTGTTCTTGAATGAATATTTCAAAAAAATTGGAATAGTTTGTGTGATTATTAGGCTAACCAAAAAGTTTAGTTTTGATTTCTTGCTTTCACGTTTTCTTCCATTAATCTTATTAGATGATTTAACGATTATCTAATCTTTTTTCTTTATTTAGGAAAATTGTAGAAGGCAAAGGTTAGTATAGTAGAAATGAAAACGCCTTATAATCAAAGGTCAAAATTATTTGTAATTGTTCGAAATGAATATGTAAGATCTTTGTTTGCAAGTTATAATTATATCAATAAATACCACATTATTTATTTTACCTTGTATTTTTTATAAACAAAGTGAGATGGAACTACATGAATAAGTGTGATAGGATCACACTATATAAAATCACCCACTATAAGGAAGGTAAAGGGTAGGTGTTAAAAGAAGTAGAAAACAACTAGGTAAGTATAAAATTTTGTTCAATATTTTGGTTCATCTATTAATGTAGTAGTCAATAATAATATTTGGATTGATTATTGGTTTTATTTTTCATTTTTAAAATAAGATGCTTGTTATTAGAGCTTAAGGTTGCATTACAAGATAATCGAGCAAAAATAGCAAAACATGATATGTTATTCAAAAGATTACTTAACCTGAGTTATAATAGAAAAGAAGAGGAAAGCAAAGGTATTAATTCTATATTAATTCAATCTCCTATACTTTTTTTCTTTCAATTTTTTTTGTATTATAATTTAAATTAATACATTTTTTCTTGGATTACAGAATTGAGAAAGATGCAACTACTGAGATGTTGGGACCCGATCCCGTGACCGGATCCCAACCAGAAAAGCAGAAACGGAAACGAAAAACAAATGCGAAAAGCAGATCGAAACCGAATCGAACGAACGAAACAAAATTTTATCGGAAATTCATAATGCAAAAGAAACAAACTGATCGGAAATCAAAGCGAAGCAAAAACAAACCGAAATCACAAGCGGAAACATAAACATATCGGAAGATCGAGGTCCAACATGAGTGATTATTTTATAAATGATAAAAGTTATGTTATGTTTGCTTTAATTATAACTAAATATTTATTGTTTCAATACTCAAAATATTTTTAGTGTATTTTGACTAAGCTTTTGTAACAACTCAGATCACCCGTCTACAGATATTATCCACTTTGGGTTGCCCATCGAGCCAATACCTTCACAGTTTTGCTCTTCCCACACATCAAAAAATGAGTCTATGAGGAAGAAATATTCGTACCCTTATAAGGCATATTTTGTTCTCCTCTCCAACTGATATGGGATCTCACAATCTACCCCTTTAGGGCCCAATGTCCTCACTAGCACAACGGTTCGCGAACCGACTCAGATATTATTTGTAACAGGTCAGACCACCGGTCCACAGATGTTGTTCAGTTTAGGTTGCCAATCGGGCCAAGGCCCTCACGGTTTTGCTCTTTTTGCATTTGAGAAAATACATCTATGGAGAAGAGGTATTCATACCTTTATAAGGCATACTTCGTTCTCCTCTCCAACCAATGTGAGATATCACAGCTTTTTAGATTATTATAAGTTTATCGTTATGGACAACACTAGGTAATCGTTCAAGTTATGTTCTAATGGTTTTGTAATTTAAGCATTTATAATTTATAATTTGTAAATTGGTTTGTTTATTCATTGTTTTGTCTATAAGAATTGTTAAAGTTGTCATTAATATCTTGTATATGAAGAATATTTTTTTGTTAGTATAATTTAATGATATTTATATAATTTTACTTTATATATACAATGCTTGATATTTTGAGTTAATAATATTTTATTTGATTTATTTGTATAATAAATTCATAATAAAAAGTATTGATATATTATAAAAAAATTTATTGTTCAATAATATAAATTAAAATGTAATAAATAATATATCGCAACATTTGGCTATGTTCTAAAAACATTTGACTATATTTTTAGAAACGTAGCTAAAAACAAGTGGCTATATTTTTAAATATGTAGTTACAAAATAAACATAGTTAAAAAAAATTAGCTATATCTATTAAAACATATCTAGCTACATGTCAAAAAATGTAACAAAAAACACACACTTTCATAAACATAGCTAAAAATATTATTTGGCTAAGTTTCTAAAAGCGTAGCTAAAAAATATTTGGCTACAATTATGAAAACGTAGCTAATAGTATTTGCAACAACACTCAGTAAAAATCTGGGTGAGACGCAGAGTCTGGAGAACTCCAATCCCTAACTAGCAGAGAGATTGTTTCTAAATGATCCACATGAATAGATAATAATATTTAGCTACAAAAAATGTAATAAAAAAACTATTGGCTACTAGTTCCGAAAATGTGGTCTATAGTTTTCAGCTAAGGAAATTTGTCGATGTTTTATATGATAAAACAAAAATGTAGCTAAAAACTATAGGCAACACTTTTTTCATAGCAATGTTAACTTTGTTGTAGTTTTATGAATTATTCTCGGTCTCTTCAAATTATTTGGAGAAGAAGAAATTTATCGCTACATCATAATCATTTTCAAAATTTAAGATATTTTAAAATTTTGATTTTAAAAAATATAATATGTAATTATAAATAAAGAAAAAGAAAATTTACTCTTAATTTGAACGCGTAAAAGGTGAAAAAACCAACATAAATTGTAAGTGAAACCTAAGCTCCGAGAGAAAACAAAATAAATAGAACTAACCATGTTTTTATTCAGCTGTAAGTGTCTTTACATAATGGTCAGAGTTTTCTATATACAAAAACAGTAAAACATAACTAGATGACTAACAGCTGTACAAACAAAACAAAACACAGAGTATTTACAAGAAACGACACCGTATACATTTAAATAAAACAACAGTACAGATAACTTATCATCCCCCCCTCAAGTCAGAGTTTGGTGGACATAACATGAGCAGGAGCAGCAAAACCCAATTTATACTGATCACGAACCACATGACAATAAATATCAAGATGTTTGGTGTGCTCATAAAAGACCAGATTAGCAGTAATATGAAGAGCAGCTTTATTATCACACCATAAAGGAATAGGAGAGATAAAAGAAATATGCAAATCACGTAACATATAAGAAAGCCATAATAATTCACACACAGTGGAGGCCATATTCTGATACTCCGCTTCAGCAGAAGAATGAGAGATGTTGGGCTGTATTTTAGTCTTCCAAGAGACTAACGAAGAACCCAAAAATACACAAACCTAGAAATAGACCGCCGAGTGGTTAAACAAGAGCCCTAATCAACATCACAATAAGCAACCACAAAACAAGGAGAAGAGGCAACAGAAGTAGAAGATGCAGGAAAAAACAATCCCTTAGAAGGACAACCCTTCAAATATTTCAGCAAATGAAGAGCTGCATCCCAATGACTTTGACAAGGAGCAGTAACAAATTGACTCAACTGTTGGACAGCAAAGGTAATGTCAGGCATTGTAAAACCCAAATACAAAAGCCTACCAATCAACCGATGATACCGCCCACAATCCTCCAGCAAAGAAACAGAATCAACAGTAAGTTTCAAACCCTTAGGCAAGGGTGTAGAAACTGGTTTTGCACCAGTCAACCCGGACTCAATCAACAGATCCAATACATTTTGCCGCTGATTCACATACAAACCAGAAGAAGATTGAGTTATTTCCAATCCCAGGAAATATTGAACATAACCAAGATCTTTAAGAGTAAACACAAAATTCAGAAACTATGTAACATCTCCCAAAACAATTTCAAAAGTACCAGTCGGTAAAATATCATCCACATATATAAGAAGAGCAACAAAAGTAGAATCAGATGATTTAATAAACAATCAATGATCTTGTGGGGACTGCATAAAACCATAGGAAAGCAAATGCTTAGTAAACTCACAATTCCATTGACGGGAGGCTTACTTCAAGCCATACAAAGACCGTTTTAACTTGCAAATCTCATGTGGACCAGCCTTAGAATACCCATCCGTAGGCACCATATACACTTAGAATACCCATCCGTAGGCACCATATACACTTCCTCATCTAGGAAGACATGTAAAAAAGCATTATTAACATCTAAATGATGTATAGGCCAAGAAAACCGAGCTGGAACAGCTAACAATACCCTCATAATGACTGTTTTAGCAACTGGAGAAAAACTCTCAGTAAAATCAATGCCCTCAATCTGATTATAACCCTTAGCTACTAACCGAGCCTTATATCGATCAACAGACCCATCAGGCTTAAGCTTCACCTTATAAACCCATCTAGAGCCAATGGCCTTCTTACCAGCTGGTAAGGAAGTCAAAATCCAAGTGTCATTGGATTCAAGTGCAGCTAACTCTTGCTGCATAGCTTGAACCCAATGGTCATGATACTTAGCCTGATGATAAGATTGAGGTTCATGAATATTAGAGACATTTGCTAAAAAAGACATGTAAGTGGACGAAAGATGTGGAGTAGGTATAAAAGGAAAAGTATGAAGAGAATGAGCTGAAGAAGCACAATCAAAAGAAGAAGAAGAAGAAGAAAGCAAAGAATGGTGAGTAGTTGCATTGGAGACAAAATCACTAAGCCATACTGGTTTATGAGATACTCTAGTGCTCCTACGTAATTCAGGAACAGAAACAATTGGAATATCAGAAGAAGAAGATGGTAAAGATTCAGTGGAAGGTGAAGCAGTAGATGAAACAGATGAATTAAGAGGTGAACAATGATTTTCAGAGGACAACACATCCAAAAAACCAGAAGACTGATCAACAGACACCAAAGGTAATGGAATAGCTGGTGGGGAATTAGAACAAGATTTATAAGGATAGGTATGTTCATGAAAAATGACATCCCTAGAAACCAAAATAGAATGAGAATCCATATCAAACAATTTATAGCCCTTTTGTCCATGACTATACCCCAAGAAAACACACTTGTAAGCTCTCGGATCAAACTTAGCCTTATGGGGCTTGACATTTGTTGCAAAACAAAGACATCCAAAAGATTTCAAATGATCATACTTAGGTGGATACCCATATAAAACCTCATAAGGTGTTTTCCACTTAAGAAGTGATGTAGGAAGTCTATTTATGATATAAGTGGCTGTAAGAATTGACTCTCCCCAAAATTGTGGAGGCAAAGAAGACTGAAACATGATAGCCCGAGCTACTTGCAACAAATGCCTATGTTTCCTTTCCACTACCCCATTTTGTTGAGGAGTATAAACACATGACTTATGATGCAAAATCCCCAAGTCTCTAAACAATTTCTGGCACTCCCCACCTAAAAATTCAGTTCCATTATCTGTTCGAATGGTCTGAATAGTTTTATTAAACTGAGTTCTAACCATTCTAAAAAATCTGTCCAAACAATTGAATACTTGGCATTTATGATTCAGCAAATATGTCCAAGTAGCCCTACTATAGTCATCCACAATTGTCAGAAAGAATTTCCCCCCAGAAAGAGAATGTTGACTATAGGGTCCCCAAACATCAACATGCACTAACTGAAAAATACATTCAGTATGGATGCTACTAGAAACAAAAGTCAATCGAGATTGTTTAGCAAGAGGACATACATCACAAACACCAACTTCACCAACATTCTTATTATCAAATGAAATAATATGTCTAAGTACATTGTCAGAAATATGGCCTAAACGTTGATGCCAAAGTTTGTACATAGACATTGACTGAATATTTTGTACATCATTTGTAACAGTACACAAAGAATATCTTTCTATAGTCTCAATCTCAAAAGAATCCTTATTAAGGATATACAATCTGCCTACAACCTTTCCTACTGCCAACACACGGTTAGTCTTCAGGTCCTGCAAAATGCAGTGATGGGGATGAAATTGGAAGGTAACAGAAGAGGTATTAGCAAGTTTATGCACAGACAAGAGATTAAATTTAAAGGTTGGTATATGCA
>JAOTIZ010000003.1:2163517-2176398 GCA_027123425.1 Erythroxylum panamense
TAAGACAGAATAGGCTTCGATAGACGATCCGGTCTCCCTCCCCACCACAAAGCTACATAGATGTTAAAAACATTATATACTTGTTATGTCCTTGAGCTTTGAAAACAAAAATCTACAAGTACTCTTGTCAAAGGTATAAATTTTTTAGTGACAGTGGGTTAGCTTAAAGTGGTAACGTGTTAAATGTGACGAAAGAAAAAAAAAATATCTTCTTATAACGTATTAGACGAACCATATAAATTTCTATGTTTATTTCGTTTATTTCTTTCTTGTATAACTTTCATTGTGTAATAATTAATATCGTAACATTTAATATTATAACAATGTTTTAAAAACTGCAAAGTTGTGATCTTTTTTCTTAATTTACACAGAATAAAATTTTAAATATACATAATAACGTATGCAAATCATAAAAGAAGTATTTTTATTTCTAAGATAAACGCAGGTATAACTTAGAATCAAATATCATCAATAATAAATAAACATGTGCAGCTGAAACTCTTTTTTCTTTTTCTTGATTTGTTTTCTCAACTGAAACTCTCTATTGCTTCTCATGGACATTATTTTATTTAACTTATTTAATAATTTTTTTATTTTATTTCAATAATTTTATATCATAAAATAATTTCATTATAGTTTTTTAAGTTTATTCTTATTAGAAAAATCATATTCAATTATTTAAAAATTAATATTTATTGAATTATTAAAATAATTTTAATTATTTATTTGTTAAATACAAAATTTAATTAATTAATAATAATATAAAATATTTAATTATTTATTTACAAAACCAATAACATAATAATCAAACATAAGTAAAATATTGTCATTACTATGCTTAATGTTTGATGCCAAATACTGGTATGACCATTGACTTTTTTAATCTCTTTTTCAATGCTTGCATACTAAATATGTATAATCCGTAACTTCATTCATATTTTGATTCCACTTTTCATTGTCATTTTCCTTTTTTTTATTCCCATTCTTTCGTAATTACTGGTTACAAAAACGAGATCGAGGAGTTTGAAACAATTGAAACATCAAATGATCACGAACAACGGTCTACCTTTAATAAAGATCCCAAGCAGTACACAAACAAGGAAGCAGAGTACCTATAGCAAGTTGACTTTAAAGGAAAGAAGACCTCAAATCGTTATCACTTAACAATTAGAGTAATGAATCACATGCGAGAATATGCTGCAAGAACACTAAGATTGTTGGATGCACATGCAATAATATCATGATCCTGTTCAAATAATGCCATCTCTCTTTCGTCCATGGATATCCAAACTTCTATACTATCACCTTCCTTTGTTTTCTGCAGCACAATAATATTCCTGTACTGTAAAACTGTTGAAGTGACCCATGAAGGTTTACCCCATCCAAAATCTATCTCATACAACGGAAACCCACATAAGTTAGTGCAGCAATAAGGGCTACCTTTGATGCTAAACTTGGGTTCTTCGTTGGGGATAGAGTTGTCCGGGAGATTGCAGAATTCAATCAAACTTTTTCTGAACTTACTGGCTAACTCATTCAACTCAATCTGGTTTTCCTCGATTTTTGTTGTATAATACAGCGCTATATTTCCAATGGTGTTCGCTGGCAATGGTGGTCTCACTCTTTTACGCATATTCACCAGTTGAAACAGCACATATGAACCTGAAGATGACTCGGACAAAGATCTTGAAGACAATATGGCACTTTTCATAATTAACGCCAACACCAAATCAGAATCACTGAGGTATTGCTGTCCTGAGGGTGTTGAGGATCCGGTTGTTTTTGTCCTGAGTTGAGCTATTTTTGAGGCAGGGACAACAAACCTTCTTCTAACGAAGTCTCCTGGTATTCCGGTTAGCTTAGGCGTGTTAAGCAAAACACTGGGTGGCGAGGAGTGTGGTTCCAGAAATATAGGTATAGGTGTTACTACTTTGCTGCTGCCTTCACGAGCTGTATTCATTGATGCCCAACTTTGGACAAATGTGCACAATGAGGCTGCATCTACGAGTTTATGCGAAGGGCTCACAGTAATGGCTATTCCTCCACAGTTGAAGAGTGTAAGTTGAATGGCCAACATACAGCCTGAGGGTACGTTGTTTGTATCCAAAGCAGGACAGAAGTGGCTCAAGAAATCGGCATCGGGATGGTTAAGTAAGGTAGAAAGCTGGCAATCAATGCGAGCTACCACAAAATAAGCCCCTTCATCAAAGCAGTCAACTGCTGTTGCATCATCTTTGAGTCTCCCTGCTAATGGATAGTAGTGAGTGAGTGTTCGAGAGAGTGACTTCTGTAGAGTGTTTGACCTTTGGAAGAACATTGAAAGTGTTTCATCATCATCATTTTGGCAGTCATTGGTCTGGTAGAAAAAAATTATAGTGCCATATTCAGGAGGAACTGGTATGGGCTTGTCCCAAAAAGAAAGCTGAAATGTTTGAAGATGTTGAGGTGTAGAAGATGATGGTTTGATTGTTTTTCTTGAGATGATTTCAAGCTTCATTGTTGGCATTTCCATGTCTGCTTGCTCTAATTTTCTTGAGATTATTATATACTGTTTATCTTTCTAGTACATAAATTTCTACACCACATGCTGAACTAACGAACAGATCTAATTTTTCGACTTCGAATTTTGACGTAGATCCACCTACCTTAACCCCTAAAAAGTAAAAAGTTTCAAATTGCCGTTAAGACGTGATCAGAACCTGCCGTTGCCACTGCAAGAAAAAATTGTTTTACCTACGAATTTTGCTGATAAAAATTATTTTTTTTTGTAGGTAAATAAATTTGGTGATAGAATTTACCGACAAAAAGAGTTGCAAGAGAAATGATCATAGGTAAAATTTTCCAACAGTTAATTCCATCGCCAAATTTTCCAACAGTATCACAATTTTCATAAGTAAATTTACAGATGAAATTATAATTCTCATCGCTAAAATTACGAACGGAATTATGATGTACAAAATAAGTATTTTGAAAATAATTGTAAATTAGAAATTTATACAAAACATAAGAGTATCAAAACTTCAAATAAAATCCATTTAAGTATCGAAATATTATAAATCTAAGCTATGCAATTGGTGAAGGTGGATGATCTGATTGTTACGATGAGGTGTTGTCTCTCCTTTTCAACTCATCCATCTCATTACAGAGTTGGGCAATATACTCCATTGACTGTTGCAACTGAGTTGCTAGCATCTTCACTGTGATCTCAAGCTAAACGACTCTCTCATTGGATGTGAATCGCCTACCAGATCTAGCTATACTGGATGTGGAAGATTGTGAATAGCATATGTTTGCAAAATAACCTAAGCCTAAAATCCTTCCACGACCTACCACTAACTGCGTTAAGATATGTCTGAATCTCATCAACAATTTCAGTTCTGAGACTATCATTCAATGCTTTTTTGTCATTGGTCCTATCATTATAATTGTTTATGTTAATAAGTGATACTTTTAAAATAATATTATTTATCAAATTAATATTAAAATATAAATTTTACATACATTAAATTGTCTACATTAGATGTTGACGAAGGTCACACTATCATGTTTCTTAGTGTGGGTATGCAAAAAGAGCTGATGTAGTGTAGACTTATTACTTATAAACTTTTCCTGCATCATAAATTTTAGACCTTTTTTAAAACTTAATGAATGAATTGTCAATACTAATCTATACAAATATTGTTTAAAATCAAAAGGAGCCCAAACAATATGTTCCCTTAACCAGATATAACTCAAATTCTCCTTTTCATTACGTTTTAAATGTAAATGATTATGCAATGTATATGCTCCTAAGCATTGAATTAAGTAAATTAAGAGTCATTAATGCAAACCTAATGACTACCTAGAGTTTTTATCAAAGTAATATATTAAGGTTCCAACTAAAGTAGTATTAGTATTTTAGAGTTCCTAGTTAAAGTAGTAATAGTCGTTAGTTTTTCAACTTAAGTATGAATCATATGGAATCATATATAAAAGGGAACAAACTTCAACAACAAGATGTATAGATTTATGATATTTATTTAATTTACTCCCAATTAAGAGATGGTTCTTATCCTTTGCACTTTACTAAACTAACCCAATTAAGAGATGGTTCTTATCATACATATTTATCTTTTTCAAGTTATAGGGTGACATCCTTTTCTTCTAGTTGTCTCACTTTATCATAATCATTCTTAATTAAAGTATTTTCTAACTTGGCTAATATTTCTCCCATAACTTTCTTTTCAGAAACCTTTTGCTTGTAATCATCATCAAGAGACATATTCTTGGTTGTCAGATTTTCATTAACAGATTCTAATGATTTAATCTTACCCTTTAAGGATGCTTCATTGTTCTTGGACGTCTCAACTTTTTTGAATTATATCATTGTCAACTTTTTGTACTGATCATACAATTCATGATATTCGTTTTTCAATTCATCATTTTCAATATCAGAGTCAGAATAATATACCTCATCATCTCCTGATTCAGCCATGAAGCAAATGATGCTGACTTCTTCTAGCTGCTCTTCAAAGTTTTCAAAATCTTTATCTGACCAAGCTGTAGTCATCGCTTACTTTCTGGATTTTTTGTTCTCTAACTTGTCCTTTTTAAGAAGAGGACATTCAAGCCTTGTGTGTCTAGGCTTCTTACATTGATAGCATATGATTTGATTATTTTATGTATTGCTATTGTTGCTATTGCCTTTTGGTAGGAATCGGCTGTTCCCAGCTTTCTTGTTTTCTTCCATTTTCTTCATCAGCTTCTTTTTATATAAGTGGGCATAGTTTCTGACCATGAAGCTGAACTCGTCATCTCGATCTATTTGCAACTTAGTATCACTTTTATCACTGTTTGATTCATTAATTGCTTTTAATGTTATTCCTTTTCTATAGGAAGATCTTTCATCTTGCTAAGCTTGATTTTATGGATCATCAAATTTCCTCAAAGCCAGTAGATGGAAATAGTGTCTAGATCTTTTGCAATTTTTAGATTTGTCACCTTAGGTCTCCATTCCTTTGGTAGTAATATTAGAATCTTGGTTATGAGCTCATCATTGAGATATATCTTTCCCAAGTTCTTTAAGGCAGTAATGATGTTGTTGAATCGTCCAAAGAATTCATCTATGATTTCTCATTGCTTTATGACAATAGTTTCGTATTGATGCACTAAAAGGCTTATTCTATGTTTCTTTACCTCAATTGTTCCTTCAAAAGTGACTTGAAGCTTATCCCACATTTTCTTTTATGTAGAGCAGTAGTATATCTTTTCATACTCTTTGGGAGACAATTCATAGATAAGATGATGTCTTGCTTTGGCATTCAGCTCTATATTTCTTCTATCACCATCAGTCTACACTTCTACGTTGTCAGTAGCAGAAGGTGTGACTCTAGCTTTGATATCTTGCCAGATTTCGATATCTATAGATTGTGGATAAATGATAATTCTCTCTTTTCAATAGGAATAATTGTTTTCATTAAAATAAGGAGATTTTGAGACAGATTGTCCTTCAAGGCTTCTCAAGTTGTTTGTCATGATTTATCATCTGCTGTAAAACGTAGTAAATGTGGAACTTACTCTAATATCAAATCATAAAGCAAACACATGAAAGAGGAGGTGAATTGTTTCTGATTTGAAAAGTTTTGCAAGTTACTTTCAATTCGTATAAAGACAGGGGCCTGTTAAAAATTAAAACAATAGGAGTCTGTCAGACGATAAAACCCTGATAAATGACAGAGCCTGTTAGACGTTAGGAGCCTGCTAAACGATAAATCATGTTAAAACAATTTAAAACAGAAGGCGTTGTTAAAATGAAAGGAACCTCTTGCAAGTTGAAAATAGAAGGAGCCTATTACAAAAGTGAAGGAACCTCTTGCTAAATGAACACACACACAATATAATGCGAAAATTTAAAAGTTAAGAGGAGAGAAATAATAATACAGTCGATTTGTAATGGTTTAGCTTATAACCAAAGCCTATGTCTAGTTCGTAAGTATCCAACTTGAATGCTTCACTAAAATCTCAAGTAGTAATTTGACGAGCCTCTTCAAGCTCACAATTACATATTTTTTTAAGGTTCTTCCACCTTCCATAGTAGTAGTATTTTGCTAGCCTCTACAAGCTCCAAAAAAAATTGTATAAAGGATTTTACAATCTCTCTTCATAGAGTAACATCACTTTCTAAAGCACAAAAAGTTTGATATAGCTTTCAAGAATATTGATGTTCTAAGATATTTCGCAAGTATCGTATATGTGTCTATTTCACAAATGCAGTGGCTCTTCCTTAAGTAACATTTTCTTCAACTAGTCATTGCTTAATCTTTGATGTTATCTCTGCTGAAATTTTTGATATTCAGACGTTAAGAAGGACGATCTGTCAATACTTTCGGAACTGATTATTCAAATTAGCAAGATCCTTCCGGATGTCATAGAAAGTTTATGCAAGAAAGAAGACAATTATTTAATGATTTTATTTTCTCACAAGAAATATATCGTTACCTATACAAAGAAATAAATCCAATTTTAAATTTTGAAATATTATACAGTTATTGTCAAAATTGTTAAACATAAACATTGAGCTAAAAGTTTTAATATGGTATTGTACCGATCAATATCTACTATTTTTGATTCTTTTTAAATGTATAAAATAACTTATTTTTTAAAATTATAAAATAGTTCAAATTTATTTCCTTCGAACAAGAGGGTCACCGTCCTGGTAAACACCAATTTAAATTCTGTCTCTGTAACCTCTCTCTCTCTCTCTCTCTCTCTATACATCTCTAACAGGTCACCGTCCTGGTAAACACCAATTCTTTGTCAGTTAGGGCACAATAGAAAGGTTGCTATCTCTTTATTCCTCGTCTCTCTTTCTTATTGAGTGGATTGAATGCGACTTTGCCTGCCAGACACCGTCTGAGCCATCCACCTTTGCTTTCTTTCACGGCCTGCTTTCTCCTGCAACGTACACGTGTGTTCTCATATTTGGACCCGATTTTGTAGCTCAATCGTCTGTGTCTTTCATCTTTTAAATGGGACAATTTCATTTCAGGTACCATTTCCATCAATGACTGCGTATACCTTTTCCACGTTCATCGCTTACTCCAAAGTAGATTTATATGCCATCGTACGTTTTTATTAATTAATGTGTCATTTACGGAGGAAACGCGTGTTGCCACAGAAATGACATATCATACTGGCAACAAAACCCCATCTGGCTGACTATTGCTTTTCTTTTTCTTTTTCAGAAGAGCAAAATGAATATGGTGTACGTACGATCTCTGTCCACAATCTTGCTAATATAGGAATATTTTTTCAACCACAAGTCTCGCTAACCCTATCTCTCCGATGCTTGTGTACTCCTCCCCACCACAAAACTACATAGATATTAAACACAAATTTCTCTAAGTGATACTATCATAAGACTTTCAATAACCACAGTTTTTTTAAAATAGAATAATCTTGTTAGATTTAGTGATGATGGAAAACATTTCGTAAAAGACAATCTTTTAATGCAGATCAGATGTACGATATAATTATCATAACATTAGATACTTGGTAAGTCCTTAAGATTTGAAAAAAAATTCTATAAGTACTCTTAATAATCAAAGGTATACAATTTTTGATGCAGTCGAGTAACTTAAGGTGGTAAAAAATGTGTTGATTTTGATGGACAAAAGAAGATGACATCTATGGCTTAATGAAAAAGACAATAACAAAATCAATTATTACGTCTTGACCTTCAAAATAAAATGATGATAATACTGCACTATGGAAAAAAGATGTACCAATAGCAAATGCTAAAGGAGTATAAATGATACTTGAACATATGCTAATGAGTTGAAAACTAAAATTTAAGAGATAAAACAATAGTAAGAAGAAAACATCAGTACAATATAACCAAGGATAGAAAAAGATAGACTATCGAACTGTTAGCTTAAAGTTTATTATTAATTATTTTGATGATAACTATATAATATTTCAAATTTTAAATTGAATTTATTTTCTTATATGGTAATATTTCAAAATCTAAATTGAATTTATTTATTTTTATATAGGTAACGATATAATTCTTAAATAGAAATAAAATCATAGTATAAATGCTTTCTTTTTTGCAGAAACCTTCATAATGAACTTATCTTATTTATCTTACAATATCCAGAAGGATCCTAGAAATCATATATTTCATCAATCAAGACATTACCATATTTATTTCTTAATGTCTGATTATTGGAAGATTCTAGCATAGATGATATTCAAAATTTGTTAGATACAAAGTCAACGCATAACAAAATTGAAGCAACGACTAGTTAAGAAAATGTCTACTTAAGAAAAAACTACTGTTGTTGTGAAAAACAAGAAAAGAAGTTAAGGAAGCTAGATTTTTGAAACACATTGACAACATCAATACTTTTGAAAGTTATATCATCATCAAATCTTTTGTGCCTTAGAAAGTTAAATTTTCTTTTTGAGAGAGATCATTGAAGCTCATATCGAGCAAATTACTTCTTCATTCTTTGAGAGTTTGTAGAGGCTAGTTAAATACTACTAGTATAGAAGGTTGAAAAACTTTAAAAAATATATACTTATAAACTTGTAGAGACTCATCAAATTACTACTTGAAATTTTAGTGAAACATTTAAGTTGGATACTTGGAGACTAGACGTAGACTTAAGTTATAAGTTGAATCAGTATAAATCAAATGCGTCATTCTTTCTCTTCTCTTAACTTTTAAATTTTTGCATTATATTGTATGTGTATTCATTTTAGCAAGAGGCTCCTTCATTTTTATAATATGCTTATTCTGTTTTCAACTTACAAAAGGTTCCTTTCATTTCAACAGACGTCTTCTGTTTTAAATTGTTTTAACATGATTTATCGTTTAGTAGGTTTCTATCCTTTAGTAGGCTTCTATCATCTAACATGCTTCTGTCGTTTAACAGACTTCTATAGTCTGACAAGCTTTTATTGTTTTAAAATTTAACAGGTCCCTGTCTTTATACAAATTGAAAGTAACTTACAAAAATTTTCAAGTCACACACAATTCACTCCCCTTTTATGTGTGTTTGCTTTATCACAAACAACTGGGGAGTATAGTTGGGAAGACTCGGTTAGTCATGCTCTTACCATCAAAGATAGGGGTTAAACTATCTTTAAGAGGATTAGGGAATTTAGAAGAAAGATAAATGAATAGTTGCTATGGTGATGAATATAAAGTTTTAAAAGATTAGAAAATTGATTACATGTTATTAAAAAGGATTCACACTTTGGAATATGTTAACAACATCGTAACTTCGACAAAATTTTAGAAATAGATTGGACTTGGTGAACGTTTGCATATGTTGACACCCTCGTGAGTTTTTATGATAGACAGTAATTCTTTGTTAAATTAACCTTGACATTGAAGTTAATGTGAAAAATTGTGAGATATTCTTTAAATTTTAGTGAATCGTAAAATTACATAAACTAATCCTCAAACAAAGACATGAGATCAATACTGGTCTTGTATTGAACGGCTAAATTCTATTCAGAAGTAAATTAGTGCTAATATCAAGATTGGGGCAAGATTTAGACTTGTGACATAATTTTTAAAGACACAGAAATATAATTTTAATAACCTTAGATTTATGTAAGAATTAAAAATTCCTTATATTTAAACTTCTTTTACATGTAACTCTAGTTTATAAATAGTTTGATAAGAGTTTTATAAAGTGCTTGTTTTTGTCTTTCTATTATTCTCATATCCTCTATAATAATAAGAAAATAAGAAATATATCTCCTTACGTTTAAATATAGTTTATGTATTACCAACCATATAAAATTATATTTATATTTCATTTTTTCTTATATAATTTTCATTGTCTAATAATTGATATCAGAACATTTAATACTATAACAAATTTTTTTAATTGCAAAATTTGGTGACTTTTTTTTTCCCTAATTTACACCGAATAAAATTTTAAATATACATAATAGTGTATGGAAATCATAGAAAAAGTCATTAGTCAACTACTGAATTTATCAGAATATTTTAATAACGTTTTGCCAAAGTAAGCAAAGGATTTTTGTATTGAAAAAGATTTGTCAAACTGCTGGATTAGAGTACACGCTGACAAATTGGTGAGCATATGAGCAAAACTCCAAGAGTTTCAAACAATTGAAACAACACATGACCACGAACTACGGTCAACCTTTAATAAAGATCACTAGTTATTCAATAACCGCAGTACACTAACAAGGAGCTCTAAACATATAATTTCTAGGAGCTTTTGTTTTTTTGTACTTATTTTTTATTGATTTCTAATATCTACAATTACTTTATTTATTAAAATGATCATTTGTTAAATTAAATATTAAATACATAAAAATACAATTCTTTTAATTATTTATAGCAACTAGGAGTTTTTAATTCGTTACGTCAAAAATTACTAAATTTTAGAAATAAATGTTCAACTAGATTAAATACGATTGCAGATGTTGTATTATTTTTAATGATATTTCCTTTCTTAAAACTATTATCTAATTAAATTTTGGATCATATATAAGATTGTTAGACAATAAGGATTAATTGAATTATATGTTTTCGATTAACTAATTCTAAAAAAGATAGATACTTAATATCACATCAAATAAATATAATTGATGAAATAATTATTTTTGTACCAATAATCTACTGTAGTTTCATCAGTGGAAGTGACCATAAATTAAAGTTCGTTTTATTGATAACTCTTGTTTTATAATTTATATAATTCAATTTATTTTCTCCGTCACAAAATTCAATATTATCACAAACCTCATTTTGTTAAATGTTGTATTTCATAACGATTGATGAAGTAGAATTTCTCTTGATGAGACCCCTTTTTCTTATATCACATTTTTATTATTGCAAGATTTAGGATTTAATTTGAGATTCAAACAACAGCTTTATTACACACGGTTATTAGTTATTTAAATATTTTTATATTTTAATTTACGAGATCATTTTTTTTTGTAAGAAAGATATATAAGATGTGCTGGTTTTATTATTTCATAAATTTCTCATTTTGATGAAACTATAATTAGAAATAATTTAAGAATAATACATATATATAGATTGAATCTTACAATTATAATCTTATTAAAATTTCAATTACATAATAATTACTTTAAGAATTTTATTTTAACATTAAAATATTAAATATAATTAAAAAATATATCCAAATAAGTAATCTATTTAAATAATTTTTATTATAAAATTTACAACCAATGAATTAGCTATAAAACGTAGATGAACACAACTAAGGATCTATGTTTAACATCCCTAGTTATCGAATATCGAGTTACCATAGTACACCTACAAGGAAACAGAGTAACTTCGGGAATCATAAATGGTTGTATTTAAAGGAACGAAGACCCGAAAGCATCATTATTCGAAAGCGCTGGGATTGTTGGACGCATTTGCAAGAATATGGTCCTGTTCGAAAAGGAGCATCTCTCTTGGGTCCATGGATATCCAAGCTTCGATACCATCACCCTCTTTTGTTTTGTCCAGCATAATAATATTCCTGTGCAGTAACATTGCTGAAGTGACCCATGAAGGTTTACCCCAACCAAAATCTATCTCACACACTGGAAACCCGCACAACCTGGAAAAGGAATGGGGTGTACCTAGGAGGATGCTAAACTCGTGTTATTCGTTGAGGCTACCGTTTCCTGCGTGATTGCAGAATTCAATCAAACTTTTTCTGAACTTACCGGCTAACTCATTCAACTCAGTCTGCTTTTCCTCGATTTTTGTTGCATTGTACAATATTAATTTTTCCGCACATTCACTACATTAAACAATACACAAGGACCTGAAGGCGACTTGGACAACGATCTTGAAGCCGACATGCCAACTCCAATAATTAATGCCATCCCCAAATCACGTTCAGTCAGATGTTGCTGTCCTCCGTGATGAGACTGAAGAATAATTAACATCGTCGTGTTGTCCGTTAAAACTAAAAGAATTAGCAATTAGCATAAACAATCTATCACACATAATTGCATAATTAACAATAATAGAATTATAGTACAAAACAACACCATTTTTAATTATACGAAAAATATAGCAATAACGGTGTAAAACAGAAATTGAAATCAAATTCCTTTTCATAGAAGATACATAAATAGTATCTTTCAAAAGTAAATCGTGTCCTATACTCAACTTCAAGGAAACTGCTCCTATATGCTCAACATTAATATTAAATCCATCTCTTAGTTGCACCATCAACTTCTCTTTATTTGGCTTCCGCCTGCTTTTGAACTCCTGCAATGAGTTCGTTACATAAATAGTAGCACCATTATCTAACCACTATAAATTAGAAGGAACATCAACAAGATTTGATTCAAAGCAGATAAAGAGTTAAGAAATATCTTTCTTCTTTGCCAATCAATTATTAAACTTCATATAGTCACGCTGCCTATGCCCATGTTCATGACAAAAGTTGCAATTTTCATTAAAAACAGGCTTGGGCTTAGCACTAGAACTCTCACCAAACCCAAAAGGCAATGCAGGTTTATCATTCCCTTTCTTCTTAAATTGAGGCTTACGCTATTTGTTTTTAAAAATTTCTTCTCATTACCATTATTGTGAAAAGTGTGATGAATACTGTGGGACTTTCCCTTCTTCATACTATGCTCCTCTTGAATAAGAATGAAAATCAATTCATCAATGCTCCATTTATCTTTCTGAGCATGATAAGAAGCCCTTAGTTTAAGGATTTTTTAATCAAACATGTGGGCTTATATTGTTGGATCGCGTACGGTCCGAGTATTCACAATACACTGCGGAAAAGACCATACAACAATATGATGTATAATCGAAAATACCAAGGATGTACGAAAATACCTTATTGCCGTGAGTGGATTGCTTCTTTTTCGGATTC
>JAOTIZ010000003.1:2191043-2218220 GCA_027123425.1 Erythroxylum panamense
ATTTTCTGAATTTTTTGTACAAATGATTAGGTCAATTTGTAAAGTCAACGGACTAAATTAATTTGTATTTATGAAAAGGGCCCTCGTGGTCATTGTACCTACTGGTGATTGTGTATGTTAATTGATTTCCGCATAGTGTATGTTTGTGTTTTTTTTTAAAAAAATTATACTGAGTTTGGACTGAGAGATGCAGCATGCCACCCTCGCATGGCATGAACTCGGATATCATCATCGATGTCGGGTTCGGGTCATGCGGGAGTGGGGTGTTACAGTTCCACATCATGAAGAAAGAAGTCCGGGTCCACTATTGCAGGTTGGAATTTACACCAGAAAGCTTTGACTTGTCTACAATCGTGAAGGGCATGTAACGTAGACTTTTCATGGCCACAAGAAAAGCACTTGCTGTCGATCATGAGATGATAAGCAACACGTTGTTGGTTAGTCAAGAGCTTTTGCTTGATCAATAACCAAAGGAAAGCCCGAATCCATTGGGGGCCAGCCCATTTTCAGATGGCAGCCCACGATCTTCCGGCCGCAACATTAATGGTACCCTCTATTAAGTCATAAGTAGAAGCAGTAGTGAACTTGCTATTTGTGGTAGGACCCCAAGTAATGGTATCCATTGCGGTGCTGGACGGAGCTAATTAGATCGCCACTATATCCATACATACGGTGGAGGGGAGATACTGTTAGAATAGGTGCCATTGCCAAGAGTTGCCCCCATTCATGAAATCGGCCATTGTGGCGTACAAATCTGTCTCCGGATATGAGGAAGTGACTACGGAAATTAAGGGGCCTTAGTCAAGCACCCAGGGGTCCAACCAGAATAAGATGTTCCTCCCATTTCTCAACTTCCACCGGAGTCCTTGACGGACAAATTGCCAAATAGCTGAGAGACCCCTCCAGGTAGTGGAAGCCCTTGATCTATTAAGAGCGAGGGTGATATGATCCTGGTCTATGCGATATTTAGCCCGTAAGACTTTGACCCATAAAGATGTGGGGTTTAGTAATCAAATCCCAACCAAGTTTGGTCAAGAGAGCGTCATTAGACATGTAGTGGCGTTTTAAGCCTAGACCCCCTGCTTGTTTGGGTTTACAAACTTCCTCCCACTTGATCAGGTGCATTTACCGGTGGTCGTCGGTATCTCCCTAGACAAATGCTCTCATGAGGCACTCCAACTCATCACAGAGTGGTCGCGGGAGTCTGACAATCTGCATGGTGAAAATAGGGAGAGCTGAGATGACAGATTGAGTGAGAGTGACTCGCCCTGCTAACGACGTTTGGGCCCTCCATCCTGAGAGTTTCTTTTGTGCTGTGTCCACTATATACTGGTAGGTTCGCTTCATGGTACGTTCATGGATAAGCTGAACTCCTAGGTATTTCCTAAGGTTGTTTGTATGAGTGATGTTTAAAATTTGACTGAGGCGACGTGCATCCACAGAAGGAACATTTTTGGAAAAGAAAATCCTAATTTTGGCAGTGTTGACCTTTTGGCCTGAGGCTGTACAAAATACTGCTAGGGTATTAGCGATAAGCTAAACCTAGGAGTCTATTGCTTCAGCAAAAAGAACTATATCATCAGCGAAGAGCAAATGTGAGATGGGAGGACTTATGGGACCCATCTTGATCGGTGTCCAAGTACCCTGTCCCATCTTTGTCGAAATAAGGTGGCCTAACCATTCCATGCACAGGACAAAAAGATACGATGAGAGTAGGTCTCCTTGGCGAATACCTCTGGAGGGCTTGAAAGGAGGAGACTTAGAGCCTTGCCAATCGACTTGCATAGTGACTGTCGTCACACACTTCCTAGCGTAGTCTGTTATAAGCTTTCTCTAGGTCTACCTTAATGGTTAAATAGCTAGTCTTCTCCTGTTTCTTACGCATCGAGTGGATGACCTCCTAGGCTACGATGATATTATCTGTAATTTGTCAACCAGGAATGAAACTACATTGGGTTTCTACCACTAGATGCTCCATCTGAGGTTTAAGACGGCTCACAAGAATTTTGGATATGATCTTGTAGAGAATTGTGCAGAGACTAATAGGCCTGAAGTGAGCCATACTAGTCGGGGATGGGATTTTTAGGATTAAAACCAACACCATTTAGTTTATGTCCTCTTCCCATCGACCAGAGCTGAAGACCTCCTGAATTAATTCACTATTGTGGGCCCTACAGTCCTCCATTGTTTTTGGAAGAAGAGAGCATTAAAGCCATCAACCCCCGAAGCTTTATCAGGATTCATAGTAAACACAGCATTTTTGACTTCGATCTCATGAAGAGGAAGGCTAAAAAGCCCTCTTCGGAGAGAAAAGGGAATTGGCTTGTAAGAGGATAAGTGGGGAGGTTCTCGTCATCCGTCGAATAAAGTTGAGAATAGAAAGTCCTGGCCAGGATTTCCAGTCGGATAGGGTCAGAGATTTGAGATCCATCCGAGTCAAGGAGACGCTCTATCTTCAACTTCTAGCGTTTCACAAGGGTCATCGTGTGATAGTACTTTGTGTTACGATCACCTTTTGATATCCATTCACAACGAGCTTACTGATGCCAGAAGATTTCTTCCTCACACAGGACTTGAGTCAGATCCGCCCTCAGCTTATCTTCCAAGACGAGCATAGTATCTATATTGTCAGGAGTAATGGTTCTTTGGATGCCCTCAAGCCGTGCAAGTAGGTGTCACTTACGGTGGAAAATATTACCGAAGTCGGTTTGATTCCAGCGCGAAAGATGGGTGGAGAACTTGGTTAAGGCTTGACTCATCGTGCCTTCCGTAGGTAACCAGTTTCTTTCTACCACTTCAGCAAACCCCGGATGAGTGATCTAGGCATTTTGGAATCGAAATTTAGGCGAACCGGTTGATCTGGGAATCTGACCTTTAAGAAGAATTAGCAGAGGACAGTGGTCAGACCCCAAAAAAGGAAGATGCTGATTAACTGTCTGAGGAAATTCCTGAATCCAGGCAGAGGAACTAAAAACTCTGTCCAAACGAGCTTGAATTCTTCCTCGATGCCACGTGAATTTAGAGCCCACATAACCCAAACAGTGAAGCCCACACTCTTGAGCCACCCAATCTTGAAAAGGCTGACTGACCACCCTCGTTGACCTGGAGCCTCCACGTTTGTCCTAGTGGTCCAACTTAGCATTAAAATCCCCGCCTACCATCCAAGGGTGATGAGTATGGCGTCCTATCCAATTGAGTAAAGGCCAAAGGAAGGATTGAGTAGCGACCTGTGGGCTCGTGTAAATTGTTGTAAAGTCAAAGGTTCCGGAGTCATACTTGATGGTAATTTGGACAAATTGGCGATGGATAACATCACAGAAATTTCAAATCCATCCTTCCATAAAATCCAGATCCTGCCTGAAAAGCCTACGACTTCGACTCTAACTGAGTAATCGAGGCCTAGGGACTGGACAACTGCATTGGCTCTATTGTCGCTGATACGAGTCTCTAGTAAAACTAGGATACTAGGCTTATAGGTATGCAAGTAATTTCTCAGGATAGCAAGGAACCCGGTTCCCCTTGTCCCTTGACAATTCCAAATAAGCAGCGACATAAAAGGAAACGTTAAAACAGCTATTTTATCGTTTAGGTCGAGTCCATACCTCCAACACGGTCCTTCGTAATAGCATCGGTCGAGGCCGTCCGAACCATTTTCTCATCAGTGTGAATCTCTACGTGATCCTCCTGTGTGCCGGGTCCAATTACTGGACTGATGATTGGGGATTCATTTTGGGAAGGGCATTATCCTCCCGAGTAAGAACCACCGGCTGAGTTTTGACGCCCTTCATTTGGTGGATACTGTCGGTAACGCCCTAGGCCTACTCCTGAAGAATTTGACCATCACAGATCATTTCGTTGTGGGAGGAGAGTGCAATGGCTATATGTTTGTCCTAGGGGGAGGGTTGAATTTGGATTTATGGGCCTTGAGGGTGGGTCTGCAGCCCAGGAACCCGCTGTAGTCTGGTTCGGGAGCTTTCACCACAAAGTTGTTGGGTCGGGGCAGCTTGTGGGCTTCTAGAGGACTTTTTGGCACTTGATTTGGGCCCGGTGGAATTAAAAACCAGGCCCGTATGCACGTGCTTGCCTTTTCCTGTAATAGCATTTGTAGTAATTTTCTGACTAAATTTAAATAGAGTACTACGGCATGGGACCTCAGGTCCTTCTTCCTCATGAACGTTACCCTCCTACTTTGCCAAAACAGTGAACCTCAAGTGATGCGGAACCCTCAGATCTAGACACGAAAATACCCAACACGAAAATACCCAACACGAATTGAATTGCGCACAAGTGTGATTTCCTGAACAAAAGTATTCAATTTGATCTTCATATGTCGCACCTTGCTCCTAGTTATCGGGCCATTCGGAAAAACGAAACCTTGAGTATCACCACCTTGGTTCTTATCATCAAGCCCCCATGTATGTCCCTTCCTCGTCTTTTCCAATTTGTGTTAATCGTTGCGGTGACTTCGTTGGAGCACATTTGGGCACCTATATTCATGCCTCATAACCAGGAACATTACCACCTGCGGCCTTCCCGCTATCTACTGCAGCATTGGTCATCGTCTCCATCGCTCCACTGTTCATCGTCTCCATCGCTGCACTGTTCATCGTCTCCACATGATTGGAACCATCTGCAGGATTGGGAAGGACCGAAGGGGTTGGAAGGCGTTGCGGATGGCCTTCTTCTGCATGCCCAATCCTCCCACACCTGAAACATAACTGAGGCAGGCCCTCATAAGCGATGTGCAGAACTTCTCCATCCAGCTCGACGGTATGGCGCAGTGGTGCATTCAAGTCGACGTCCACCGCCAACCTAACAAACTTGCCTCGGTTCTGTTGGAGGGGGCTTCATCGATGCGGACTGTTGTCCCTACTAAATCTCCGAGCACTATGATGATCTGCAGATGGTAACGTGTGATGGGAAGGTTTGGTATTCTGATCCAAACTACTGTTCAATTCCTCGAGCCTTGTGAAGGTCTGAAAGACGGGAGCCACCTCTACACTGAGAGGACTTGGCCAAAAATCACCCAGGGCCGTTGCGTGAGTGCTTTGATATAGTCATCTTCCTCCTTAAACCTGACGAGGAAAAATTCTTGTTCAAGGACCACAACCTTCATCAGACCCCTGGGATGCCACAGGGATGCCAACTAGGAGTAGAGGAGACGATAGCCAATCCTTCGGCCAAGGAGCTTAACGATGACAATGTTCGTCCATTATAGGTCCAATTTGTTCCATAGGTTACTGGAGAGAGTTATTCCTCCTCCTAGCTCCCCAGAATGTTGGGTATCGCCGTGTTCTATGGCGATAACTTCATCTGCTGGCCATGCCGTTAGCTGCAGAGGCTTCAGTTGGCCCTATCAAGGCGGCACTGTATGACTGTGGGGGATGGGTGGTGAGCTCGTCCTCGCACTTGCGGGTGCAGACTCGCTTAGGGTGATGACCCTCCGAGTCCAGAGCCTCCATGGCGGCTTAAGGTTAAGTACCGAGAAGTTAACCGGAGGACAAAACCAAAGTGGCCAAGAAAAATATAGAGAGCGCAAGTGATTCTAAAGAGAGAAAATCAGAAAGCAAAAAGAATCTACTCCGATAGTAGTTTTTTGTAACTGAATGCCAACTACCAGCTGTTTGCATATTGCAAGGCCAAGCTCTCTCCCACCATATTTTCGAGCATGATGACTTTTGCATGTACTTTTTAAACAGATTTGGTAAAGCATTATCTCTTACATGAAACAAAAGTATTGATCTACATTATAACTAAATTTTAAACGACTGAAAACTAAAGATCAAAAAGAAAAAGAAGATGGAAATATGAACTCGTGGTAATGTACCTGATATCCCAATCCCAGTATCATAGACGTCACAGTGCAGCCAAACCATTGTTTCAAGGGATTGAGGTATTCATCTTTGTCTCCATCCAATGTGTTTTGTGCTTTACTGGGGTTCTAGGTTCATCATTAAGTGAATAATTCTGATTGTTACCTTCACTATATTTCTTAACGTGGGAACCTCTCGCTTGGATGTTAATTCACAATGGTCTTCATTATGGCTGTTAATTCTCTGATTAGTTGTTGACTTATGGTGGTTTCCTTGAGGTTTTTCATAACAAGGGTCTGCTACAGCATACAGATTTATGCCTACCTTCCCTTCATGGGTGAACTTGATCACATTGCTGCAAAAATTGCATATGATGTGATTCAGATCATAGCCAAAGAAGATAATAAAAAAGATAACGTGATGGATATGAGTAGTTTGATTGTTGAACTAAGTGAAGTACATTCGTATCAATCTATCTTAGAGTTGAGGAGAGCATTTCCTGAAACTCAAAATTCACTCCCTGATAGAATTGGTGAGGATCTGTCGAATCCTTAGAACATCTCCAATGATCTGAAATTGATACATTAGTCCAATCAGAATCAATTCTCAACTCCTAGACATCCTCGTAAAGTAGGGGTTATATGGTATATATTTTCTTTTTCACCTATATTGGAACATCATCGGCTACACGTCCTTCTTAGGTCAGAACTTTCCGTAGTGATGCAGTGGCTGTCTGAAGAACATGCTTGACTACCTCTCTTGGGAGGAACTTTGTTGCTTCCAACTTCGTAACTCCTGACTCTACCTTGGAAAGGTAAAGTATATCATTTATAAGTTAAAGAACTAGATCTCCTGAAGATATCATGACGTTTATTATTTGTTTTTGCTCGCGGTCAAGACTTGTGGTTGATAGAATCTCAGCAATTCTAGCAACTCCAGATAGTGGACATCTTATCTCAAGAGGCACGGTTGCTAGCTTTTGCTTTGCACGCATCGTCTAAACCCAATTTCAAGTCCTGAAGCAATATTTGGCAACCAAATCAAGTTTTAATATATATATATATATATATATGTAAATATCCTGTTATATGGATTGTTTTGGCAACCTCTGTTTCCCTCACTTTCTGTACTGCAATCTCTTCATGAAGTTTTGCCATTTTCTCTCTGTTTTGGACCTGCAATCCAATAAGAATACAAACTTTCATTCTTTCCAAAGGATAAGACAATCCTGAAAGAACCAAAACGAAATTGCTCTTTACTTGATCTGTTAATTCCATACCCATATGATTTATACCAATTGTCTCCCCTGACTTGCTAAAAACAGGTTCCACATATATTAAAAATGTTTTTGAACCAAACAATTCAGTCTCAAATGTGATTTCCCTCTTTGGTACTCTTCCTTTTCCAGTACTTCTCTTTTGAAATCTTGCGACTTCTTAACCCTAGCTCCTGTGAAAATTTCCACCTGTTTTTCCTAATATGTCCTGAAAAAGAGAAAACGAAGACTCCCAATTTAGTTGGTGAGGAAACATTTACAGCAAACTCATTAAACCTTGAATAACAATTTGAGTTCCCTGCTCATGCAAACTTGGGAAGTAATATAGAGCAAGCGATAGCTTGATTCTTTATCCTGAAAATGGAAAACATTAAGCAACAGTCAGCTCGAGAGAAATCACGATAATGTAAAGATGAGCACGGTAAACGTTTAACATGTAAGGATTTTTTTAATCAAACATGTGGACTTTTATGCGTATAATTGTATATAAAGGCTATCATATAAAGTTGAGCCCAATTAATTAAAGTGGTCTAATATGTTTATGGTATTTGGGCTTCATGCATCTATTTTAAGTGTGAGCTCTATATGTGTAGAGACCGGGCTTATATTTCTAGTTTTATGATGGGTCAAACTAGAAATTAAATTAGAGTTTTACCCTAATATAAATGGTTATAGTCCTCAAATTAAACGTAACCTAAATTCTTGTCTGAAATCCCATCATCAGAGAGAGAAAACAGAGAGTTACGAAAAACTTTGAAAAAAGGGTTACGTTCTAATTTGAAAGACAAAACCACAAAATTCCACTGCAGATTTCATAATAGATTCAGGTATGCTTCCGCTTTATTTTATTCTTGATGATTTGATATGAATAGATCTTGATTTTTAAAGGGATTAAAATCCCTTCACTTAGAACATCAAACTCAGATGGAAGAGATTCAAATACCTGTCAGATCAGATAATCCTCTCCCAACACAACTTTTATAGTCTTCAACTTGTTATACCAATTCACAAGCTTCATAGCATGCTTACGAATACCACCCACACCATCATACTTGGTCTTAAATAGAAAAGACAAGTAATTAAACTTTTAAGTCTTATCAAATTTCTGGAATTTTTTACCAACATCCTTGAGATAATTTTTTTGACATTATCAGTTTCAATGATGCTCTCTTTAATAATCTTCTCCATTGTGCACTTGATAGTCATCAAACAAACTTGTTAGAATGAGCCCACTTATTATATTTAGCTTTATCTGCAACGGAAGTCTCAACAGTAGGTTGTGTAGGCTTATCATCAAGGAGAGCAACATCAACATTAGAAATAGCCAAAAACAGATTCAAGGATTCAAGTCAGTTTTCATAATTGGTCCCATTCAGCTTAACCAAAGAATTCAAAGTTGGAAATTGATACAATGTAGGGAGATTTATCAAGTGTATCAACTTATAGCAAAATTGGGCAAACATCACAACTGAGTTCTTATGCAATTGCAATCCTGCCTAAGGGTCCCGAATTATAACACAGATCACCCAAAACATTAAATTATGCCCTAAAGCTAATATCGACAGGACACTAAAACTTAAAGACATAATTCAATAAATTAAACAAAGCAATAGAAACCACATTGATAAAGACAAACCAATAAGATAAATGCGTCATTAACATAGTATTTAATGTATGCCCAATAACAACTTTACAATAGCATTTGGTAATAATTGATCCCACAATAGGCTAGCACACAATTACACAAAGTAAATGACAATAGTCCAATAACATATTCCAAGATTGTCCCATAGGTTCCAGTTAGCACTACAATGACAAAATTAACTATAGTAATCATATAATAATATTATATGCATAAACTACATCCAAAATTAATTTTGGTGCATAACTACATTAACACTGAGAGTACACAAGATCCCACAAGCCCAAAAAATACCATAAACAAGTACAAAAATTTTCAAGATAAAATTCGGAGAGTACACTATATTTTTATTAATTTTAAAATGAGAAAAATAAAAATAAATATTTCTATTATTCAAAAGTTCCAAAAAAATACCATAAATTAGAAATGGACAAATGGAGCAAACAAGCAAAATTTGGGACAAAGTGGCCAAGGAAGCAGGCTGCACGTGCCTCCACCCACCTCTAAGCGTTGGGAAAAGCCAGCTGGGTCGGGCTTCTTCTTCTCCACCCGAAAAACTTGGAATTCGGGTTGTTTGACCCAATTCGAAAATGGCCATAACTTGCTCAATTTTGATCCATTTTAACGAAATTGGTGTCATTAGATTCAGAATTTAATGATCTATCAAAGCCCTCAATCAATTTCACGAAAAAGGTTACTGAAAATTTTCGAAATATAAAAAAAACTTATTTTTGGTTTGTTTTTTTGAGTTTTGAAGTTTTAAAAAGACAACTGAAAATTCAACAAACTTACCACACGATTTGACACCAAACCGAAACAAACTAACAACAAAAAAATAGATTTCACAAAAAAACATCTAATCTCAATAATTATTTAAAATTAACAATCACAATTAGGATTAATTCAACTCTAATACTAATTGAAGAATAATTAATCTATAATTTCATGAAGTGACCATGTAGGTTTACCCTAGCCAAAATCTATCTCACACACTGGAACCCGCACAACTAGAAAAGGAATGAGGTGTACCTAGGATGGTAAACTCGTGTTGTTCGTTGAGACTACCGTTTCCTGCGTGGTTGCAGAATTCAATCAAACTTTTTCTGAACTTACCGGCTAACTCATTCAACTCAATCTGCTTTTCCTCGATTTTTGTTGTATTGTACAATATTAATTTTTCCGCATATTCACCACATTAAACAATACACAAGGACCTGAAGACGACTTGGACAACGATCTTGAAGTCGACATGCCAACTCCAGTAATTAATGCCATCCCCAAGTCACGTTCAGTCAGATGTTGCTGTCCTGGGTGATGAGACTCCGTTTGTTTTTGTCCTGAGTTGAGCTATTTTTGATGCAGGAAAACAGTGTTGGATGTTTTTCTTGTATGTGACAACACTTAAATACATTTCATCGGTTTTAAATAACTTATTGATTAAGTTATGTAATTTAATTTAGATAAAGATAAAAGAAGAGGTATATATAGCTATCATGGAATAGCATACACTTGCTAGCAAGTGCCAAGCAGCATTTTGTTGATGCTTTGCTAACATTACAGGGAAAATATGATCTCAGTGAAGACACAACAATTGGACTCCTTTGGGTAAATATAAACAACTTCTTGTTTTAGTTTTGAATCTTGTAATTAGCTGCTGCGTGAACCTGTAATCTGGTTTGTGCAGGATATGATCACTGCAGGAATGGACACAACAGCAGTATCTGCAGAGTGGGCAATGGCTGGGCTAATCAGGAACCCAAGAGTGCAACAAAAGACTCAAGAGGAGCTAGATCGAGTCATTGGTTTGGAAAGGATCCTGACAGAGGCGAACTTCTCAAGCCTCCCTTACCTCCAGTGTGTTGCCAAAGAGTCAACGAGGCCGCACCTCCAACCCCTCTAATGCTTCCCCACCATGCCAATGCTAATGTTAATGGTAGATTTTAAAACGAGAAACTAATTAAAATATAATAGAATATAAAAGAGATAATGCAAGAGATAATTTATTTTTTTTGATGAGTTCTACTTTATATTGACACTAAAGGCTTAAATATATAAACAATAAAATAATAAACTCAGCTAATATCTCGGTAAAAATTAAGCAAACAAATCAAAATTTTAAAAGTTTAAATCCTAATAACAACTTTATCTTAACAAATAAAAATTTATATTCTAACAAATAATAGATCTTATTTTTACTACTTCCAAATTTTATTTTTAAACAAAGACTATATTTTTAATAACTTTGAATTATGTTCCAAAATTTCCTTTTGATTCAAAGTTGTAATACTTTTTGAATTTGATGATGTACTTCCCATCACCTTTCAATAGGTGGAGCACATCTCTCCACAATTCTTTTCTTTGTAGCACTTCTCTCTATTCTTCAATATAAGCACTTCTCTCATCACTTCTTCATAAAGCACTTCTTTGATACGTCTTAGTGTACTTCTCACCAACTAAAAGAGGTTGTCTTCTTCAATCACTTGTATTCTATTTGCTTGTTCTCTATTGTTGAACTTGCAATCCTTTTTCAAATGTCCAAGTCGTTTACACCTAAAGTATCGAGACTTTTCTTTATGCCAATAATCTTTCTTTGTATGATCAAACTTTTCACAATGACCACATTAAGGAATGTTTGCTTTCTTCTTTAATGACGGAACCTTTGCTAGATAGGCTCTTTCCATCATCTTTCCACTTTCTTGGTTTCTCATTGCCCTTCTTTACTCTTGAGCTTGTAAAATATTAATCACTCATAGGTCTCTTAAGATCTTTGAGTATTCTGATACTATATTGGATTTTAAAACCAAAAACCAACAAAAATATAGTAGAATAGAAAAGAGATAATGTAAGAGGCAATTTATTGATGAGTTTCACTTTATATTGACATTAAAAGCCTAATATATAAGTCATAAAATAACAAACTTAGCTGATGTCTCGATAAAGATTAAATAAACAAATCAAAATTTTAAAAGTTTAAATCCTAACAGATAATAACTTTATCTTAACAGATAAAATTTTATCTTCTAATAAATAACAAATCTTATCTTTACTACTCTATCTTATTACTCTCAAATTTTATCCTTAATTAAAGAATACATTTTTAACAACTTTGAATCATTTTCTAACCATTAAAGTTGGTGACTTTGACATACGTAAGGGATCAAACGTTCATGTTGATGTGTGGGCTGTAGCTTGGGATCTGGCCGTCTGAAGGACTCGTTAGAGTCCAGACCAGAGGGGTTCTGAGGAGGATGTCGACATTAAAGGTCACGACTTCCAGCTACTTCCATTTGGTGCCGGGTGCCCTGGTGCACAACTCGGTATCAACTTGGTGACATCCATCTTAGGCCACTTGCTACATCATTTCAGTTGGACACCCCCCGATGGTGTTAAGCTTAAGCCAGAGGAAATTGACATGTCGGAAAGTCCCGGTCACTTACATGAAGAGCCCATTACAAGCTGTTGCCACTCCTTGGCTGTCTTCACATTTATAAAAACGCATTGCTGTAGATATATAGTATTATGTTCTACATGTAGGAAATTAACAAAGCAAGAAAGTAGAAAAACAAAGATGCGAGAGAATGTGAATTTATTGATCTGAAACTTGCCTTATATAGGCTTACAGAAAAGAAAACGTTTGAGTCAAAAACTGATTAGCTAAAAATTAGGAAATAAATCAGCTAGCAGATCTTCTACAAACAGTAACTTGCTAACTACTCCACAGCTACTAAATCTTCTCTAGATTAAAAAACTAACAAACTTTGGAACATTCTTCAACACTACAAAGGATACATATACCAACATTGTCAAACAGGAAGAAAATGTAATATTATCATCTGTAACTTATTTTATCTTGCAAGTATTATCTTCAATAGATATTGGAATGAAGAATGGGAAAATGGAAAACGGTTGTAATTAAATCTGATTAACTTTCATGCCACATAATGTATCAGTACTTAAGAGTTTCCTCTTCAATCCTTATGGGGGGAGAATACTTTCAACTCTTCTTGGTACAGTGAATGGCACATTATGTCTATACATAACACACAAAAAAGTTCAGTTCAGAGCGTGGCCTGAAGTTTGGAACAGAAGACATAAAGCTGATAGTGCCCAAAAGTGAGAACATGGAATTCAACGCGGCTTTTAGCAGTTCTTCTGAGCAGCCTGGTATCACCATGTTCTTCACCTAAAACAATACCACCACCAACTTCTTCTAATCAAGGATCAAAGTTATCAAAATGACATAGGTCCTAACTTTAGAAGATTAGGACAATATGCCTTATCAAGGCAAGTGTAAAACTCATTTATCTCCTCCATATAGTCTCGGTTAGTCTCCTCTAAGAAGAACACTTGCCATCTCATCAGATCCTGAACTCTCCTGCTGATAGGAACTCGTATCCCGAAAATACAAACTCAACTGAGAGCAAACACAAAGGCACTTATTTTAAAATTGTTCAATTGTTTTGGAAAAAAAAAACACTCAACTTGAAGTAGACAGTCCTTATGATATCCCCCGAGAATAAACAATAACACAAGAAGTGCACATATTTCATAAAACTTATAGCGTACCATCTCTAGTACTTCTAGTTTGAGTTAAATGTTTGTTGCCCTCTGTTTTGCACCTATAGTACCAAGATGAGACTGAAACATATTAACTAATACAATACTAGCAACACTTGAATTCAACCAGAGACAAAAGAAAAAGTTGGCATCTTTGCTCCAATAATTCAATCCCAATTCCCAAGTATTGAAACGCTTACATGTTTGGAACTATTTAAAATTAAAAGAAATCACAATCCTCATAAATCAAAAGAAGTGGTATCAGTCTATCAGTGATGATGAGTGACATCAAACGTTGAATTCATCAGGATTTTCCATTAGTCAGGTACCAAAAACAAAGTTCCCAAATTGTGATATCCATAATTCAAAATCCAAAACCAATAGCCAGAGGAAGAAAGAAGCTTTTTCTTTTTTTTTAAGTGGAGCTTTTTTCTGTTGAAGACGCAAGAAAGAAGCTTTTATTGAAATTTCTCTCCCTCTGTTGTGCCATTACCTAAAGCCTCATCAATTTTCTCAAAGCAAGACTGAAACTTTTGAATTTACACACCAAAGTTCATGAGAAACAACCATGAACAAGGTGAATACAAACACATACAAAAACAGAAACTAACCACTTGAGATTTCCACTCAAAAGAAGCAACCCTTATCAGAGAGCTATTAGCTTGGAACAAGAAGCTGATGGGAGGTAGACACACCAACGTAGCGAAATAAAATCTCTTCCTCCTTTTGTAAACTTGTGAGGAAATCACTAAATGGAGAAAACCACAGAAACTCCAAAATAAGATCAGAAAAAGGCACAACGAATTTTTATGTGGAAAATCTTCCTAATATGAAACGTAAAAACTACGGGATCGTAATTCAAAATATATCCGCTATTTAAATAATGGGTACAACAAAATATTTCTAGATAAAACTAGAGATGATACATCAAATTACTCAAAAAATTAACCTCCTAAAAATACAAAGAGAGTGAAATATATCTCACAAATAGAGGAACACTAGTGTCAAATTATCAAACACAAAATTGTGATCCACAATAACCTCAAGACCTAAGTCTTAGAAATTAGCTGATAAAATATAAACTAAATAAGATCACGAATAACCTTCGAATGAAAGCTTAATTGAAGATATATCACTCTCTATTTTACTAAGCTTGTATTACTCTAAATACTTTTCTTAGAATGCTTAAGTCTTCCTTCTTGGTGTAGATTTATAAGAAGAAATCTGCTTAAGCCTTCCTTCAACTTTCGATGTAGGATTTCTCAAATGGAGGGACTTTTAACAAATTTCCCCCTCCCAACATTCAAGATCATCATCAAAAAGGGGATAATCCTCTTTTTCCACATCAGTTGGAAGAACTTGTCATCCCTGCGATCAACTTGCAGACTTCAAGCTTATCTCTTAGTAATGCCTTTGTCAACATATCAGCACCATTTTCATCCGTGTGTATCTTTTTAAGTGCTAACAGCTTGGAATTCAAAACATCTCTCATCCAATGATATCTTATCTCGATATGTTTTGATTTCAAATGGAAAACTGGATTCTTACCAAGATGGATGATACTTCGATTGTCACAATACATGACATATCTATCTTACTTGAAGCCAAGTTCCTGGATGTATCTCTTCTTCCACAATAACTCCTTACATGCTTCCGTTGTTGCAATATAATCTATCTCAATAGTATGTAACACAATACACTTTTGCAATATTAACTTCCATAATACTACTCCCCTTGTAAAAGTGATCAAGTATTATGAAGTAGACTTTTTGGTATCAACATCTCCTCCCAGATCTGAATTTATGTAGTTTACTAATATAGGTTTTTCATTTCCAAAACTGAGACTCAAGTTAAAATTACCTCGGAGATATCTCATGATCCACTTCATAACATTCCAATGCTCTCTTCCCAGATTTGAGAGAAATTTGCTGACCATATTAACTACATGAGCTATTTCTGACCTTGTGCATACCATGGTATACATCAAATTCCCTCCTACTGAGGAGTAAGGAATATTCTACATATATCTCATCTCTGCTTCCATAGAAGGATTGTGTTTATTGCTTAAGTTAAAGTGGGTTGGAAGAGGGGAACTGACTACTTTAGCATTTTCCATGTTGAATCTTTGAAGCACCTTTTGAATGTAATTCTCCTGAGACAGATATAACCTCCTTGTACTTTTGCCTCGAGTAATCTTTATGCCAAGGATCTACTTTGTTAGCCCCAAGTCTTTCATAGAAAAAGACTTGCTTAACTGCTTCTTCAACTTGTCAATTCTGGTAATACTTTTGTCAATAATCAACGTATCATCAATGAAATCATCCTCAGAGAATTTCTGTATGAAAACGCAATGGTTAGAATTCATTTTCTTATAGCCTTGCTCCCCCATAACTAAGCCAAACTTCTTATACCATTGTCTCATTGCATGTTTTAAGCCATAAAGGCTCATCTTCAACCTATACATATAATCTTCTTTTCCCTCCAAATCACAATAAAGGAAGGTAGTCTTCACATCCATCTGCTTGACTTTTAGATCAAGACTAGCTTCTAGGTCGAGGATAACTCGAATAGATGACATCTTTAACATTGGTGAGAATATTTCATCGAAATCAATACTCCTTCTCTGACTGAATCCCTTGACCACCAGCATGGCCTTGTATCATGGCTGTGATGAATATTCCTCATGTTTTTACCTTGAACACCCATCTATTCTTCAAAACTCTTTTTCCCTTAGGGAGCTTTATTAGGTCAAAATTGTGATTCTCAGAGAGCGACTTCATCTCTTCTTCTATGGCTTCAACCCATTATTTCTTGTGTTCATCTTCCATGGATTCTTCATAACTCTCTAAGTTTCTCCCCGTTAGTGAATAATACACACTCATTTGGAGAGTATCAAGTATAAAATCTTTAGTCTTTATAAGACTGTCTAAGTGAAGCTAGATCCTCTACTTCCTGTCCATGAGTCCATGGTCATCATCACCATCATCTGCCTCTACTGGTAATGGAACGTCCTCATCAGCTACATCTTGTCGAATATTCTCCTCAACATTCTCCTATATTGGTACCTTGCTAACTCAATCATAATCAAGCACATCACCAATATCTTTGCATGTTGTATCTTGTCTTTTGGATATCCTTGATGGTCTCATCTTCCACAAATACAACATCGTATAAGCTTTTTGTTGACCAAACTCATTAAGGCCATAACCTAAAAAGATGCACTATTTTGTCTTAACATCAAGCTTGGATCTCTCGTCTTTGGGAATGTGCATAAATGCCTTGCATCCAAAGACACGAAGATGATCATATCTGGCATCTTTCCCTAACCAGACTCTATCAAGCACATCAAACTACCATGGAATAGAGGGTGAGAGATTCACCACATGCACTATTGTATTCAATGCCTCATCCCAAAATTGTTTTGGCAGCTTTGCTTGTGATAATAAGCATCTAACTCTCTCCACCATAGTTCTATTCATCTTTTCTGCCAAACCATTCAATTGTGACATATTTGGCGGTGTCTTCTGGTGTCGAATACCTTACGCTTTGCAATACTGATTAAATGGACCAAAATACTCTCCCCCATTATCATTCCAAATGCATTTCAGTTTCTTCCCTGCCTCTCTTTCACCTGAAGCTTGAAATTATTTGAAGACCTCTAACACCTGATCCTTCAACTTCAAGGTGTAAACCCAGATCTTCCTTAAGTAATCATTAATAAAAGTCATGAAGTATAGAGCACTACTAAGTGACTTCATCTTAATCCAACCGCATACATTAGAATGTATCAAATCAAGTATATTTGGTTTTCTGGAGAGAGGTGAACTCTTAAAATCAACTTGATTCTGCTTTCCTGCTAGGTAATGAGCACACTTTCTAAGATAAGTACTTTTGACACCAGATAGATTCCCCCTCTTAGCTAACACTACTAAGCCCTTCTCACTCATGTAGCTAAGTCTTTTATGCCACAACTCAGTTGCATCTACATTTTCCATAGCATTGATACTGCTATTGGGAGTGTTGGCTTGCATCATATACAACGTTTCGTGCTTTTTACCTTTAACTACAATCATGGCACCTTTGGTAAGTTTCCATTGATTGTTATAGAATGTGTTGCAAAACCCTTCATCCTCAAGCTTTCCTACAAATATGATACTGAATCTGATATATGAAATATGTTTGACATTTTTTAGTACTAATCTCATTCAATTATTGGTCTCCAAGCAAATGTCTCCATGCCAATGGCTTATACGAAGCCATTATTTCCCATCTTCACACGCCTATAATCTCCAAATGTATAAGATGTAAATAGTGCCTATTGAGCAATCGCGTGAGTTAAGGTGCCATTATCAATTAACTAACTGTTTTCTTCTCAAAAAATACTAATCTCCACATCATAGATCACAAATAGATCCTCGGTGAAGGTAATTCGATCTTGACTGCTAGCATCATCCTTCTCTGGTTCCTAATTCCTCTTGCCTTCTCTTTTCAGCTTCTGACATTTCTTCTACATATGGCCTTTTCCACCATAATAGAAGCATTTAATGTTGACAAATTTGTTAGGCCTATTACTGGATCTGCTCTCTGGCCTGGACCTCAGCTTTTGCTTCTCACCCTTATCCCCTTGATTAAGACATCAGACTCGGGAGATGTTAATGGGCATTTTATATTGATTTTAGATACATAATTTACTAAACTCATGTCCATTTAATGTTTAAATTGCACTAACTAAGAGTTATTTGTTTTAATTCTAGGCACATATTAGATTTGGGACCTTTAAAAGCCAAAAGCAAGAAAAGCTATCAAGGAAGCAAGGATAAAAAAATGTTAACATTATGGCCACCCAAAAACATTTACATTTTGGCAAAGAGAAGAAAACGAAGACAAGGTCTTACGTGAAAAGCGAGACCAAAAAGACCCGAAGAGGGATAGACAAGATACAATATAGAGAGAAAAGAAAACAGAAGGTGGCGGCAGGTAGAGCAAAAACGAAAAATGTGGTTATGCGTGGAGGACAGTTGTGTGGACACTAAATGGGGAGAAAACAAAAAGAATAAGGTGGCGGCACAGAGAGGGGGGAGCAAATGTGAGTGTGCTCTGATAAGGTGGACCAAAAAAAAGCCTTATTAAGAGATTCAATACGGAGAACAAAACAAGATAGTAGCTGGCGACAAAAGAGAGGAACATAAAGGCTAGCGATGAAGTGAGTGTGCTTATTTGATAAAGGTGGACCAAACCACAAACATTATTTATCACATCAGGACATAGGATAGAGGATGAGGCAGCTGGTGGCAGTAGAGAGAGCAACGCTGCAGCCCCCACACAAACTTATACTCTCCACTCACATACGAAGCAGCCTTCATTGACTCATGGACACACTTTACTCATTCACAGGAACACAAGACGCAGCCTCCATTGACTGCCAAGCACGCAGCAGCCCCCACTCTAACAACACACACTCCACTCCATTCAGGCAAGCGTGGAAAGAAGACAGCGTTGGCCAAAACATTTTTCAATTTCAACAGCCATAGTTTTGTTGGGATTTACTTTGTTTTTATTCCTTATTAATTTTAATTTTTGTAGATTTAATCAATGCAAATATATATTATGACCATGATTTGTGTTACATTGATGAATATATGTAAGTAAGCGTTTTTGGTTGAGGTTAGGATTGATATTGGATTAGGACAATTTTTGTGGTATTGGTTTTTGCTTGATCGAATGCATATCTAGTCCTAATTTAGTTTGATCACCTAGATTAAAGCCTTAGATAATTAAATGTCATAACTAATAGGATTTAATTTGCTGGAAAATTAATCAAGCAACATACTTGAGACTAAAGTATAGATCAACCATATGATCTTGTGTAAGGATACCTAAGATTAACGAACTTAATTTTAGGCTTCTTGTATTGAATGCCTTTTATTCCAAATTATCTATGAACCAAGTAGGTAACTCGAATTAGAAGAGAAAGAAATTCCTATGAGCATTGGGTTCAACTTGCTTAAGTGAATTAAATCCTAAATCAATCCACAGTTACAAGTTTTATTTTCCAATCTAATTGAAATCCGATACCTTAGCTAATTTATGTCATTTGATTAAGTCTAGTCATTTTTAATTCATACTTTGCATCTTGCATATTTTCTTGATTCGCTTACTTTATTTTATTTTCAAATTAATCAATTCTTGATCATCTTAGTAATTTTGGATCGTTTAATTTAATTGTATTACATGTTGGAATCCCTTAGGTACGATATTCGGTTCTTACCATTTTATATTACTTGTCGACGACGTATGCTTGCCTCTAGTTGGTCTAGATAGAATTTAATTTATATTATTTTGTTTAGACCGTAACAGGAGATGAGCCTTGAGTCTTTCTTCTAGACTCCTCCAAAAGCCTACTTTTAACCTTTTCCATCGAGACTACACCTTCAAGGACTAAATCTTGGAATATTTTTTATAAAATATCAACTAAATCGGACCACGAATAACCTTTGATTAAAAGTTTAATTGAGATATATATCACTTTCTATTTTACTACGTTTGTTTTGCTTTGAATACTTTGCTTGGAATACTTGAGTCTTCCCTTTTGGTGTCTATTTGTAGGGAGAAATCTACTTAAGACTTCCTTCCATTTTTGATATGGGATTTCTAAAATGGAGGGACTTCTAACTGAAGCAACCTTTTGAGAGTTAGGAAATGTATCAAAAGACTTTGGCTTTGCTTAGTTCACTTTTTCTACTATCAGGCCAATCCCTTTCAAATAAATGGTTGATGTCAATGATAATTATTAAAGCTTACTGACCACCCATGCTCTCGACTCGACTCCCTTAGTGGTACTGTTGTTGCCTGCAACCAAATTCAAAAAGAAACCAACTTCTGTTAATACAAATTAATGTACTAGTGGAAAGTGGGTATCGTTCTTATGAGAAATTTTAATGGTAAAGAGTTTACGAGTTTCAAAACTAAAACAAAGTAAAAGGGGGGTTTGGCTTTAATTTATGGCAAATAATGACAATCTTTAATTTATGGCAAATAATGACAAAATCGAAAATCAACTAAAATAATTGAATTTGAAAGTTTAATAGACAAACCTTGGTTTCGGGTCATCGATATTATCACACTAAAATGGATCATTGATATAAAATTTAGTTAATCAATAAACATTCATTGGGGGATATTTTCTCTTAAGTATAAATGAATAGAAACATTTATCCTAAGCATTCTTATTAATCAACAATTTAGATACGATTGTAAGTTCAATTGAGTAATAGATTTAAGAACTAAGAAACCAATGAACAAAATAACACATATATGACATGCATGTAATCAAGATGAGTTTCTTCTTAGAATTTTCCACTTTAACGTAAAGAAGTAATCCTAATTGCTACTTGTGATTAACAAAACTGAACATCATATTTCATTAATCTAGCTATTAAACGAATCAATTTCTAGTTACACACCCAGAAATCAACCAATTCAATTAGAAAAAGTAATTCGGAAGACACTCAATGTTCATCAACCAAACAAACTTTAATAGAACATCTCACACATAATAGATGATAACATGATTCCCCTCAACCAAGAAAAGGGGTTTAGCTACTCATAACGAAAGTGAAAATCAAAGAAATAACAAACCATAAAGACTCCATCCTTAGTCTTTTCCTAAAGAATCCGAAAATACTTAGAAAAACACTATAGAAATGTAAACTACTCTAATGGAAATTCTATAGAAAAATGTAAAAACTATCCCTATGTTGTGCTGCGTGAACAGTAATGTGAATCCTTCTTTATCTAATTCGATCTCCTCTTTTTTTCATGATCTTTTGCAGATATTCTTCCACCAGATTCAAGTGGTCGATCCCCATCAATAAGGATGCAATCTGATTCTCCAAATCATAAAAATCTGAAGTGGATCGGATCTTCATTTTAAAAATAGATCTTGCAGATAGATTTTGTCCTTAGACGTGCCCACACTTAGTTACTAAATTTGCTACCAATCTGGAATTTTTGGATTATCTTTGTTTCCTTTGCATCTTTTTGATTCAATTTCATCTCTTAAATATTGAAAATCATCTGAGAACAATTAAGAAACAAATCCATCAATTTGAATAATAATTTTAACACATTAGAGGGATTTATATACCAAATAAGTGTAAAATAACAACTTAACAAATTCCACCACACCAAACCTTTGCTCGCCCTCGAGCAAACATGCCAAACCACTACACCATATCAATTCATCCTTCATAAGATTAAGTGCATACAATCCATTAACTTGGGCCGGTAAGACTTAGGTTGCAACATACATCATAATCACTTTTCACTGATTCAAATAAAAAAAGTCAAAATAAGACATCTTTGATCAAAGGAAAAAATAAAATCAAGAGGAATTCTTCTCACAGATTTCTCTCTTACAATCAATTGTTTGAGGTCAAAGTGTTTCTTTCAAATCTTCCTCTAACAGATTGCACTATCATAGGCTTACAAATTCACCAGTTATCATTCATTTGAATTACACGAGTTCATAGATCATAAGGACTTTCTTATGGGTTGTAATGGGGCTAGGTTCAAAGGTAAGGTCAAAAAGGCAAAGGGTTAATCACAAGCATTCACAAAGTACCAAGTAAAAGAGATACTCAAATTAAAATTATGAGATAAACACATGAATTAAAAGGACTACAACTACTCATTACTAACTAATGCTACTATGCTTTATTCTTATTCTTATTCTTTTCTTTTCTTTTTTCTTTCTCTGATTTTTTTCTTTCTTTCTTTCTTTCTTTTATTTTTTAAGAATAAGAGAGAACAATAAAGACAAGAGAAATTAATAGCAGCATAATTTAATAAATACATGAGTAGAGGTACCTATAAAAATATCTCAGAACACAATACAGAACAATAGTCGCAAATTACTCAATGCTTCATTCAACTTGTGATAGGATAAGGCTAATGGGGTTTTTAGGTTTCATGTAAGGTGATTAATTGAAAAACAAGGTTAAAGGCTCAAATGTGTTTTCAAAGGGAAAATAACTAGGTGGGTCATTTTTAAGCTAATGGGCGTAAAAACAAAGAAAGTCTTAATCATTTCCATAAACCATGTAATCAAACAAATTCAATCTGGTTCAGTGCAAGTTCTGAAGGCAAGCCTGATTAGAGGAGCATCACACAATACAAGAAAATAGAATGACATAAAGATGATGTCATTAAGGCTCAAATATGCTCACAGGTTTAATTTCAAAATTTTACCTTCATTCCACAACTACCTCATCACTCAAATGTCAAAATTTTGACTAAGTTTGCACGATCGGTTACTGCAATTAATCCGCATAATTCACTTAAGACTCACATAGCCCAATTTAATTTCATGCACACACTCAATTTCATCCAACCTAATATGATAAAGCTTGATGGCTTAACATACATAACAAGCATGCAAAAACCGAAAAGAGTCACACACATATACTCCATTTCCTTCCCCTACACCTAGACCAACATTGTCCTCAATGTTAGGACATAAGATCAAAGAAACAAAAATATAAAAACAAAGAGGAAAGAATGCTTCTCTATTTATGAATGCCAAAATCATGGTGTTGGTGGGTGCGGAGGTTGGAATCCTTGATACTCTCAATAAGCCATCAAATTATGCTCCATGCGGTGCATTCGGTGTTTGAGGCAACTGAGGTGGTCATCCAAATTGGTCTGGGAAGGTTAGTGACTATTTGGTGCAGCTGTTGAAACCCGACTTCTTGTAACTAATTCCCTTACACCTAAATCATTGCTTGTCCTTAAGCAATAATTCAAACGCTTCACTCAAATAATTCCAGTCAAGAGTTAATAGTTAATCAAGCACACAGAAATCCATCAATGCTTTCTATCCAATTCAATCAGTTTAACTCTATCATGATAAAAAACAAGTTACTTACATGCAAGCACACAGTCAGTAAAATAGTCACTCAAGATGCATAATATCTATCATTTAAGTCATTTTGCATTTGTTATCACATAAACAAGTCAAGGATGCTTAGTATGACAAAAATATAGTGAAAAGAAACAATACAGCAGAACAAAAATATCTCAAAAACAAAAGAACAACGATGCTTCTTATTTAATAACATAAGACAAAGACACTTTTGATCAACAATGTAAAAACAAAGATAGTTATCTCTTCTTCTTTTTGGTTTTTTTTCCTTCTTTTTTTTCCCAACATTGCATTCGAAGCATCCCATTCCACATTTATATGACAAGTTATACAAAATTCATTTAAATACCAAACATCATACACAAGAGTCACCAAACACATGCAAGGCACACAAAGGAAAAACGAAAAACCTTGAAGTTAGCATCATTTCAAGAGTCAATCAAAGCTCCTCAAATTAAAAGCATCAACATCATTCCTGTACCACAATTAACTATTAACTAAAGACCGAAATCATTCAAGTTACTACATTCTCATCATCACCATCAAACTCACAACAATCAAAGTGTGAAGAAATTTCACACTTGCCCCATCCCCACACTTAGAATGGGCATTGTCCTCAATCAATAAAAGCACAAAAGAGGGATGGGGATAGAAGTACTCCCCTAGATTGAAAACACCATAAGCAGCTTTGAAATGAATGATTGCAGCTTCCTTTTCAAATGCCTACAAACAAAGAAAACCAAAGAAAACAAGTAAAATACTCAAAGCAAACACTCAAAAGATATGCATAAAAGAGAAAAATACACAAAAGAAAGGGATACGGATGGGATGCCTCCCATCAAGCGCTTATTAAGGTCATACGCTTGACCCTTGACATATGTACATCTTCCATTATCAAATGGATGCTTAAGCCCAATAGGAAGCATGCTCAAACTCCATGAGGAACCTGGAGCAACTTCCCTCGAAGTAGGCTCTTTATCAACACGATGCCTTAAGGCTTCTGAGGAGTGGAACTTCGTCATTTCACCATCATACTCTAATGTCCACTCATCTTTTCAGGCATCGCCCTTCTCACACCAGGATGGTCTTCGTAAGAGTATCGACAATGCGTATGGAGACTCGACATCCTGCTTGCCACCTTCGGTCTTCAGCTCGCTTGCCCACAACTCTCCTAAAAACTGCTCTTCTTGTGGCTCTTCCTATTCTTCTTCTTCTTTTACCTGTAAATAACTAGGAAAAGGAAATAAAATTCGGTTAGTGATAACATAAACTACATTGCTTACCTTATGAGGTTGCACATCCTCCATCTTTTCTCGAACTACAACCTCTTCCTCTCCTAACTCCGCTTGCTCTTCCTTCTTTGCCTTGGCAAATTGACTCGAAGAATAACCATATTCTGCAGAGTTGTTTGTGTCATTTCTGGTTTTTCAAATGTCTCTTTCGTTGCTTCTTCTTCTACCTCTCTTCTGGAAATTTTCAAATGTGATTCTTGCAATTCCTTAACACTCCGCAATACGATAGCCTTCGTACTTTATTTAGGATTGATCTCCAATTGTGCTGGAAAATTTTCAGAATATTGTGCCTCTAACCGATTTATGGCAGTTGCCATTTTGCTTATTTGATTTTCAATAGTTTTTTTGTTGATTTTCAATATTTTGGATACTTGCTTCAGTATTCTGTTGAAACGTCAAAGTGTTAGTGGCCAAAGATTGAACTATATTTTCCAAAGAGGACCTACCTTCAGAATTGGATATTATGTTTTGATATTGTCAAGGCACATACGGTTGTCTAAATTACTGGAAATTTGTGGTAGCTTACTGTCCTTGAGAATTTTCATTATGTAAATTTGGGTGATCGCGCCAACTCGAATTATAGGTGTTGGAAAATGGGTCATATTTCCTCTGATTTAGTCCAACAAAACCTCCCACGACATTCACCTGTTATGCGTTTTCTTCCTGCAAAATTGGAGATGTATCAGTGGAGTGTCCTAAAATCAAACATATTCCACATACCTTTGCTTCTTCTTTCTTTGTAACCGCAATTTATCTCACCAAGGATGTAAGGTTATCCAATCTTTTCTCCAATGTGGTTACATTCACGCTTTTTGATCCATGTCGAGTATGTATCCCAAATGGTTGTGTATTGAAAGCCATATTTGCTATCAAATGCCTCGGTACTTGTGTTGCTATGGATGTGAAATCTGCCACTTGATGGTCAAACCTGGAAGTAGCAACAGATGGAAACTCATCATCATAATAAGGATAATATGAAAAATCAAGATCAAAAGTATACTAATAGTGAGCCATGCCACTAAAAGATCGAAAAATCAGAAAAAAAAATATGTGAAACTAAAACAAACAGAAGACAAGGTAACCAAGAGCAACGAAACCAAAAACAAAAACAAAAACATCACTAAAAAAATCGTTCAGAAATTTCTCGGTAACGGCGCCAAAATTTAGTACTACTGTCTCCTACAACCAAATTAAAAAAGAAACCAACTTCCGTTAATACAAATTAATGTAATAGTGAAAAGTAGGTATCGTTCATGAGAAATTTTAATGGTAAAGAGTTTACGAGTTTAAGCTAAATCAAAGTTAAGGGGGGGGGGGGTGTTGGCTTTAATTCATGGCAAAGAATGACAAAATCGAAAATCAACTAAAATAATTGGGTTTGAAAATTTAATAGACAATCTTTGGTTTCGGGTCACCGATATTATCACACTAAAATGGATCTTTAATATAAAATTCAGTTTATCAATAAACATTCATTGGGGAATATTTTCTCTTAAGTGTAAATGAATAGAAACATATATCCTAAGCATTCTTATTAATCAACAATTTATATACGATCGTAAGTTCAATTGAGTAATAGCTTTAAGAACTAAGAAACCAATGAATAAGACAACACATGTATGACATGCATTTAATCAAGATGAGTTTCTTCTTAGAATTTCCCATTCTGACGTAAAGAAGATAATCCTAATTGCCACTTGTGATTAACAAAACTGAACGTCATATTTCATTAATCTAGTTAACGAGTCAATTCTTAGTTGCGTACCTAGAAATCAACCAATTCAATTAGAAAAAGTAATTCGGAAGACACTCAATGTTCATCAACAAAACAAACTTTATTGAGACATCTCACACATAATAGATGATAACATGATTCCCCTCAACTAAGAAAAGGGATTTAGCTACTCATAACGAAAATGAAAATCAAAGAAATAATAAAACATAAAGTCTCCATCCCTGGTCTTTCTCTAAAGAATTCGAAAATACTTAAAAGAAAAATGCAAAAATGTCAATTGAACTAAAGGAAAAGCTGCAGAAATTCTAAAACTATGCTAATCTAAAGACTGCCATGAACAGTAACGTTTTTCTTCTTTTTATACCCTTTTGATCCCTTCTTTCTCCATCATCTTTAGCAGATCACACCTCCCCTGTATTTAGGTTGCAAATCTCCAGCAATCTGATCTTCAAATATTATGAAAATCTCAAACGAATCACATTTGAATTTGAAAACAGATTCTGCAGATGATTTCCATCCTTACAAGTGCCCATGCTTAGTCAATGAATTTTTTGCCAGCTTGAAATTTTGACTTATATTTACTTTCCTTGCCTCTTTTTGGTTCAATTTCATCTCCCAATTGTTGAAAATCATTTGAAAACAATTAAAAAGCAAAACCATCAATTTTAAATAATAATTTCAACACATGAGAGAGATTTATATACCAAATAAGTGCAAAATAACAACTTAGCAGTTCCTAACATTGTTGATCCTGTAATATTTTGTTATGACAACAATGACATCATTACACAAGCAAAGGAACCAATTTCTCATTGACAATCCAAACATGTACTCAGGAAGTTTTATTTGATTAAGGGCATAGTGAAGCGGAAAGATATAACAATGGTACGAGTTCCCAGTAAAGAGAATCTTACAGATTCTCTCACAAAAAGATCGGAAG
>JAOTIZ010000003.1:2237950-2250687 GCA_027123425.1 Erythroxylum panamense
GCATGTTAGGCAAGTGACAAGTGTCACTTGCCACATGTCACCTTCTCAAGCCTCCATGTAATTTTCCTCCAATAAAAATTCCAATTTCTACTCTAATTTGTCCCAAAATTCCAATGGATCAAAATTAATAATCCTATAATCATGTATCTAATTTTCAGTACCATTGGACAGTCATTTTCTACTACCGGTACACAGTCTGTCTGCCACTTGGCATTTTTCTTAGTCCGAAATGTATCCCGAAAATTCACAAAAATTCACTTACAATTTTTAAAACCTAACGACCCTCTCCAATCAATTTTCCAAACACAAAAATCACACATTTTTCATACCAAACTCATTTATGACCAAATGTACCGAGAAATGTCATGAATGCATGTACAGGCATTTACATGTGCAAAATTCACTATCCACTTGTATGTATACGCATGAACATATCGAGGCAATTTTAAGCACTCATAAATTATGCCAAATTTCTATTTTACCCGTCCGATCGGTGATGGGATGTTACAGATATCCACCTTATTTTTTTCTAACGAGTTCTTTCACACAAGGAATGAAATCTAAATGAGTCGCTCCCCGACAATTCCAAGAGAGAATATTGACACTATTAATCATTAATAAAGGCATAGGGAAATACTGCTACTACCTCAAGCAATACTACTCGGAACCATATCTACATCCACACCATCATTTGGGGGGTTAATCTCATGATAATCATTCTGCATAACATCCAATGCCATAGTTGTTGTATCCTGCACAAAAGTCGACCCTGAATTAGGAGGTTCATGACTATGAGCCACTTGGATCTGCTCACCGTTAGAACCTGTATGCAAGAGTGCAGTGGAGTTTGAAGGGGGATTGGAACATTCGAATGGCCGACTTAGTTGGAGGAGGGGTAGTAGTAGGTTGTCTAGTTAAAACAGTACATTGATCAAGCCTACGTGTAGGACGAACTTCCTCCTCATATTCAATAACTGACTTCGTATGAAAATTCTTAATTTTCGTACTTGTAGAGCCCTTTGACTTCTTATTCACCTCGAACTTTTTGCCTTTTCTCCCTGGGCCTTTCCCAGCACTCCCACTCCCAACTACAAAGTTGAGGCCAACCTGCTGCTCATTTGCATGGTCCAAGTCTGCAAAAGCCGGTAGTTCCTCAGTCACGAACTCCTCATCATGCAAAATCGTATAGCGATTAGTGTTTGGGCGCTAAATACGCGAAGCAAGGTCACTGTGCCTGTTGCCAGGGACTCTTTTGGATTTCCTTTCCACTACCATCCATGATCCCAACCCGTGGTTATCACCAGGAATGCCTTCGACGTTAGCGCAATTAATTGCATCAGGATTCACTGCCACCTACGTCTCACTGCCGGCGCCAACTTGCTAGTGCACATCATTCTCATGTGTATCATTGCCAGATGCGGTTGATGGGCAAGCAGGATCTTTATGGCCATATTTTCCACATTTAAAGCAAATGGTGTGTAGTCCCTCGTACTCAACATAGATTGTTTTACCATCAACGTCTAGTTGCTCAATTAATGGTTTATCCAATTAAATTTCAGGCACAAACCCTCGCAAAGCGACCACAGTTAGCTAGTGTTGTATTCTTGTCAACCTTGACTGGGCGGCCAATGCCAGTAGCAAGAGCCATCAGCAAATCCTCATCATAGTACTGAACAGAGATATCAAGAAAACGAACCCATACCAGGGTAGAGTCTACAGTTTCATCCATCACCGAGAAACTTGGAATCCATGGACGTACAATGAGATAGTGATCAAAAATAAGCCAAGGTTCACCCTCCATGGCCCGATCATAATTAGCGCCATGATCAAACTTAACAAGGAAATAGTCATGTCCAATATCTAATACATCAAAACCCCCATTGGTTTCCACAGTTGTTCAATTTTAGTCAATAAAACCCTAAAAGATATAGGACTACCTAATAGCTTCACAACAACTGCTTGCCTCCACGGCGCCTCTAGCGATTCCATATAAACCGGATCCACGCGAAAGATGGGGAAGTGTCTGTTGCCACCCTTATACTCACGGTGTACTATCCAGTTGAAAGATTGAAAACTAGGAATTATCTATTTTTCTTTTTGAAAAAATAGGAACTATCTATTTCCAGCATTATACCATATAGGTTTGGAGACAATTCTCTAAAATGATCAAACAAAGAGTATTTGGGATCCTATGAACCTAAAGTACCAAGGCATAACACAAATTAAATATGCTCATTTACAAGCATCGTGAAAAGAGTTTGAAGTTCTTCACATAAAGCTAAGAGAGTCGGTGAATTGGAACTTTGCTCGAACTCTTACCATAACTAATAAAATGAAAGCTAATGGAGAGGATAAGGGAGATATTGTTATTTTAGAAAAGATTTTGAGATCAATGACTCCTAAGTTTGATTATATTATGTGTTCCATCATAGATTCCAAAGACACAAGCATTCTAACTATTGATGAATTACAAAGTTGCTTGCTTCTGCATGAACAAAACATGAATTCTAATATCTAGAAAGAATGTTATCTGAAGATTATTCACAGAGATTAATCTAGAGTAAGAGGACGAGGACATGAAAGAGGAAAGGCTTTAATAAATCTGTAATAGGGCGTGATAATTCTCATAGGCATTTTCATTAGGAATGTTCAAGTAATGAGAAAGAGACCAATTTTACAAATACAAAGACTCAAGAAGAAATTTAATTGAGGGCATATGTTGATTTTATCATATTAACAAAAAAGATAGATACATTATTGATTCAGGTTGTAGTAATCATATATGTGGGAAGAAAGAGTATTTTTCATATTTTTTTAAAGAGTATTTTTCATAATCTTAATGAAACATTTAGAGATTCAATAAAGTTAGTCAACAAGTCTAGTATGACTATCACAAAAAAGTGTAACCTAAGGAAGATGAAAGGAATAATGTAAATCAGTGTATGTATTTTCTTTGTGCCAGAGCTAAGAAGCGATCTACTAAGCATAGGTAGTTACATGAAAACAAGCTTACTATTCTCTTTAAGTATAATAAATGCAAGGTGTTTCATCTTCAGAGGGGCTTAATCATGGATATAAAATAATCTTCAAACTGGATCTTTATGTTACATACTATCTCAACCCACAGTATTCACTTTTTTAACACAATTATAGTGAATGTGGTGCAATTTTGGCACTGTCAATATGGACACTTCAAGTTTTAAAGTCTTGTGCACTGTTCAACATAAACAAATGGTGGATGGTTTACCCTTGTTAAAATCTTCTTTGAAACTATGCATGAATTGTTCAGTGAGGAAGTAGCAAAGAGACTCTTTTACAAAAAGAACATGGAGAGCCTCACAAATTCTTCAACTAATTCACGATGACACATGTGGACCAATCATTCCCATCTCTAGTAGTAAAAAAGGATCTAATTACTTTTACTAATGACTACACCATAGAAATAGAGGTCTATTTTTGGAGAAAAAAAAATCAAAAAGTTTTAATATCATCAAAACTTTGAAGATTCATGTTGACAAAGAAATAAATCTTTTCCTAAAAGGCCTATGGATAAATCAAGGAGGAGAGTTTGCATTATAAGATTTTATAAATTTTTGTAATGTAAATGGTATATAAAGATAACTAACAGCTACATATTCAATGTAACTGGTTGCCAGGTTGCCAAGACAGGATCTTGGAACTAGGCGATGCCAAGAACCAAAATCTTGGATAGCTCGGCCTCGACATCGCTCGGCCCCTACTTCACTCGGCCAGGTTGCCAAGACAGGATCTTGGAACCAGGCGATGCCAAGAACCAAAATCTTGGATCGCTTGGCCTCGACATCGCTCGGCCTATACTCCGCTCGGCTCGGTTGCCAAGATAGGATTTTGGAACCAGCCAATGCCAAGAACCAAAATCTTGGATCGCTCGGCCTCTACTCCGTTCGGTCAGGTTGCCAAGATAGGATCTTAGAACTAGGCGATGCCAAGAACCAAAATCTTGGATCGCTAGGCCTCCACTCCGCTCGGCCAGGTTGTCAAGACAGGATCTTGGAACCAGGCGATGCCAAGAACCAAAATCTTGGATCTCTCGGCATCTACGTCGCTCGACTCGGTTGCCAAGATAGGATCTTAGAACCAGACGATGCCGAGTCAAAATCTTGGATCACTCGGCATCTACGTCGCTCGGCTCGGTTGCCAAGACAGGATCTTGGAACCAATCAATGCCAAGAGTTAAAATCTTGGATCGCTCGGCCAAGTTCTCTTGTCTCGGTCGACCATGACTCTCTCAAACCCTACAACCGATCGACGTACATCGAGTGCATTCGTTCACTACCAGCTATTTGAAAAGATCGTCCAACACGACAAGAAAAATAAAAGAATTCTATTTCCTTGAATTGATGTTCTGGTCACAAGCCCGACCAGATGAGCCTTGAAAAGGGGAAGAAATCATTTTGATTCAGGGGGAGCGGAAGGGCCAGCAGCCGGATCGACAGGAGAAGACAATGGAGAGACATCCTCTTCCGAACTCAAGTCCAGCATTTCATCCGGCAAGACCTCTTTTTCCCTTTCAGCTATCTCTCTTATCTCCTCGAGTGAAAGGTTGAGCTCGGTGGGAAGCATCGGCTCGATATAATCCTCGAAGGAAGGAATATCTGACCCGTCGGGGAGGAAAACGCTGTGACAGCTCTTCAAGATGGAAAGAGCCAAGTTGCAAGCAAATTCTAAACACTCCTCGTGTAAATACCGCTCTTTCCACCGCTTGATCGCTTCAACCCTTTGCTCCTTGTCGGAGTCTTGCAGCTCCAGCAGTTTCTTCTCGGCCTTCATTTTAACTGTCACTGCCTCATGACAGTCATGGAGGGCTTTCGAACGGAGCTCCTCCTCCACTTTCGCCCTTAAAGTGGCATCGAAGACCTTTTTCCTTAGGCCCTCAATACGGAGCTGCAACACTCGGCATTCACTCTCCAACTCACCCCTAGAAGCAATCACTCTACTCCTTTCCTCCTCCCCCGAAGCGAGCTGAGCCCTCAAAATGCCTTTCTCTTCCTCCAAAACACTCTTCTCCTCCTACAGCGAAGAGAGTTGAGCTCGTAAGACGTCATTCTTCTCCTTCGCCTCTGAAAGTTCAACTCTTAAAACATTGACTTGCTCAAGAAGATCATGAACCTCTCGGTCCATTGTTTGGCTTACTTCATCGAGCTGATCGAGACGTTGATGCATTGCAGAGGCGAACGCCAGATCCCTGGTACAATCACGGACGAGACTAGCCACCAGCTCCTTACTGTTCAGCGTATCCAAAAGTTTCTCGTCCTCAGGAGGGACAGCCTTCTGGGCAATATGCAGGGCGACTTTGATGTCCCTAAGCGATGTAGCCTTATCAAGGCTGATTGTGGACACTCATTTTTCGGCTCGCTCTTTCCCCTTGCCCTTATCTAATCGTGGCGCTTGCTCTTCCCCCTTTCCTCTGTCCAGTTGACAGGGCGATCGATCAGCACTCCGAGCGGTCTTTTTTCTTTTGAGCGGCGGCTCCATCTCTTCCTCTGAATCTGCTCGGTCTCCACTTACCGGTTGGACTGGCAACGACACTGACGCGCCAGTTTGGTCCTCAGTGGACGGAAGGGCCAGCAAGGCTGCAGGCTGGTCCGACATTGTCAGCTGAGCGATGTCTTCGGTGGCCTCTACCTCCTTCCTTTGCTTCTTCGCCTTTGAAGAGGATCTAGGCCCTTTGGGTTGCCTTTTGGATTTGGGGAGACTGGAAGACCCGGAGAAATCCTTGACCTTCACCATGACTGCACAATTATAGAAGCAAGTTAGAAATCAAAATTAGTACTTGCGAATACAACAAATAGCTAAACTACGAGGAGTTAACCAGGAGGGGCAGTTTCCTCTTTTAGCCCTCTAATTCGAGGAGAGGGATCAATTAAAAAGGCATCGGCTGATGCCCCTCCACGATACCCCAAAACGAGACGGTCGAAAGAATACCAACCGAGCGCCTTGATCCTATCAATCACTTCCTATTCCTCCCTAGAAAGGTGAAGATCGGCAATATCATTCCACTGCTCGGTCATGGGATACCTCCATGGCCGGGATTCAAAGGTGGATCCTGGGGGCCTCACAAAGAAGTACTTCTTCTTCCACGCTTTGATTGACCCCGCCATTCCAGCAGGACGATACCTCGCATCCCTATATTGGAGGTGAGGGATCCCGGCCCCGGCACTTGAACTCTGGTTTATCCTCAAAAAGTGGCGCAGGATGCCGACCGACAGGGGACATCCGAAGTGATGGCACAACAAAGCCAGACCGTCGATGAACCTCCAACCATTTGGGAGAATCTGGCTCAGCCCTAATTGGTAGGCGCGCCACACCTCATCGATGATCGGGGCATATGGAAGCTTCATACCACCGACCGAGAAAAAGCTCTCTGTCACAGCAAAATATCCGCCCCCACTGTTACGAATCCTTTCGCTCTTGCCAGCCAGCCTAGGTCCCCAAGACAAGGGGATATTATTCTTAATAATCGACCGGTTCAACTCCCTTTCGGTCATCGTCGAAGGGTCGCTCGGTGGCCTTTCAACAATCTGCCCATCCTTCCGGGCACTCGCTCCAATTTTCTCGTCCCCCTTTGACTCCGGCGCTTCATTTCCGCCGGCTTTCGGCACCTCCATCATTTCCGCCACCATCTCCAGCGACTCAACAAGTTGTAAGGCTCTCTCGGCGGCCGGTTCTTGATGGAACTCCCTCAGAACCGTACTTACTTCCCCACTAAGAATCGGGGATACTCGTGGCGAAGGCCGGCGAGGAGATGATGAAGAAGGAGGGGGGAGCTAGTTTCGTTCCTAAGCCTAAGTTCCCCTCTAGGACTAGTTGACGACATGGTTACTGAAAATCAAACTTACAGAACAAGGAAAGGAAAAAGGACCTACCTAGTTTAGAAACTGGAGTTGGGATTTAGATGACGGTGAAAAAGGAAATTTCGATGACTGCAAACAAGGAGATGAAGAAGAGAGAAAGCAAAGATTGAAGAATCGAACACGCAGAAGGTAAAGAAGTGTGTCAATTCCGAGCATTTATAACAAGATACTGAGCGGGCGTACAGATGGATCTTGGACGCGTGGTAAAATCTAAGTCGTGCGAATTAGGGTTGTCAGATATCCGGAGCGGCGTTGCAGTTGAAACGATACGCACGATCCTTGACAGTTGTACGGCGCAGCAGTTGAAAGGACGAGTGTGACAGCTGTATGGCGGTTACAAAGACGTTTCATTTCAAATTTTGAAAACCCACCAGTGGATACGTGCTGTAAGTAATGATTAAATCCAATGCTTTGATTAGGCGCCTACTTTCGATCGACCAGTTCTACCCCTACGTTCGATCGGTCGATGTTATGTTTACATTCGATCGATCGGTTCTATCTCTACCCTCGATCGATCGGTCTTATCCCGAGCCGTCATGCACTAAACTACAATGTCCGATCGATCGGGCCTATCACGAGCTGTCATGCAGATGAGCCGCACAATCCTTATGTACTCCATCGACCCTTCTCCATGATCAGAGTCGAGGAGTAGGGGGGCTTATGGTTGGGTCGGTCGTGCTAGGCCCAGGCCCAAGCCCAAACATAGACGGCCCATTCATAAATGGTGGCTGCCCACTTGAAAAGAAAGATCTAAACCTAGTAGGTATTTTTCAGATATAAATTCATTACCTCATTATGAGAAAAGTACGATTTTCAGAAAAACCCTAGTATTCTTTATTCACTAGCCACCAAAACTCTCACAAAAGAACTAACTTGAGCGTCGGAGGGGCCTACCGGAAGTCAATCCCCGGTGTGTCTTGTTGTTTTGTAGGTATCTCTCAACCAGAATCAGTCAATCTCATAGATCCAAGCAGCAGCGCCCAGCCTCACCAAAATTCGACAGAACCAGTATGCAATATAAACAATATAATAAAAATTCTGCTTATACGCATAATTTGAAAAGGTTGGTAGTAATTTTTCAGTAAAAGTTTTGCTAATATGTAAAATTTAAGAAAATTTAATAATAGACAACTTTATTTTTAACTAATAAAAAAAGACTATTTTTGACCTCAGATAATTCACCACAGATTGATATTTATTCTGATTCCATGCAAGTAAATAGAGTGATTCTGACCTCAGAGAATGCACCTAAGACAACTGATCGAGGACCTCCTAAGCTGGTCCCAATGAATAGGTCCCGACAAATGATCGTACTTTACACGTGAACAAGTATATGAACAATGATCGTACTTTACACGTGAACAAGTATATGAACAATGATTGTACTTTACACGTGAACAAGTATATGAACAATGATCGTACTTTACACGTGAACAAGTATATGAATAATGATCGTACTTTACACGTGAACAAGTATATGAACATCTTTTAAGGCCCTCGTTCACCTAAGAGAAATGATCGATGACCTTCCTAAGATGGTCCCAATGAATAGGTCCCGACGAATGATCGTACTTTACACGTTAAAAACGATATGAACATCTTTTAAGCCCCTCATGTCAACTTGCAAAAATATGTCAGACGTCACATTATTCATACACACCCGGCGACACAGTGTGATACTGATACAGCAACATTCAATCATCCAAGTCATTGATGTTATCTCTTTCACACTCGAAAATATACTCAACATATACATTAGTAATATATGTCAACAATCACACCTCTTCATAACTTAATAAATGTACTCAAGTTACTCGAAGCAACAGAATTAACAAAACATAAATCTATCATAATTCCTATGTTTGGTTTAAGTGATTTTAACCTAATTTCAAACAATAAGTTATTTAAAATCATATATAACAAAATGAATAATTTCGAAGGCATCTTAAACTTTTTCTTTTTACATTTTATTTGAAAATTGTTCCAGGCTAGTCAATACAAATGAATAATAATGAATCCTACTATTGCCTTTATTTAATTTCTAATTTACCTTTCAAAACTTCTATCACTCTTCTTTCTTTCCCTTTTTTATGATTTACTTCAAAGATGATAACTATTGTAGTTAAATTTTGATCGTAAAGTAATTTTCTAACATGTTGGTTAAGTAATATTTTCTGATATCCAGCGCTGATCAATCAATAGGTCACATTCATATTGATTAGATTGCTTCTGGAGTTCTCCTTGATACAAGTAAGATGGCATTCTCTCACGATATGTCTTACTAGCTTAGCATTTTTGGGATTTATTAGGGTTTTTCAATAATTTAAAAATTAGTTTACTAATTCAAATAAATTAGATTAAGAATTTTAGTTTAAAACTTAACTAATATGATTAAGATAGAATAGATGATAATTAAAAATATTAATAATTTCATGTTTTTAAAATAATTCATTTGAATCTCATTATGTCTCGTTGTACAAGTAATAGTAGAGTTCACCAATTGATTTAAAAATAATAGAACATATCATCTGTGACACTTAAAGAATAAAATTTTAAATTTGTTTAATTTTTTGTCTATTTAAAGTCTATTTTGAATGCTTTGAAAATATCATAGTTAAAATTGAACACTTTGAAACATTATGATTAAAGTTATATTCTCATAAAAATGAGAGTGGTTAAAATACAATTTTAACTAATAAAAAATCCTAAAATGGTTGGCAAATTTAGTTGTCAAGAACTTTATTGTCAATTATTGTCTGTTATTTTAGATGCACTTTAATTTGTATTTTTTATTTTTTTGACTTTAAATCTGCCAAAAAGAACATTTGAATACAAAAGATAAGTTTCTCAAATTGAATCAAAATTTGCACACAATGCAAAGGAATTAAGGCTCAAAATTAGCCACACTTAATACTAATTAAACCTCATATTAACTACATTTAACAGTTCTGTTAGTCAGAAAATTAATAACCATATAACATTGAATAATTGAAGATAAAACAAATAAAATATTTAAACAGCAAATAGGGCACGAACCATATGGTACACATATAATTACAATGAATAATTACATAAACAAATAAACAATTGATTTTTTTATGCACTTGAAGGTTGCATAGTCGACAAAAATTATTAATAAATATTATAAACAAATCTTTAAGTAATAAAAAGGTGTTAATTATACTATCCAAAATTCGTTTGACCTTTTTCTTCAGTTTTATATTTTAAAAAGTATCATTTACTTCCTTTTAGTATTCCTTAATTATTATATGTCTTTTATCATATTATGATAATTTTTAATTTATTTATAGGTCTAAAATAGTGTTTGATATTACAATTTAAGAATTCTAATTTTACACGAGTTAAAAATAGATAAAACTAAAATGATACAACAAAAAAATTGTATGATAACTAAAAAATAATACCATATGAGGAAGTGATAATTTTTAAAACATAAGGACTAAAATCATAAAAGGTTAACATACAAGAAATTATAATGCATATTTAACCCTAAAAATTAAGATTGCATATTATTAATCAATTAACCCTAATATTCTTGGATTTTTGAACTTCAGTCAACATAAATGTTGGAAAACCAACACAACACTTATTTTCCTTTTGTTGTCTCTAGATTCTAAGTACCTAATATACAAAGCTCCCCACTTTTTGGAGTTACAGGGAGGGTTATAATGTACGCAATTTTTTCTTTTTATTTTTACAAAAGACTGCCTATGTGACCTAAACCTTATGATATAACAATTTTACCAATTTCTCTAAATTTGGAATCTACAAAAACAAAACAAAATTGTAGAAAATAGGAAGACTTATATAGTTCGTAGTACTGAAATTTCACCGGATAAGAGGGCTTTTCAAGCCACATAAGCAATACCAATTATTTGTGTGAAGGTTGGATTTGACATTCAAGTTGATGCAGATTATATCGTGTCACGTAAGAACAGATCACCTACTCTCGTTATTTTGTATATACCCTATTTTATGAGTATTCAGCTATTTAATAAATAAAATTTATAAAAATTAAATAGATGGATGCTTGTAGAATAGAGTAGGCATAGAATAATAGAAACAGAACTCATGTCACATATTCTCTTCAGCTAAAGGAATTAGTGAAAGAGGCTAAAATTTAAAAAAAGATATAATTAATGTAGGCATGAGATTCATGTGGATTTTTTTTTTTTTGTTGAATTCGATTGTTATCCCACACATCGTTAATGTAGGCATGAGATTCATATGGATTGAACAATTTCCCTTGTGTAGGTTGGTGCTTTTCAAGAACATTTATGGATACAATTCTAGGTCGAGTAATCGAGTTCGATTGTAATTAGTCTTTTTTTTGGCAAGTCTACTACACATAATTCAGCCAATGAGTGAAACCCTTTAATGAAATAAAATCAAGGACTTAAATTCAACTTTGCATGCTGCCACCTTTCTATTTTTCAATTAAACGGGTTTATTTATAATTTAATAAAAAATTTTGATATTAAACTATTCTAATAACATATAATCAATTTATTATTTAATATTTATTAATGAAAAGTTTAAGTATAATTAATCTATCTATTACTTTTATTTAATATCTAATTTTTATTTGCAGTAAAAGTATTGATTTTATTAATGTTAATTATTAAATATATTTTTTGTTTGAAAGATATATAAACCAAAATTAAAAAAATCAAAAATCAAAAACTATATCACTTCAAAAGAAAAATATAATAGGAATGGTCACTTAAAAACTTAATTTTATTCTAGCCTACTTTGTTCATTTGGTTTATTTTTGAGGAAAATATATAATTAAAATTATCATACTTTGAATTTAAACTAATTTAATTAAGTTCTTGGCACATTCGGTCATGAACAAGGTTTATTGTTGAGGGAAAATATATAATTGAAATTATCATAGTTTGAATTTCAACTAATTCAATAAGTTCTTGGCACATCAATATCTAATGATACAATTCAATCATTTAAGTTTCATAATCTAGTTAAGATTTACAATTTACTAAATTTATATAATTTAATTAACATGGTTCTTTATCTATCTAAAAATTTGTATAGATTAAACTCAAAATTCACTTAATTTCTTATACTTATGTTGTACACTAATATTCTTAAAAAAATACACAAGACTAACTAAATAAATACGATAATAAAATAAATTTAAAACTCAAAACCTTTTACTTTCTATGTCAAAATATTCACAATTGTGTTTATATGACAAATAATTTCTTCAAAATACATATAAGAATAGTCATTTTGTAAGTACTTTACAATATTTATCGAAATAATCATATTAAATGTATCATACTAGAGTATTAAAACTAACACATAATTTCAAGTACCTCCGTAAAGTAACTGAACTTTTTGTCAAAAAAAAAGCAAAGGAGTAATTTTATTAATATTGAAAAGGCTTGACAAACAGCCGGAACAAAGAACATGCTGACAAACTGATGCAGTGTATGAGCACAACGCCAACAGTTCCAAAAAATTGGAAAAACACATGACCACGAACAACCGTCTACCTTTAACAAAGTTCGCAAGTTTTTCAATGACCATAGTACACAAACAAGGAACAAGCATACTATCTATAGCAATCGACGATAGTTGACTTCAAAGGAAAGAAGACCTCAAAGCGTTATCACTCAACAATTATAGAAATGAATCACATGCGAGAATATGCTGCAAGAACACTAGGATTGTTGGATGCATATGCAATAATATCATGGTCCTGTTCGAAGAGGGCCATCTCTCTTTCGTCCATGGATATCCAAACTTCTATACCATCACCGTCCTTTGGTTTCTGCAGCACAATAATATTCCTGAACAGTA
>JAOTIZ010000003.1:2278945-2291558 GCA_027123425.1 Erythroxylum panamense
CTTGATTTCAACTTCCATTTCAATCATCTCATCCACTTAAACTTTCATAACCAAAACTAATCTTCAAAGTCATCAAAGCCAATAAATTCTTTTTCTCATCAATTTCCTTAAGGCATAAAAACTTCTATAACACAATTCATATACAAAACACTCATTGAATTTTCATTTCAATATTTCTAATTTCTACCGAAAGTTCGGGGTCCAACAGTAAGTTCCTGTAGGAGATAGTTTCCAAATAATCGTGTCAGGCTTTGGGGCATGTGGTAAAGGAATACTAAGAATAGCTTGAGCAGTATCATTGGGAAGGATGGCTGCAAGTAACTCTCGGTTCCACCGGTTGTCTTGGTCAATAAAGTTGCTCACCTGAGCAGCCTGCAAATGCCCACTAGAGTTCTCCATTGCTTCCCAAGTAGGGTTGTTCCCTAACCATATCGCATCCCAAAAGTCGACAGCTGTGCCATCACCAATTCTCCAACCAAGGCCCAGATCTTAAACCTCTGCTCCTCACTAGATACTCTTCCACGTATAAGAACATGCTGGTTTGTAGTTATTAAAACTGAACACCCCTTGGTTACTATATTTCTTAAGCAGTATGCGGGACCATAATTCATTACGCGGTGTAGTAATTAAGCGCCAGGGAATTTTGGCAAGCACAGAAAGATTCAATTCACGCATACTTTTTAGACCTAGACCACCTTGTCTTTTGGGAAAACATACAGTTTTCCAATTAATGAGGTGTAGTGTGCAAACTCCTTCATGGCTACCCCATAAAAACCTTCGATTGAGATTATCAATTTTATCACTTGTTACCCTAGGTAGTAAAGTAGTGTGCATGGCATGAATTGGAATGGCACATGTGGCACTTTGTATCAAGGTTGCGCGACCAACAAGGTTAAGATGCTTCACCTTCCAACCTACAAGTTTTTATTGTACCTTATCAATGATACCTTGGTAAGTATATCTGGTAACTCTTCCATGCAAGAGAGGGACCCCCAAGTAACAGCCAAGATCGAACATGCGTGGGATGCCCAGCATATTTCCAACACAATTACAAAGAGAGCTACCCATGTGAGGTGAGGCGTAGAATCTGGACTTGCAAAGGTTAACAATTAATCCTAACACGCGACTGAATAGATTCAAACAATCTTTGATAACATGAGCCTATTGGGTGGTGGCCCGTCCAAATAGGAATAAGTCATCGGCAAAGAAAAGATGGGAGATCTTAATACGTCCCCTATGACATTGTATAAGGTGGCCTAACCTTTCCATGCATAAGACGAATAAATAGGGTGAAAGGGGATCCCCTTGTCTCAACCCTCTATTCGGTTTTATGTACTCAAAAGTACTAATTCAATAATCGTCGTTTTATCGGCTAAGAAATCGTAAGCAAGTCCTGAGATGGTTGCCATAAGGAAAGTCATAAAAACTGAACGATGAAGTTTCAAGAACATTAAATGATGATCTCCCGCTATTCAACTTTGTTTAATTAGGAAAAATTATTCTTTATACGAAACCTAAAATGATATGTTTTTTAACATGGTAATTGAAACAATTATCAATTCAATAATTTAAGAGTTATTATTTATTCAAAATTTGAAGCTTTGATACACATGTAAGTTTTATTTTGATATTCAAACATCAAATACACAAATCATATGTAAAATCATTCATGCCTATTCAGATTTTGAATATAATAATAACCATATAAATGAAACGAATAAATCATTTAGATTTAGCAAAATTCATTTTGATATAGAGAGAAAGCTTTCAACAATCACAAACTAGTTTTTTCTCTTAATTCTCTTTCTGTACGATGGCTTCATGGATAACTCAATATATAAATACCTTCGATTGTATTTGTTTTGTTTGTACTTAATTAGGGTAGAGAGATGCCAAATTTATATACAACTTTATATTAATATTAAATCTTATACGTCTATTAAATATTAAATTAACGGTTAAGATTTAATAGACTATTAAATCAAGAAAACTCTAAACCAAGTTTAATATTGGCTCATAGAAAATATGAGTCATAACATCAGGTCTTTTCCAAGTTTTCTTTAATAATATGTGTTATCAAAAGTGTTTTTTTAATTTAAAAAGGAATATATTCCCAAAGCGGAAACTTATACACAATCTTCCTAGAGGATTTTGCAAGCAATAAAAACCTACACTACACACTACAATAATAACATATAATTTGCGACGTTTTTTTTTTAAAACGTCACAAATTGTAAAGATTTTTTGTGACGTTTAAAAAACATCACGAAAAATTTAAATCTTTTACGACGTTTTATATAAACGTCATAAATATGTAATACTTTTTACGACGTCTTACAAGTAAAACGTCACAAAATAAAAGTAACGACGTTTTATTAAATAAAACATCGCAAAAGACGTTTGCCTCTTCTTTAATTAAAACATTTTCATCTCGCGCGCGTTTCTTATCTCCCACCCAAAATTGGTTTCTTTCTCTCCACCTTCTTCTCTTTGCAGCAAGTGAAACGCAACACTGGTTCCTAAAATCCTCAACTAGTTTCTACAGACATAAGTAAGCAACTCAAAGCTAGCCCAAACCCTCAACTGTTTCGTCTTCCCCAAGTCCCAACGCTGGTTCCTAAAATCCACGCTATATCAAACCCTAATCCCCTCAAATTCACAAAACCCTAAACCCAAGAAGAGTACATCAAGGACGAGCAGAAGAATCTGAAACGAGAGCTTCTTCGCGCCCAAGAGGAGGTGAAGCGGATCCAGTCGATGCCTCTGGTCATTGGGCAGTTCATGGAGATGGTAGACGGGAACAACGGTATTGTGGGCTCCACCACCGGATCAAATTACTATGTTCGCATTCTTAGTACTATTAATCGCGAGCTTTTGAAGCCTTCAGCGTCGGTGGCACTTCACCGGCACTCCAATGCTCTGGTGGATGTTCTGCCTCCGGAGGCTGATTCGAGTATTTCGCTTCTTAGTCAATCGGAGAAGCCTGATGTTACTTATAATGTAAGTTGAATTTGGGTTTTGACAAAATATTTGAGTTTGAATCGAATCTAGAGTTTTGTTTTATATGGGATTGAAAATGTTAGGGTTTGAAAAGTAGAATTAGAATCTACGTTCCTTTTCCTCTCGTTCTTTTTCCCCTTTCATTCAAAATCTTGTCTTGAGCTGGTATCGTAATAAATTATTGGTTTGGGCGGTCAGCTGAAGCTTTTTGTTTGATTCCGTTGTGTGATTGCTTTAGGACATTGGAGGATGTGATATTCAGAAACAGGAAATTCGCGAAGCGGTTGAGTTGCCACTTACTCACCATGAGCTTTACAAGCAAATTGGTATAGATCCACCTCGTGGTGTCTTGCTCTACGGTCCTCCTGGTACTGGGAAAACTATGCTGGCCAAGGCTGTTGCTAATCATACAACTGCATCATTTATTAGAGTTGTTGGCTCTGAGTTTGTCCAGAAATATTTGGGTGAGGTATGCCTGAGAAAGCACTTAATGCAATCTGCTTTACATACTAACCATTTTATATCTTGGGTAGGGAAATCATGCAATTACAACATATAATTCAAGCATTATACTTCATATAGCAGACTAAAAGTTCCCACTATGGACACGACAAATAGGCATTTGTTACACGAAATTTTCATGTGTGGGGTTTAAGTAATTGTGATATATGTAACCCCTTTTGCAACCACCCTTTTGCTATTTAAAGGTCCTCGCATGGTCCGTGATGTTTTTCGACTTGCAAAAGCGAATGCCCCTGCAATTATTTTCATTGATGAGGTCGATGCCATTGCTACTGCAAGGTTTGATGCTTAAACTGGTGCTGACAGAGAAGTTCAGCGTATTCTGATGGAACTTCTGAATCTGGTATGTTCTACGTATTGTTATTAGCCTTTTGAGCATGTATGTAGATCGGCTAACAGAATGCATATAAATAGGGTCAACTTATAATTCTTTACCTTAATGTGCTTATAGAAATTTCAATGGGTAAAAGACACAGACCACCTATATAGTTTCATTTATTCAAAAAATTACCTTTATTGTTTTGAATTACTAAAAGGAATTTTGTAGTATTACAAACTCTGAAAAAGGACCTTTTGTTAAGTTTGTGTCAATTTTTTTAACAGAAGTTTTTGTCAATTTTTTTAACAGAGATTCTTACTTAATTGATTGTTATGTATCTGATAGTATTTATATAGACAGTTTACGTGTACAACAATCAATTACATGATTAGAAAAGCTTGACAAATATTTAAACAAATGCCCATGCCCTCTTTTAGAGTTTCTAATACTATAGGATTCTCTTTAAACAATTCAAAATAAGAAGTGTAAATTTTAGAATAATAAAAATATGGGGGAGATCTAACCTTCACTCAAATTTCAATTAGCTCGTAATATGTGAGATAGTATTTTGGGATTAGAGTTCTGTAGCTAGCTTGTGGGGTCCTATTTCTGTTTCTTCATTTTGTTGATGCTGTTAACTCTGGTTTTCCTTTCGGAATGTACTTTAGATGGATGGTTTTGACCAGACAGTGAATGTTAAGGTCATAATGGCAACCAACAGGGCAGACACATTGGATCCTGCACTTCTGCGTCCTGGAAGGCTGGACAGGAAAATTGAATTTCCGTTGCCTGACAGGAGGCAAAAGAGGCTGGTTTTCCAGGTAACTTTTCTTTCATGCAGCCTCTGAATTTATCTTATTGGAAGATGGCAATACTTTCTGGAGGTTATTTGAATGTTAAATGAATTTGTTAATTTTGATTTTATGTAGGTTTGCACGTCTAAAATGAATCTAGGTGATGAGGTGGACTTGGAAGATTATGTTTCTCGGCCTGATAAAATTAGTGCTGCTGAGGTTAGTTGAATTCTTTTTTAATGGTGTACATCATAAGACTTTCAATCTTTTCTTTTGGTATACAGGATTTTCGACGGTTGCTTGGAGCAAGAAGGAAAAAAATGTTTTCCCTCTTTTCTTTTTTAAGCTTTGTATATTCTGCTGACCTGTTTTGGGATCATATAGCATATAATGTAATAATTCATAGGTTTATACCTGTTGGTCCATCGCCAGGTGATAAGAATGTTTGAGGAAGGGTTAGGAGCATGGACTTGAATTTAGCCCATTCATATTGTCATTATTCATCTCATATATGATCTACTATCAAATGTAACGTGTAGAAATTCTCAGCATCTAATTCTCTCTCCTAATTGCCCACATGTCTGCCATTATATTCTCACGGTGAATGTTGAATTTAGCCCATTCATATTGTCATTATTCATCTCATAGATGATCTAATATCGAATGTAACGTGTTAAAATTCTCAGCATCTAATTTTCATTCCTAATTGCCCACACTTCTGCCATGATATTCTCATGTTGAATGTATATCTTGTGCTCCTCATAACCACATATGTGTTCACAGATTGCAGCTATTTGTCAAGAAGCAGGAATGCATGCAGTACGGAAGAACAGGTATGTCATACTTTCGAAGGACTTCGAGAAAGGTTATAGAGCCAATGTGAAGAAGCCTGACACCGACTTTGAATTCTACAAATGACCTTGTGTTGATCAAGTTATGTCAACTCTTTGTTCTTTGGGGCTTGGGGGGGAAGGCACGGGAAGACAACTGTGGATTGGCGCCCAGAGCGGCATACATCAATTGGTGTTGAAGAAGTTGGTGGCTAATCCTTTCTTTATTCAATTCTTTCCTTGCCCACTTTAGGTTGTTATATATATACTTTTAAGTTACACGATCAGACCTCCAACTTCAGAACACTCTATTTCTACTTTCTGATGGTTATTTAGATACTGTTGACATTTAGAAACATCAAAAAGTAACTGTTACCTCTGAACTGTCTTTCTTTGTCAATTTCGAATGGCAAATGGCCAAAGTTATTCTTCCTATCAAAGGTCATTGATTACTGGGTCTTCTGAATTTGATTTAGAGAGGCCTTTGTTTACATGCATTTTCCTTGGATTGGCCAACAAAAGATTAACATAAATACAAAAAGGAAGGTTTTGATGATTTTGAAACCTTTTATGTTAGGTAATCTAGTGTCTTTATGCATGAAGAAGATAATCAATTCGGTTGTTGTAATCAGAATGTCTACTTCCTAAATTTTCTGCTCAAAATGGTACTTAGTGTTATAGCTTGTGGAAGTGTATTCAAATGTTTGATTGGTTAAACTAGACAGTTTTAATAGCTTGAGATATAAAAGGCAGAACATTTCTATTATGTCATCTTTGCTGGTAATTAAGTAATATGGAAGCTGGTAAATTGACCATAAGCAATAATTTGGAAACTGAGTTTCACACATACCATAATCTTCTAAAGGTTAAAAGAAGCAAAGAATAAGCAGTAGTTGGATGCATATTAGGAGATTCAAGTCCTCATCAAACTTACTTTGTGCTTGATTACCTTTCCATCTTCCAAGGATGCAATTTCTATCTATAGAAGATGCAAAAATTCACTCACGTCTCTATATAAATAACACACTCCCACAATTCCTTTTCACATCCAATAAGAATGGCAGTACAACATACATTGCGGAGAGAATAAGGATGGGAATCAATAATACTCCTGAAATCCAGGCTGATCCTGGAAAAGATGCCTCGCTTGATCTTAGGCTATCCAACGATACCCCTGAAGTTGATGCTTTGTCTAAGGAAGAGCATAACATGTTGGATTTCTTGGGAAAAACAATTCTCAATAGCTTGGAATTGGCAAGTGAGGATAATGAAAAGAAGTCAGACAGCAGATTCTTCATCTGCAAATTTTGCAACAAGAAGTTCAACAACTCACAAGCATTGGGAGGTCATCAGAATGCCCATAAACACCAAAGGGCATTCCTGAAAAGACAAAATGATCTACACTTGTCCTCTTTTGGACTCATCAACAGCGGTTCCTTGTTTCCATTTCCAAACATGGTGTCAGGATTTTCCTCTGTTCATGGTCCTGTGTATAGACCTCTAGGAGTTAACGTGAACTCTATGATTCAGAAACCTCCACATACCTCCGCTTTGTACGTTCCAAAACCAAAGTATGGACCTAAAGGGTGGTCCAGGTCACCTTTCATGAACCAATCCACCATGGAGAGCAGCTTATGGGCTACGCATGTTGTAGTAGTCCCATTCGTAGATCAGATGGGACTCATTCGTGGGACTACAGTGGGCGGTTTTGGCGGTGCTTTTCCTGCCAATAATCTGAATCCTATTGCTAATGGGATCAATGTAAATGCTGGTCTTCCAGGAACTAGTGTTTCTAAAAACCAGAAGTAGAATCATACAGGGGCTGCATTGTCCCTGAAACTAGGACTATGATAGCTTCTTCTTTTGTTTCATTTTCTATGTTATGAGTTTGGCTTCGTTGGTGCAGGGTCACGAGTGAAACAAGAAGAATAGGTGTTATTCTAGTGTTAGTTTTTACCCATTTCTGGTCGTATTCTCTTGATCCAATTCCAAATAGATTGATGGTACATTGCTATGAGCATCAATTCGATTCCAAAAGCATCAGGAGCATACATGGAAAAACACTTATGATTTTATTTTCGCCTCTTTTCAAAGTTTTCCGGAGCAATGAAAAGAAATTTGTTCAATCAAAACTGGAACATGACATAAAAATGCCTATAAAATAGCTCGAGTTGAATTGATAACATCTCTGAACTTCCCGGATTCAGCTCAGGCTTACGCGTAATGAAACAAGTTGGATTCCATAGCCTGACAGTAATAGCACGGCCTGATTTCGGAAACTGGGCAATGAAAAGAAGCCAATGGTTCAGGAATCATCATTCCATCCTCATTCCAGGCCTCAGAAGCGGCAACGTCCTTGTCTAAGAAATAAGGATAAAAGTTTGTGTCAATCTTCATCCCAAAATCATCCTCCAGGTCGCTGAAGCTGTCATGTACGGCAACTTCACCAGGGTAACAGTAACTAAGTTCAGTGGTACGGCCAGAATCATTATCATGCTCCAAGTTCACATCCGATATAATATAATCTAAGGTTTGATCGTCTAAGCTCAAGTAATCATAATCATCTTTGACAGAAGCAGGTACATGGCTGGTGCCATAATCAACTTCCTACTCTAGTGAATCAGTAACAAGGATAGGTTCATTGAGGAGGAGAGCTTCCTGACCAGCAGAATCGTTTATAATCAGGCAACTATTAGTAGTTCTGGTATAGCTCCAAGCACCTTAAACACTGTTAAGATTGAGAAAGATTTTTGTATCGGTGCAAAGGATATCATCACAGGATATATGGTTACCTCCATAGTCCAAATAAGATACAGATTCAAGATGAGAATCCAATTCAGGAGCAGTTTGGTTATTCTCCATATCAGAACTTGGTGACATACTAAAAGGATTAGAAATTCCAGAAATTTGAAGACCCAAGAGAGCGATATCGGAGAGATTATGTATAAATTGATCATCAAAATTTGTACTTTTTGATTCACTGTTATTATTGCCATTTTTAATAGAACTAGAACCAGAAGCTGACCTTGTAAGCCTATTTCTTGCTTCTGAGTTCTGACATAAAATTTTCCAAGACCTTTACTAGGGATGATAACTCTTCAGTAGATTTGATCTCTAAACAACATCGAGATCCCATGAAAACCATCCAGCCACCTTCTCCGGCTTCATCTTTACTATCATGATCTCACTAACCTCACGTTCCAGGATCCTAATTTCCTCAGAGAGTGAAATTGCCAGTAGTTTAGTGTTATCATCATCCACAGGTTCTATAGCACAACTATTTCCAAGGAAGGTGTCTGAAACAGCATGAACAGAAGGGTGACCGAAGCTATAAACCTTAAGCTTTAACGAATCGGTCGTGTTCATGAACATGGCAACTTGAGCAGCGCAAAGTATGGCCAACTCTGCACACTTCTTGAACAGACCCTCTCGCCTTTTCGAGAAAGTGATACACCTCTGCATCCTCGTCTGTGGTTTTTGCATGGGAAGCTTTCCGGGTTTCACCATTGCAGAGACAACAGTCGCTAGTGAATTGGTACCATAACATAGTAAGTATTTATAAGAAAGGATTTCCTAGAGTGAAATGGACAACTGGTTTTCTTGCTAACATATAATTTTGCTAAGGTGAAGTGTAGTTTTTCTTTTTTTCTCGGATTTCATAGGGTGAAATGGAAAGTTTCTTTTTAATTTTAACACTAAAATTGGATTTCAATGATGGGACTTGGAGTGCATTTTATTTGTTTTTTAATGGATTTCAACGTAAATGAGCTTATTTAAATGTAAAAATGTAAGTAAGCAATAACAAATTAACAATAATATTAATATCATCTTCAACTTGACAATTAAACCTACTAAACGTGCAAAGATGAGCACAAAAACCTAAACTTTGATCTTCCAAAACAACATAACCCACATCAGAAAGCCAACTAAAGCTCTGAAACATCCTGAAGGTGAAGCATAAAAACCCAAACTTTGATCTTCCAAAATCACAGAAGCCACATCAGAAAGCCAACCAAAGCTCCGAAACATCCTAAGATGAGCATAAAAACCCAAACTTTGATCTTCCAGAACCCATATCAGAAACCAAACCAAAGCTCCTAAACATCCTAAGATAAGCATAAAAATCCAAACTTTGACAGATGACAGAATCAACATCAACATCAAAAGCGCCCCAATCTAAGCCCCTGATGTGGCATTCAATCTCCTACCAATTTCAGAAGACAAAAACGCATCAAGACAAGCATACTGAACCTGATCAGGAGTCAACCACAAATTGTCCCACCTACTCATAGTAACTCTCCTGGGCTTATTAACCTCCATCCCCAGAACTTGCTTAACCAACTCCTTCAATCCAGCATTCTTCAATTCTCTCATTCCCATCTTCTCCGCAGCTAAAACCCCCAAATCCACCATATTCCTCACACTCAACCCATAACCCTCCACGAGCTTTTCATAATCAGCCTCAATACCAACCCCGACAAACACAAAATCAACATTGCAGAGAAACCCAAAAAGCGACTGAGGAACGGTTGGTGAATGCCTGATTTGGTAGACCAGACACCTATGGTCAACACAGAGCTGGAGAGTGGCAACTGGGTTTTCGACGTTGCGGCTTAAGTTGGGCCGCCATTCCACGTCGAGGCCGACCACAGTGGGGCGCCGTTGAGTGTTGGCCGTGACTTGGAGAGTCTCGGCAAGCCATTGGTCGACGAGGGAAGGAGTGTTGGTGACGAGAGTGTGGATTTGGTGGGTGTAAAAGGTGACGTCGTAGAGGTTGTGGGTATCGTCTGGCAGTTGGTAGTCTCTAATGGTGGTGGTAGTAGACATGGTTAAGAGATGAAGACCGTGAAGAAAAGATGGTAAAATGAAGAGAAAAATGAACAACTTGTTCTTCAACACTTCGTCAAGGTTAAGAATTCTACTTGCTTGTTAATCCTAAATTATAGGCAATCGCGAAGAATGTTTAATCATTTTTAAAACACTTTAAAAAGCTATTTATAGTTTTTTTTGGTTAGCACGAGGTGACTTAAAAGAGTCCCAATAAGTTATTCACTTCCAGACTAATTACCGCTCGCATATAAGATAAAAGAATTTCAAAAATAAAGATAAAAGAGTTACTTTCAATCTAAGTTTTCTATTAAACAATAAATATAATCTAAACATTATATTTAATTGTAATGTTAAGGCTGAAACAAAAATCGGGATGGAAACGGGCCGGATTGGGCTTAGGCTCGGCCAATCCAAACCAAAAGGGATCCGATCTGAATTTTGTCTAAAATTATTTTTAAAAATAAAAATAATGTCGTTTTATATTACAAGATAGAAGCACCTTAAACCCATGCATTGCTCGAGTCTAGCAGCTCAACTCGAGCCTGGCCTGAGATCTAATTAATCGGGAGCTCACTAGTTTTATAATGATTTTTGTTTACATGAGTAAATATAACTTTACTTACTTTCCGATTCTAATGCTTTGGTAGATAATTCTTTTAAATTTTCTAATCTTTATATTTTTAAATCTATTTTTTAATGTTTTTCTTATATTTAATAAATTATCTTTAATTAAAATAAATTATTATTTTTTAAATTTATAAATAATTTGTAGCAATTTTACATATAAACTTATGCTAATTTGAAACGTCTTCATAATTACATAATCTAAATAAAATCTAATATTTTATTTAAGAAAATAAAATATTCAACTTTAAGTTCAAATATTAGAATATTATAAAATTAATATATAATAATAATTCAAAAATTATAACTAATTTTTTTTATCTAAATAAAATTTAAATTAAGAATTATTAAATAAAAATTTATTAATTTATTTTTAATTTATGAAAATTAATTAATTGTACATGTTTTAATGATTATGAAATCAACCCATCCAACGCTCCAAGACTAATTTCATAGCTGGCCAAGCCAGCACTCAACAGCCGTCATCGAATTCCTGTCCACCGACCACCACTGACCCAAAGTATGGCAGAGAACACCAACACAGAAAACCCCTCCGGAAATTCAGATTCTAACCAAGACCAAGACCCACCATCGGAGACCACTTCTGCTGCACAGAACTCCAAGAATCAAGACTCGGAAACCATTAGAAAACCCAAAAGGAGAAAGAATTGCCTCACAGCTCTCAACACAACCCAAGAAGCAGCCCCACCTAATGGGACCTTCTCCTTTACATTTGACACCAACCTGACCGGAACTTCCCAAGAAGCCACTCCAAAGTTCGGATCTTTCAGTCCACTGATATCCACCAAAATTCAGAAAAACAGCCACTGTTTTCAGTCTCAAACCTCAAATTACAGAACCTCGTCGGAACGAGAAGAAGATAGAGAAAGTCAAGAGAGGGAACAAATAAAGGTGGATTCTTGACAGTTTACGGAGGTGTCATCGAACTTCAAATCAGTAGACCCTTTTCATGTATGATTGGCTCCGCTTGGGAAACTAAGATTACAATCTGTTAATGTATTAGCATCACCACCAGAGTAAATAAAGGTCGGTTTCAACTGCATTACTTTGTCGTTAAGAATCTTTCTTTTTACCATTTTCTTTTCTTCTTCCATCCATCCATCCACTTGCTTATTAAGACTAGTGGTTGGCTCTGATCTGCAAGTCTGGTGGGTCACTCACCTTCTTTAAGTCACATCCACGTGCGGCCTTCTGTCGTCTGAACCACTACAGTACTTCACTACTACTCATCGCCTTCCGTGGCTTTCGTGTTTAAAGAAGTACACAACGTAGAATCGTTCAACTTGGACGTCTCTTCAGGCAGGTTAACTCCAACGGTTTCGTGTAATTTCATCTTCTGCGTTGACTCCGGTTATGATAAAACTGAAACTTAGAGGGTGCTTATTTAAGGGGTATAAGAAAAGAGTTACGATTATAGAATGAAAATTAATGTTTGGTATGTATTTATCTGATGGGTGCTGAATCCACCAAAAATAATTCCCAAACATTAAATAAATATAAATTGCGCACAGTGATAAATGGGATCGATCCACAGAGAATGGAACAAATTGATTCTATTCAAATGCCAAAGAACGAAAGAAATTAATTAAAAGGGGATTTTGAAGTTTTCGACTAAAACTACTAATTAAACTAACCACTGATAATTTATAAACTCAATTAATAAAATAACGACT
>JAOTIZ010000003.1:2295649-2318057 GCA_027123425.1 Erythroxylum panamense
GAGGCCAAATGAATGCTCAAACCAGTATATGCAATAAAACCTATTAGCCCGTCCCGAATTACCAAAATGACCTTCCCGTCAGTAACGGGATTTTACAAGTCACATGCATAGTGCATCCTGAGTCGAAGATCCATTCTCTACTAGGATCTTTACTCTCTTCAGTGACTGCCAAAATCTCATCACCACTGAAGTCTTCTAGTTTCTCCACATTCCCTGCATCTCCATATTGTGCAGCTTTATCCCTTTCTTCTTTCTGCAGTTCCTTGCAAAATGTCCCTCCTTATCACAGTAGAAACACTTCTTACCTTTTCCTTTTTTTACCTTCTTTGGTGTGCTTATCCTTTCCACTTCCCTTCTTCCAATTCCCTTTCTTGCTATTCCTCTTCTGTGACTTCCTATCATGATTGTTTTCTACGGACATCACTTCTGATTCCTTCTTGAAATGATTAACCTCCACTATTTCTTCCATTAGTGAGTCCAATACCCTCTTAATAGTGAGGGATTCTCCACTAGCATGCTGGATCACCTTCTTGAAAGCATTAAATTCAGAAGGTAACGCTTTTAGAATCACTACAGCTTGATGCTCTTTAGAAATCTTTTCATCTGTAGCTTGTAAGTCTTACACTAACTTAAAGAAATAGTTTAGATTATCATCAAGGGAAATAGACGTGTTCATCTTATAGTTAGCGAGATTATGCAGAAGAGTTATACTTTTAGGAAGACATCTTTTTGCATAGATTTCATCAAGTTTTAGCTACAGCTTCTATGCAATGTTGCAATTCTGCACTTTTCTTATCACAACTGGTGATAAGTGAAGTATTAACTTGTAGTGTGCAAGTCTTTACATCTTGAGTCTTTTTATCGGATCAGTTTCTACATCATAATGATCTTTAATGGCTCCATAACAGTCATAAGACTCAAGAAAGGCTTGCTTCTGAAGTTTCCATATGGTGAAGTCTTCCTTACCAGTGAAGACATCCATTTATTTTCCTACCATTTTGAATTTAGTTTAAAGAAACAAAAGATGATGTTTACTTACAGAAATTCTTAATGATCCTTGATGATTTGAGTAGCCAAGAAATGCCTAGGAAGTTTCAAAAATGCTCTAATACCAGTTATGTTGAGTTATTTGTGTTGTACTGATATCTTTTATAACAAAGACTAATAAAGACAAATTGATTCTGCAAGAAGTAAAGATTGCAAAAAAGTAAAAGACACTGATTTACTTGGTTCAATAGCTTAAATGCTATCTATGTCAAAGGATTTCACGATAGTGGTTCTGTTGGCCCCTGAATTTTTTTTATTTAATTAAGCATGATTTGATGAATTTTAAGGTCTTGATAGAGTAAGTGTCCGTTTGGTTGAGCTTTTGCCAGTAGAGCTTTTGTCAGTAGAGCTTTTGCCAGTAGAGCTTTTCTGAGAAGAGCTTTTTTTAAAAGCCAGTTTACTGTTTGGCTGTCAATTAAAAAACAGCTTTTTAAAAAGTGCTTCATACAGTAGACTGTTTGGCAACGAAAAAATAAAAAGCACTTTTATTAATTTTAACTATATTTTATTTTATTAATTATGCTAAATAATTTTTAAAGTATACCAATATGCAAAGTACCTATTTTGTAGGAAATAATTTAAAGAGATTGTCATTTTCTTATAGAAAATAAAATAAAATTACACTCATTCACAAAAAAAGCTACAAGACTAAAAGATATAAACAAATTGCCTCTTTAATTTAATTTGAAATTTGAATAAATTTGAGGGTAAGAATCTTCTCCTTTAAAATAAAATTGTTTTAAATAATTAAATTAAATTATTTTAATAAAAAGATTCAAATTATCAAATCTTTTGAATAAAAATTTTTAAATTTTGATTTAAAATTTAATTAAGTTGATTTTAAATTACAAAATTTTGTCAATCTCAAATCCCGTAACAAAGGGCAATTTTTTTAAATGCATTTTGCCTTTATGAATAAGTAGTTAAAAGATTAAATAAAAGTATGTCATTTAATTAAAAAATATTGCATGGTAAATTGTAGAGTTAATTATAAAAAATCTTAAACTTTACTAAATTTTATAATATTAATCCAAAGTTTAGAAAGTGATAAAATACTTTAACTTTTAATTTTTAGTAAGAATATCTGAATTAAGTTACATTGTGAGCCTCATCAAATTATTATTATAGTCATATATTGTATTTATGTCATGAATTAGTTTTATTTTTTAATAAATTAAAAATATTAAAAACTTAAAATAATAACGAAATAAAATATTTAAAGGAATGTATAATTATTTTAAAGCTTTTGATATTTCTAATTTATCAAATAATAAATTTTATACAAAACATAAATATAATATATGACTTTCACATGACTAAAATATTAATTTAATGTAACTTATTAAGTTATTTAAATTAAAAAAACTTGAGACGAACTATTTTTACTAAAAATTAAAATATTTTAGTATTATTTTTTTAAAATTTAATATAGTATCATAAAATTTAGTAAAGTTTGAAATTCTTATTGAAATTAATCCTAAATTCTAATATATGAATATTTTTAAATATAAATATATAATATAATATATTGTTTATAAAGTTAAGCCGGGAAGAGCGGGTCTCGACCCGCTTCACCGGTTATAAGCGGTTATTAAACGTTCCCCAAATATAGAAAGCAACCAAAAAGAGAACCTGACCAAGTCACGGACCTGTGACCTATTGTAACGTAAAAGCAGAGTGTGATGGTGCCACGTTACACACTTATCTGGCTTTGCAGACTTGGCACTTCGTGATTGGTCAGAGAGGTTGACCCGACGGAAACAGAATTTTGAAAAAAATAGAAAAAAGAGGGAAAGAGGATGTTGGTTAATAAAAGGAGCGAGGGGAGGAGAAGGCAGTCGAGAGGTCTTTAGCAAGAATTCTTCGGTGACGGACGGACGGACGGACGGTCTGCTTCTCTCGGCTCCGATTGCATTTCGTCTCCCCTGAAGGCCTCACTCAGCGTTCAGGGTATTAATTTCCGTCACTCTCTCTCTGTCTTTTTTCTGGTTCTTTCTAATTAAAATATACTGTCTAATGATTATGCTTTGCCACCGGAGATTTATATATTCAGATTGGGATGTTTGATCTAGGTTTTAGTCATGTTCTTGAATAAAATGGAGGAAGAAACCAAACCTGTAGAAGAAAATGAACGTGTAATTAAGTTAAAAAGGCTTCTTGGTTTTGATTTGCGCCTTTTTTTTTTGTTAATAATTTATTGTTGAAAAATTATTAACAATAAATTATTATTGTTGTAATTCTCTTTTTCAATATTCTTTCGGGTTGTTGTTGTTGTAATTCTGTTATAAATTTAAACAATGGAGATAAAAGGATTAAAATTCGATTTTCTGTATGCTTCTCTGCAATTTGTGAGTACCTTTTCTTGTTCTTATGGCCTTTAATTTGTGAAACAAGGTAATGGGATATTGGACTGATTCTTGAGATGGATTAATTCCATCCTGTATATTCTTACTACATATTTTTTTACATCTAATTAGGCGATGATTCTTTTCAGAAATTTGTGGCGATTTATGTGCGAAGGAGCGAGGGATTATTAGGTAGTTTGATCAGTTCTTTACACTCATGTGCTTGTCCTGTTCTTTCTTTCTCATGTTCATATTACTCTGCTCCAGAGATTCTTGTTTATGTTTTTCGGGGTTCTGATTATCAGGTCGTGATGGATTCAGAAGAAGTGATATATGTAGCCCTATGTTTCTGTGCATTGTTCTTTAGTTAAAGTCTTAAAGAGATGAATCAAGCACTCAAGGTTTCCCACTTGAATGAAAGTTATGGTATTCTCTCTTTCTTTACTTCCGCTCAATCGCTTTCAAAATCTTCAGCTTAGTTCTGGGAGGTTTGATAAGTTGCTTTGCTTACTGCACTCAGAAAAATGAATGTTTCCTCATAATTTGTCTCATTCTTCTTTTATTAATGCCTTCGGACAAGTCAAAATTGTTACGCGTAACCCTGAAAGGGGTGGTTCAAGTATTAGCAGGTGAATTTCTTGATGCCTATGCCACTACAGGTCCCGTGTTTGAGTCTCCTGGACTCCCCAGCACTTCCTGCTAAGTTTTGGCGTTATCATCGACCATCGAGCCCATAATTTGGCTTTGACTTACTGGTTCTCCTAATGACTTAATCGGACTACATGGTTTATAAGCTATTGTGTGAACATGAAGGTCCCCGTTATAAAAGAATTTCTCAGTGTAAGATTAAGGGAAACAGAAAACTTCCATGGATCAAGTAAACAAATTGCATCCTCAAAATTTCAGCTCATGCATAGGTGTTAGAGACACGTTTCTGCTGTTTGTTAGATATGAAGCCTCTTGAGCGAGCTACCTATCCTTGGCATGAAAGCTTCTAGTGTTCGTATGTCCATTCATTTGCGAATTGGAATATCATATAAACATTCATTTTTCACAAAAGATTCATGATAACTGAAAAATCATTGGTCAGGTTCAGAATTTAAATGCAAAATACAGAACACAGCAATGTACGCTTCAGCCTGAATCTGTCGGGAATCTTCTTATTTAATGAATTTGGTTTTTTGTTGATATGTAATAGATATGTCAATTTTTGGTTAGTGATGTTGGATTTTTGCCTGTTTTGAATATGCAGACGGGTAATAGCTAATCTCCTGTGGAAGAATAAACCTCTTGCATCCTCTGAGAAGATCTGCTTTTGAGATACACTACTGCCATTTTCAATTGAACGAGATTCTTCAAAATGGCGGTAGCCATTGATCAACATCATGGGTTTAAGTCATTTAATCGACCTCAAAGATGCAGGCTCCAATCCTTAACTCACTTTGACCAGAATATTATTGACCTCAGCCAAAACAATCTTGCACACTCATGGAAACAAGCATTTGAAGTTGCCAATATTCATAGAAGCTTCTCCACTCCGTGCTTTTCCTTAGCTAGTAGGGCTGGAGAAGAGTTTGATTCCAGACCAAGCGTTGAGATAGTTGGTGGCAATGGAGCCCCACGAGTACGCGCTCTTGTTGTTGAGGCTTCCATAGCTATGGCCTCTGGTGTTGATCCCATACCTGTGTCAAATGGACTGGGTGGTGCTTATTTCTTACAAAGTAGGAACGGTAATAACATTGCTGTGGCAAAGCCAATTGATGAAGAGCCTTTGGCCTTCAACAACCCAAAAGGCTATAGTGGTATGATGCTAGGCCAACCAGGACTGAAGCGCTCCATTCGAGTAGGTGAAACTGGAATACGAGAATTAGCTGCGTATCTCCTTGATCGTGATGGGTTTGCTGGTGTTCCTCCAACGGCATTAGTAAAAATAGCACACGTTGGTTTTCATGTTAATGGCACAGCAACAGTTTCTACTCCATCATATAAGATTGCCTCGCTCCAGCGTTTTGTAGATCACGATTTTGATGCAGGGGAATTAGGCCCTTCCCGATTTTCAGTTTCTTCAGTTCATCGCATTGGCATTTTGGATGTAAGACTCCTCAATCTTGACAGGCATGCAGGAAACATACTTGTGAAGAAGCATGATCAGGAAGAAAACTATGCAGTAGGTTTAGCTGAACTTGTGCCTATAGACCATGGACTTTGCTTACCAGAATGGCTTGACGATCCGTATTTCGAATGGCTGCACTGGCCTCAAGCCTCAGTTCCCTTCTCCGAAGAAGAACTAGACTACATTTCAAATCTTGACCCTTTGAAAGATGCAGAACTCTTGAAAGCTAAGCTTTCTTCTTTGAAGGAATCATCTATCAGAGTTCTTATAATTTGCACCATTTTCTTGAAGCGAGCTGCTTCGGCAGGTCTCTGCCTTGCTGAGATAGGGGAAATGATGACTAGGGAGTTGTCGGGTGGTGGGGTGGAAAGATTGAGTTCTCTGGAGAAACTTTGTGAAACATCAAAGGCTCGTATACTTAATCTGGACAATGATGCAGTAAAGAATGCAGATGACGAACAAAGTAGAGGAGGAAAAGAAAATCCCGAAATGTTTCAATTCAATCCCATGGTTGAAGTTGTTTGCACCGAGACTGCCGATCTGCCTCAGGAGCTGAACATTCCTCCTGTAATAACTAAACCACTAAACTTCTCATCTGTGAGATCTCTGCCTCAGTTGCACGATGAAACTTGTACTAATAAAGCAAGTACTTGTGGAATTGAGGGTGTTTCTCTTGGAGATATGAGTGAGGGTGAATGGGAACTCTTCCTGGAAACTTTTGACAAGCTCTTGGCTGAGGTGTTTTGAGGCCACAGCGTCAGGAAATTTTCAGACATTCTGAGGAAATTTTCACGACCAGAAACAAGAAGGGCAGAGATGAAAAAGACTTCATCTCTAGATTAGAGCAACTTGTACATTGCCTTGAAACAATGGTTAGTACAGATTGTAGATAAATGCTTAAAGATGGAAAAGTGATGGGCAGAAATACCGTCCTCTCCATCTTCTTGCCTTCTATCTTTTAAAATTTCTTTTCCCTTGACAGATTACATGTATGTATATACATCTCTTCTCTGTAATCGTTGTACATTAATATGCAACCAGTTTGGTGAGCATGACTTGTGATGAACATGCATGGATTCATCATTGCTGTGACAATTCTAACAAAGTTGCGTATTGGTAAAATATCACTCTTCAAATCTCGCATTTAAACGAATTTTTTATTAAGTTGTTAAGTAATTTGATTAAACTTCTTCAAAATTTAGTGTCTGATTGTTTCAACTTTTAGAAGGTGAATAAGCACTTTCTTTTACCGCAAAAAGCTGTTTTTAAGAAAAATAAGTGTTTGGCTGTAAAATCTAAAAGTTTTTTTTCATAGAAATTAATTTTTTTGAAGCTAAAATACAGTTTTTTGAGAAGCTTAAATTTGAAGCTTTTCATAAAAACACTTTTTCAGTTAGATTTTTTATACCAATTAATGAGCCTATTTTTTAATCCTATTTATCTTTATGTTTTTATACATAATTTTCACAATATCCACAAACACATCTTCACGTTTATTTTGAAATTTATATAAAATTATTTAATTTTTTTATATTATTTATATTTTTAATATTAGTTTTACTTATGTTATAATCTATATAAAAGATTTGGTTAGATATATTTTCATTTATATTTCTTATAGTTTAAAATTATATAATAATTAATATATTGTGTTTTTCGTATTGTTTAATATATTTAAAATAATATTTATATGTATAAATAATTTTTATTATAAAATAAGATATAGTTAAAATTAAAATTATTTTTTATTTTTATATTACCAGTCTATGATATGGGGCGCTTTCATAAAAGCTCTTCTTTAAATGATAGTCAAACAGTTAAATGACTTCTTAGAAAAGTTCTTCTTAAAAAAACTCTACTAATAAAAATTTTACTGACAAAAGCTCTATTGATATAAATCCATTCAAATAAACAATTAGCCTATAAATCTCATAGAATAAAATTTATTACTTATTTTTAAAATATTTTTATAAAAAATAAAAGTGTGTTATACTCTTTATAAAATGAAATGATATCATTTAAAATAATAACTATAAAAGCGTATTAAAATAAGTTTTTAAAGCACAATTCAATAAGAACTACTTGATAATAACTAATAAGAGATTTTATATTAAAATAATTAAAATTTATTAATTAAGTTCCACAATATATATATTAACATAATATATTAATCTAACATAATATTTAGTATTTAGTATTACTTAAATATATTTAAGCTAATATTACTTAAATATAATAATCAAAATTATATTATTATTAACAATTATCAACAAGTTATAATTTGAAGGAAAAATAGCAAGAGAAAATAAATTAAAAATGAAGTCGTAAGCTTTTCTGCTTCATCGTCATCGTGTTGGAGTCTGCTACTTTCTCGTCTCGTACGGCTTCAATATATAGAGAGAGCTATTTAGCACACTCTTCAACAAATTATCTCATCTTCGCTACTAACCTCTCTCGCTCTCTCGAGGTTTTGTGTGTCTCTCTCTGTGTTTAGCTTAATTTCCCTGTTCTTCAGCAATGGGGAAGAATGTGGTTTCTGATGAAGAAGGTAATATTACGACACTAATGATGTTAAAGCTTGTTGCTTTAATCACGAAATGCTCCAGAGATTCTTCCTTTCTTTACCGTAACATTTGAATTTCTCTTTTGGGATTTGTTCATGCAGATGAGGTCGAGTACGAGGAGGACGAGAGAGAACCCGTCGATGGAGACGCAGCCGGTGAACCGGAGGACGACGAAGACGAAGAGGATGGTAGGGCTCGAATTTAAGGCCTTTTTCTATTCGTTTTTAGGGTCATTAGCGGGGCTCGAATTTAGGGTTTTGTTTTATTCGTTTTTAGGGTTCCGAGCTCATATCTTGTCGGAATATAATGCGAGGACATGCTTGCTTTCATTTCTTTATGTTCCTATTCTACCAGCGTGAATTAGTCTTACTTATTGGTTGTCGTTTGTTTGAAACATATGCCTGGTCAAGTTTGAAATTTATCCTTTGCGAATTGTCAGTATAGACTGATATAATTACATACTGGGTTTGAGCAGAGGACGGACAAGATGAATATGAGAAGGACGATTTTATAGTAGATGATGTTGAGGAAGAAGAAGAACAAGATGAAGAAGAAGAGAGGGTGGAGAGTGACGAGGAAAGGCACAGGAAGAAGAAGAAAAAGAAGAAAAGGTTCTTTTAGTATCTTTTTTGTAGAAAATTCCTCAAGCTTAACTTGCCATCTTCTTAAATAACGGGGGCCTAATCATATGTGATCAAACTGACGAGTTCTTGTCTTATTTATATATTTTCAGAGAAGCTGAGGATGTGCTTGATGAAGATGACTACGAGCTTCTCCGAGACAATAATGCTTTCCACCACCGACCAAAGGTTTTGAATGTTAAACCTCCTTGATTTTCAATTTCTCTTTTGTAGTTCACATATATTGTGTGCCTCTTGCTGATTTTCTGTTATCAAATGGTTCAGGATAGCAAAAAATTTAAACGTTTAAAAAAAGCTCAAAGGGATTCTGACGACGACCGATTTGGGCTTTTGGATGAAGAATTTGATGGAAGTGGTAAGGGCGGTCAAACTGCCGAGGAGAAACTTAAGCGGAAGTTATTTGGTGATGATGAAGGTGAGGCATTTATTTCAAGTTTGTTGTTCATTCTTGATTGGTTGTGGGTATATGTTACAAGAATTTATAATGCCATATGATATCCCAGGAGTGCCGCTTGAGGATATTGCTGAAGATGAGGAACAAGCTGAGGAAGAAGAGGATGGAGACCTGGGGGAGGAGGATGAAATGGCAGATTTTATCGTTCATGAAGAAGAAGTTGATGAAAATGGTGCTCCAGTTAGGTATTTATTTTATGGATTATGTTGGAAGGGCAGTCTGTGATCTATGCTTTAATCTTGGTCTCTTTAACTGATTTGCTAATTTCTGTAGGCGTAAGAAAATGAAAAGAAAGAAATCCAGACAGGCACCTGGGGTTTCATCTAGTGCACTGCAGGAAGCTCATGAAATATTTGGGGATGTTGATGAACTTTTGCTACTGCGGAAACAAGGGCTAGAATCTACTGAATGGAGGGAAAAGAGATTGGAGGACGAATTTGAACCAATTGTTCTTTCTGAGAAGTATATGACAGAGAAAGATGAGCAGATTCGGGCAACTGATATTCCAGAAAGAATGCAGGTTTTGATGACATTTCTACTCCGATTGATACTTGAGTACAATATTTATCTAGGTACCTTGATATGTGTAGGCACGTCTTTATTGTTTGTTTGTTTTGATCTTATATAGATAGAGGAAGAAAGCACTGGTTCCCCTACACTAGTGAGCAGATCAGATGAAAAAGAATGGATTTACAAACAACTTCGTGATTATGCAGTTGCCTTGTTTGGCAAGAGATATGAGAAGTCTTCTAAACCCGAACATGATGTGCCTTTGCCTATCGACAAAGAAGAGATTGCCCAATTTTTGGAGCTACACCACGTGCAGAAGTTGGATGTTAGTGCTTTATCTATTGCATTCTAGTATGTCTTTTGGTTTCTTTTTACATTTCTTTATTGGTATTCATTCTGGCTTTTAGATCCCCTTTATTGCCATGTACCGGAAGGAAGTATGTTCAAGTCTGTTACAAGAACACGTCTTGGATGATGAGCATCAGGATAAATCTGACAGAAATCCTATGCTCAAGTGGCACAAGGTAAGAAAACTTGTCATCTGTTGATATCTTTGTTTCATTCCCTACCAATTAAGCTTCATTAAAGAACAAAAATTTTCAATTCTAATATACTTGTTTGTAGGTTCTTTGGACGATCAAGGATTTGGATAGAAAATGGCTACTACTTCAGAAACGGAAGAGTGCTCTCCATTTGTACTATAATAAGTGTTTTGAAGAAGAATCTCGTCGGATATATGATGAAACGAGACTTAATTTAAATCAACAACTCTTTGAGTCAATTATTAGTTCACTCCATGTTGCAGAATCAGAAAGAGAGATTGATGATGTTGATGCAAAGTTTAACTTGCATTTCCCACCTGGCGAGGTAGGCGTAGATGAAGGACAGTATAAGAGGCCAAAGAGGAAATCCCGATATAGTATTTGCAGCAAGGCTGGCCTATGGGAGGTGGCAAACAAGTTTGGATGCAGTGCTGAACTTTTTGGAAAGCAATTATCGATTGAAATCTTAGTGAGTCTGCATAGATTTGTGGTTGTTTCTGTAGTTTATGGAGGCTTGATTTTCTGGTTACATCAAATTGTATGGTGCCAAATCTGCATAGATGTGTGGTTATTTCTGCATTTTATGGAGGCTTGACGTTCTTGCTACACTGAATTGTACGGTGTCGAGTCTTCATAGATTTGTGGTTGTTTCTTTATTTTATGGAGGCTTGACTTTCTTGTTACATAAATTGCAGACTCGTGGTTGTTTCTATATTTTATAGAGGCTTGACTTTCTTGTTACATTAAATTGTAGGGTGTTGATACTACAGATGCTAAGGAAGCACCAGAAGATCTGGCTTCAGATTTTACATGTGCAATGTTTGAGACTCCTCAAGCAGTTCTTAAAGGTGCCAGGCACATGGTATGAACTTCCTTCCTCATGTTTCCATCTGCTGGTACAAAAGATATCCCGTATGTGCTTTTTGTCACTTCAAGTTTGAGATTGTTTACCCAATTCCTTCTCTTGCTTCTTTTTGGATTGCCAGGCAGCAGTTGAGATAAGTTGTGAACCACGTGTGAAAAAACATGTCCGTAACTATGTAGAAGATGTTGTAGTATCCACTACTCCAACTCCAGAGGGAAATGTTGCTATAGACTCTTTCCATCAGTTTGCAAGTGTGAAGTGGCTGCGTGAAAAACCTATCAAAATGTTTGAAGGCGCACAATGGCTCTTAATTCAAAAGGCTGAAGAGGAGAAGCTTCTTCAAGTCACTATTGTGCTTCCAGAAACGTCATTGAGTAAGTTAGTTGGTGAACTAGAGGAAGTTTATCTTAGTCATGGGGTTAGTAAATCTGCTCAACTCTGGAACGAGCAAAGAAAGTTGATACTGCAGGATGCACTCTATAATTTTCTGTTGCCTTCATTGGAGAAAGAAGCAAGATCCTACCTTACAAGCAGGGCTAAAAATTGGCTACATTGGGAATATGGGAAAGGCTTGTGGAAAAGAGTTTCTGTGGGGCCATATCAGCGGAAAGATAGCGATATTGCATCAGATGATGAAGCTGCACCGAGGGTCATGGCTTGCTGCTGGGGACCTGGAAAGCCAGCAACAACTTTTGTGATGTTAGATTCATCAGGGGAGGTTCTGGATGTGCTTTATGCTGGGTCCCTTACTTTACGTTCTCAAAATGTAAACGACCAGCAGCGCAAGAAAAATGACCAGCAGCGTGTTTTGAAATTTATGATGGATCACCAACCGCATGTGGTTGTTCTGGGAGCTGTGAATCTTTCTTGTACGCGACTGAAGGAGGATATATATGAAGTACGTACAAAAAGTTTAACTTTATATAGTGTACTTATTTGATGATAGTTTGTTCCTTGAAATATTACCATTTATGTAACATCAGCAGAATTTTTGTGGCTTATGCTGCTATCTGACAAAATATTTTGTCACTAAGCTAATGGGAAATAGAGCAGTTAGACTTATGGCTGCTAATTTAATTGTCTCCGTCGCACTATCCTTTAGCAACTAAGAACTAGACTTCATGGTTGTGGGGAGTGGTGTTGCAAGCATTTTTAATACCATATTTGATAGACAAATGTTCTTACTCAATTGGGGATGGACCTATATCATCCCGTGTGGCCGGTGTGGCTGGAATTGTATTCATGGCCTTAAAGTGTGTGAACTGGAGATCTGTCAATTCCTGAAGTTTATTGCAGCTTTTTCTTTCTGCTGTCATTTTGTTATGTGATTACCTCATTTCTCTACCATAGGCAGTTGTTATTAGTTTCTTTCTTCTTTTCTCTTGGTGGGTTGGTACAGAACTCATTTTCCTCTGACTCCCCTTGATGAGGTTGGGAGGAGGAAGTCTGCAGCTAGGTTCCCCCAGCTATCTTCCACTGTTTTATCCTTCTCACTTGTAAATCATTTCAACTTTATCTTACTCTTCTTCTGTTTGACCTTCCTTTCATCAGATTATATTTAAGATGGTTGAGGAAAATCCTAGAGATGTTGGACATGAGATGGATGAGCTAACAATTGTCTATGGAGACGAGTCTTTGCCTCGTCTCTATGAAAATTCTCGAATTTCTTCTGATCAGCTACCTGGGCAGTCGGGTAATGAATCAAGTTTCTGCTGTTTGTGGTCTTTATGCACAGGCTACTGCTATTGTTAACCTTGTTTTCTCCTGTATTGTTAGGCATTGTTAAGCGAGCTGTTGCTCTTGGGCGTCACCTTCAAAACCCTTTGGCTATGGTTGCAACACTGTGTGGACCTGGGAGGGAAATTTTATCTTGGAAACTCAACCCACTAGAAATTTTTCTCACCCCCGATGAAAAATATTCAATGATTGAACAGGTTATGGTTAATGTTACAAACCAGGTGGGACTTGACGTAAATTTGGCTGTAAGCCATGAATGGTTGTTTGCTCCTTTACAGTTCATTTCTGGGCTTGGTCCGAGAAAGGCAGCATCCTTGCAGAGGTCCTTGGTGAGAGCTGGGGCAATCTTTACCCGGAAAGATTTTCTTACTGCCCATGGTCTTGGGAAAAAGGTCTTTGTTAATGCAGTTGGTTTTCTACGTGTGCGGCGAAGTGGACTGGCTGCTAGTAGCAGTCAATTTATTGACTTGTTGGATGATACAAGGATACATCCAGAATCTTATGCTTACGCACAGGAGATAGCAAAAGCTGTTTATGAAGATCACAATGGTGAAGCGAATGATGATGATGATGCACTGGAAATGGCAATTGAGCATGTTAGAGATCGGCCTGCTCATTTGAAAGCATTTAATCTGGATCTTTATATTAAAACTAACAATCGTGAGAATAAGAGAGCAACTCTGGAGGATATAATTCGTGAATTAATACAGGGTTTCCAAGATTGGCGTAAACAGTATAAAGAGCCGACTCAGGATGAAGAATTCTATATGATATCTGGTGAGAGTGAGGAAACCCTTGCTGAAGGCAGGATTGTTCAAGCCACTGTTCGCAGAGTGCAAGGTCCAAAAGCAATATGTGTCCTGGAATCTGGATTGACAGGAATGTTGAGTAAGGAAGACTATGCAGATAATTGGAGAGATATTCCTGAGCTAGCCGACAGGCTACATGAAGGTGACATACTCACTTGCAAGATCAAATCGGTACAAATGAATAGATATCAGGTATTCTTAGTCTGCAAGGAGAGTGAGATGAGAAGTAACCGATGGCAGCAGGTTCCAAATCTTGATGAATATTATCATGAAGATAAAAGTAGTTTGCAGACTGAACAAGAAAAGGCTCGCAAAGAGAAGGAGCTCGCAAGGAAACATTTTAAGCCGAGGATGATTGTTCATCCTCGCTTTCAAAATATAACAGCTGATGAAGCAATGGAGGTATCTTGTTCAACCATTTTGGTTGGTTTACGGAATTTGTTTTAGTTTTGATGAATCAACGACATCGACGTTGATGTGTGTTTAAATTGGTTGTGGCTTTTAATAAAGAATGCCGATATTAAGATTCTTCAACTGACCTAATGAAGTGAGTGATCTGTTTATCAAGTTGGTTTAGAGCTTAGCAAAAATACAACTTTCTTTTTCCCTTTGCAAGTACCTTTTTATTTATATTTTGAATTATCATCTTTATATAACATCTGAAAAACAATTTGCATTTTGTATATGTGCAAGCTATTATTCTCTCTGTTCATTTATTTTTACTTACTTGTTGTGTGAGAATTACTTAAATTCTGATTTTGTTCTTTTTCCTTATTAACATTACATCTGGCAGTTTCTATCCGACAAGGAACCTGGTGAAAGTATTATTCGTCCTAGTTCACGGGGACCTTCTTATTTGACCTTAACTCTTAAAGTATATGACGGTGTTTATGCTCACAAAGACATAGTTGAAGGGGGTAAGGAGCACAAGGACATTACAAGTTTACTTCGTATTGGGAAGACATTAAAAATTGGCGAGGACACTTTTGAGGATTTGGATGAGGTGGGTTCTGTTTCACATTAGAACCTTTCCATGATTACTCTTGGGATTCTTGTTTGACAGAATTTTTGGTGACGGCACTTGCCTTTGTCATGAAAGAAGTGATTCCTTACATTTATTATTTACTACCTTGAAATGCAGGTAATGGATCGGTATGTTGATCCCTTGGTGAGTCATCTAAAGGCAATGCTAAACTACCGCAAGTTCAGAAGGGGAAATAAAGCTGAAGTTGATGAACTGCTTAGGGTTGAAAGGTTAGAGTATCCTATGAGGATAGTTTATGCTTTTGGTATTTCTCATGAATATCCAGGCACTTTTGTTCTGACTTATATAAGGAGTACAAATCCACATCACGAGTATGTTGGTCTATATCCCAAAGGATTCAAGTTTCGCAAAAGGATTTTTGAGGACATCGATCGACTTGTGGCATATTTTCAGAAACATATAGATGACCCACTGCACGAATCTGCACAATCTATAAGATCTGTTGCTGCCATGGTACCAATGCGGAGCCCTGCAACTGGGGGCTCTTCTATGGCCAGTGGTTGGGGTGGTTCAAGCAATGAAGGGGGCTGGAGGGGCCAGTCCTTCGATAAGGGTCGATCATCCTTGCCTGGATCTAGGACAGGTTGATGTGTCTAACTTTTTCGCCTGTCTATGGAATGTTTCAGTATCAATTCAAAAAGTTGTTAGTGTATATCCTTTATTGCTTTATCTAGATTAGGTGTGTTCTGCAACGTCTTTGGCTTTGCAAAAAGGTTTTGATTGCTTTCTTGAGGTCTAATTTTATGTCTTAAGTGAATGCCTAGTTACATGCGTTGCAAGTGAACTGCTAGCTTAATGCAAGTTACCAATATTTCCGGAATAGGTTTACTGTGAGATATGGTCAGCTTCCTCTTGTACACCTAATTTGTAATTGGGCATTTCACTGAAATCATAAAATTGTAAATTGAGCTTTGAGGGTTTCATGTCTTGGATTTGTCATTAAAGATTTGTTCTTTTTTCGGCGTCTGTGTGTGCCTGTGTGCCTAATTGTTCTAAAACAGCAGCTAAAAGATGGATCATGTAACCTCAGATAGGCAGCAGCTTATGATCTGAATTTTTGAGTGAAGAAACCCTTTCCTTTCTTTTATTATGTTTGATGTCTTCTAAAGATAAAGTTGATTTAATTAGGCTACTATTTCCCCTTATATGGCTATTAACACTACAGAATATGTGCTCTGAGTGATAGTCAGTTTGATTCTCTAAACTCCACGTTTTCATTTTGACTGTTGGATGGTATATCTAATTGAAGTTCAAGGAAGTTATCTGTTTCATGTGTAAATATTTTGCACAAGGGCTATGCAGCTTTTGTTCATGCCACTATAAGGCTGCTGGATGACCTGCTAATGGAATCAATCCAAATTTTATAACATTCCCATTCCGTGTGATTTTGCAGGTCGGCATGATTATAGTGGCAACAGAGACAGTCATCATGGTGGGGTGCCAAGACCATCTGGTGGACGAGGGCGAGGCCGGGGTTCCTACAACAGCAGAGTGAATAACACCGGCAATGAGAGGCAGGATTCTGGTTATGATAATCGCAGAGAAGCATTCTCTGGTGGTGGCGGTGGTGGTAGTGGTTGGGGCAGTGGTGGTGGTGGTGGTGGTGGTGGTGGTTGGGGCAGTGGTGGAGATACCGCCGGATGGGGACAAGGAAATGGTGGGAGGACTGAAAGTGAGAATTCTGGGTGGGGTAACGATTCCAAGAGAGTTTCACAGGCAGGCTGGAGCGAAAGTGCAGGTGGTGGCTGGGGGGGCGGAAGTGGTGGCAACGACCCTGACACTGGGAATTCCACGGGATGGGGTAGTGGTTCCAAGAGAAACTCCTCACAGTCACAGGCTGACAACGGATGGTCCGGAGGTGGTGGTGCTGGTGGTGGTGCTGGTGGTGGTTGGTAAAAGGCATGAATTTTCAGTAGTTTCATAAGGAATAGCTGTAGGGAGTTGATAAAACTGTAAAAACCCTCTGCTTTATCTCATTCCTGGAATTACTGTCTTTGGTTACCTTGGGGGATGGAAGGGTATATAAGTATACCTCCTCATGCTCTCATCTTCATCTCATAGTCTTTCCTTCTGTTTGATCACCAATTCCAGTTTTTCACACTGGTTGATGGAAGAAAAAGATTAGGAATATTATTTGACAGAATAATTAAGTATATTTTATGTATATTTATACATTTATTTATGTAATCCATCTTGTTTCCAACTTGATTTAAAATATTCCAAAAAAAGTCTATTCTTTAAACCAAAGGAAGTAAAACGACAACGTTAGACAATAATGAGTACTCGGTTGATTTTGTGTCCAAACTTGGGGTGACGGCCCAACCCTATCCGGCAACTTTGTTGGAATGAAATTGATTTAGGGCTCTAAACTCAAAAATCTCAACTGGGTAAGGATCCATACCCGAGTCGACACAACTTTCTGTATATAAAAGAGGGGGAAATTTAGGGTTTATTGGTTTTTTCTTGTTGCTTTGAGTGCGGGAGTGTCCGTAGAAAGAAAAAGCCTAAAGAAACCATGACTGCTCAGACCCAAGAAGAGCTTCTCGCTGCCCATCTTGAAGAACAAAAGCTCAACGTATGTGCTTGATTGATTTATTATGTATTTCGTTTTGAGTTGTCAAATGTTGCTGCTTGGTGCGGAAAGTTTAGGTATTGCCCATGAGAGGTCGAAGATCATCTGCTTAATCTTATTTAATCAACTTGTACGTTTTTTTCTGGAATATCGGGGTTGTATTGCTCATTTGCATACTGCGGTCGGGATAAAGGTTTCTCCTTTAGTCACTTCATTTATCATGAGCTGTTTGTTGATAGGATTCTCAAATTTGGGAATTTTCTGCCTAATAATTTTGCTTCATCTTGTTTTTCTTTGAACGCATTATGGTTGATGTATTGACTTCTTGTTTTGAAGTCAAATTAGAATCATGCACTCCGTGTGTACTTTTGTGTTGCTCGTGGTTCTTGTCATAATCTTTAAGGGGGTTAGTTTTCATATTATTACATCAGGTTTGTTCCCTGGCTCTGAATTTCAATCAAACAATGTGTTTGCAATCCAAAAATTTATTCTCATGGCCTGTTGTGACTTTGTGAATTGCAACTTTCCAGCCCGATGAGCCAGTGGTTGAGGAGGAAGACGATGAGGAAGATACTGATGAGGATGATGACGATGATAAGGATGATGAAGATGCTGAAGGTGAGGACTTTGTACAATGGTTTTTCCAGCTTAATTATGGTGCACCCTTTATATAATATTGTAGGTTATAAGTAGTTTAGTATTGCGTTGGGTATTTCTATATGATGTAGAAGATTAAGATTTATGCATTTCATCCTTTTCAAGTATATACTGAGAAATTATTGATTTCTTAACTGACCTTTTATATATCATAAGAATAATAATTATTTGGTTAGGTGGGGGAAGAACTAATTACCTGTGATGCAGGGCATTTTTTTGTAGAATCACCTCGTTTTCTTTTCATTTCTTTTTTTTGTAAATAAAATTGAGGGATTTTATGTCTAAATGAGTACATATTTTCATATGTGTGTGAGTTAGATTAACTGAATGAAGGTTTTGACTGATTTACTACCGTTAGGTTGTGTATAGTTGGTTAATTAACTTGTAGCAATTTTCTTTAGAGAAAGGAGATGTAAGTGGTCGGTCTAAGCAGAGCAGAAGTGAGAAAAAGAGTCGTAAGGCAATGTTGAAGCTTGGAATGAAACCAATCCCTGGTGTTAGTCGTGTGACTGTCAAAAAGAGCAAGAATGTAAGTATTCAGTTAATTAAACCGATTTTATTTGGTTGTAGTTGCCTCGTTACCCGCATTGTTAGCTAGTCTTGTGCTCTGATGTTATCTTCATTTGCTTTTGCAGATCATTTTTGTTATCTCAAAACCAGATGTTTTCAAGAGTCCTACTTCAGATACATATGTTGTCTTTGGGGAAGCCAAGATTGAGGATTTAAGCTCGCAGCTCCAAACTCAGGCAGCAGAGCAATTCAGGGCTCCTAACACAAGTAATGTAGTATCAAAGCCTGAACCATCAAACATTGCTCAAGATGATGAAGAAGTAGATGAGACTGGTGTGGAGCCCAAGGATATTGAGCTGGTTATGACCCAAGCTGGGGTTTCAAGATCAAGGGCTGTAAAAGCTCTCAAGGCTTCAGATGGTGACATTGTTTCTGCTATTATGGAACTAACAAACTGATTTGCTGCTTCTGGGAGGTGATGTATGGTTCATCCTGCTATGTTTGACAAGTTTCGATGCCTGAGTCTAAACCGTGCTACTTTTTTGGTTTGAGGTTTTGTATTCCTGTCTAATCTTATTTGTTTTACCTTTAGACTTGCTATTGTTCCATCATCTAGTTAAGATACTATGTATGGTGTGTTGGCCATACTCAACTTACTGTTTAAGTTTGTTGATGAGGCCATACTTGAAATTGCATTTACACAGTTCTTTCTAGGTTCTTGCCTACACATTTTCCAGTTCTGCCAATTTGTTGCTATGTTCATGTGCTTCATTCCAAAAATACCGCAGTGCCAGTCGTGGATGGTCATTGCGAGACATCAAAATCAACCATTTATTAAAGATTGATGACTTGTTATTCATTCTTTTAGGAAATGGAGTCTCAAAGTTTAGTAGTTCGCAAATTTTAAAATCCAACATCTTTGGAATGAGATTATAATGCATATACACAGAAAATCCATTCACATAAATCATTCAACAGTTTTATGTTACAATCTGAAAAAGGATGTTGCAAGCTTATTTGTTCAAAGGAGAAATAAATAATCAACCGCCAAGCTGTATCTTGTGCACTTCAAAAGTGACAAACTATTTTAAAGCCAATGGCTGCATAATTGGCAAAAAACCATCATACACGCCTTATGCAAGCAAAAGAAGTCGATAATGCCAAAGTCATTTACACTAAAAGCTGCAGATGAAGCACAAGAGGCCCTCAATTATGCTATGAAACAATACTTAAACTTCAAAGTTTCAAACCATTTTGCACTCCAACAATTTGCTTATAGACCATAATTTTGGTACCAGAGTTGTTTCCTAATAGACAAAGGAAAACATGTTCATAAGATGTTGACATCCTAGTCAAAAGGCCATCCTGAATATCCCACATGGGGGTTATTTTCATGAGCAGTTGAGCTGCTTCCAGTAGATCCATCTTGATTAGAGCCAGAGTTAGATGATCGGTGGAAAGGCCACAAGTAAGAGAATGGATTTCTTCTTCCTTCCCTACCGTTCTCCCTTCTGCTGTAATTGCTGCTTCCGCTATGAGATGTTGAACTCTGGAAACTACGGCTGCTGTTTGCTCGTTGTGGGGGTAACTCTTGGCGACAAACTGGGCATGAATTGTGCTGGGCTAACCATGGGACAATGCAATCAGAGTGATATATGTGGCTACAGGGCATTTGCCTTGCTTCAGACCCCAACTCAAATTTATCTTTGCAGACTGGACAGTGAGAATCAGATCGAAGATGCCTTTGCGAGATCTTTATAGTAGGCATTGCATCAATCGACGATCTGGTTGCTGGGGGAGGACCTCGCCGATCACCAGCTGAAAGCTGTTCAAACAATTCATCCAGTCCAGGGCCCATAAAATAATCACCAACATTACCACGTGCAAAGGCAATACCAGGTGCCCCAGAAAACAGTGCTTCAAGCCCTCCATTTCCAGACAGCCTCATTGGAATTTGGCCGCCAAAAACCAACAGAGGGCTAAAACCTGAATTATGTTCAGGAACTGAATCTGATCTCCCTCTGATATCTTGGTTATAACTTCTGTCTGCCAGTCGCTGCCGCATAAATGTTGAGAAAGCATCCATAAGCTCAAATCTGTGATCATGATTGTCATCATCATTATCCAGGCCAAAGAAGTCCAGAGGGCTGATGCGCACCATGTCATCAAGTTCTTGAACAAATTCTCCATTACAATACACACAAACAGGATCCCGCCCTCGCAAACGAACTGGTCGCCGGCATCTGTAGCACCAGTGTGTATTTCTGCCACTTGACATTCCCTCTTCTCTTTCCTTCACAACGTCTCAGAGCGCCGAAGTGCAAAACCAAACCCTTGTCCCCAAGACTCGCTCAAAATTCAGACTGTCATCTGTAACAGATTTGCAGACAATGCATAAAAGCACAACATGAGTACCAAATCTCTCAGAAAATGTTTCAACAAAGGATTAAATATATAAGAAGTCTCTTGAACATCCTGCATATCACAATCAGAGCATCAGAACATAATCGATCATATTGTAGATGCCCTAAAAACAGTAATTAGATTCTCACTGAATGCATACATCCCGCAAAATTCTCACCAACAAAGGGAGAAATGGAGACTAAAAGTCTCACTTAGTGTAAGTTAAAGAATCACAAACGCAGATAAATATATAGCCAAAAGATATGCAGAATGAATAAGCTAATAATCTAAATCAGATAATAAGGAAAAAGTGATCAAAAAAGGGAATCTCAAATGCTTTAGTTTTACGTCAAAAACCTTCATTCGTACAAGCCACCTGGAAGCCACAGTAGTACACTAACTTCTCTCTGGGTACAAGAACTTATCTCATGTCCATACCAAACTGTTGCATGATACATATACAAAAACGTCTTGAAAAAAAAAAAAGGCAAAGAAAAGAACATCACTAATCAACCTTAAAGCTAGTATCTAGATACCATACTCCAAAACAAATACCCACAGAATAAGAGCAGATCCAAATGAAGAAAAGGATTCTTCAGTAATTTTGTTTTTTCTAATCCTTTTATTGGGTCCCCATAACTCGATAACCAGGAAAATACACATCAATTTCAACAATTAACACAAATTTCTCAGAAACCAAAAGCCAATACCAATCAGGAACCAAAATAAAATCAAAAAAATCCCAAATTGGAACCACGCCCAGACTAAAGATAATACCTTTGACTATCAAAGGAACGAACACACAATTGGCATAGGAATAAACAGATAATTAACTAAAAAGATAAGAAATTGATAGTTACCTTAGTGGAGAAAATTGTAGAAACGGAAGTAAGGAGGGAGAGTGAGTGGATCTAAGAGTGTTGGTGTAATGAGTAGACTCTAGAAACAATGGAAAGGAGAGAGATTGGTGATCTATCCTAAACTATACGTGGTGCGTAGTACGCCCCTCCTCTGTACTATTGTGGATGTAGCCAAAGGGGCCTCTCTCCATTCCTCAGTAGCTTTGGCACTATCCAAGTCAAAGTCAATTATTGGTTTTGAGCTAAAATAAATTTCATTTTCGTTTATATTTTAATTTTGTGGTCACCATTTTGATTTTTGTTCTTTTGTTTTCTTTGGTTTTTTTTCTCTCTTTATGTTAATTCTTAACTTAGCTTTCTATTTATGATATTATATGTTTAAGAATATTAAATTGTCTATTTGATTGGATGTTAATTAATAAAATAGAATAGAACATAACAGAACGGTTTATAATGGTATGAAATATAATATAGTAAAAAGTTGTTTGGGAGGGATAGAAGGATTCATAATGTAATGTTGTTTGAAAGATAAATGGAAAGAAATGTAATATATAATAAATTACTATTATATCCCTAATCTTAAAATGGTTGTTACAAAAGGTTTAACACTATAATTTTAAAACAGAAATTATGTCCAATTAAAAAATAATTTATATTTTTATTTATATAGAAATATATACAAACGATTAAAGAATAATATTTTATATTTTTCTATTTTCATTAATAAACATTTT